>JAJTUV010000426.1:1742500-2215000 GCA_021653895.1 Mastomys natalensis | reverse complement strand
CAGACCTAGAAGTTCTTTGGATGTGATCCCTTGCCAGAGCAGCCATGTTGCTGAATTAAAATTCCTCTACAGTAACTCCATTTCCAGAACCCTCTTATGACCTCCTCAGGCACCAGGCATGAACATGGTGTACATACATACATGGAAGCAAAACCACTCATACACATAAAGTAAAAATAAATAAAAGAGTTATCAAAACCTGGGCTAGGGACATCACTGAATTGTTAGAGAGCTTGCAGCATGCACAAAGCCCTGGCTTTGATCCCCATACCACAAAGTGTGGTGGCATACACTTGTAATTCCAGTACTCTAGAGTAAGATACAAGAAGATCAAAAGTGCAAAGCTATTTTTGGATACTTAGTAAATTTGAAACCAATCTGGGACTTATGCCACCCTGTTTCAAAAAAAATTATGTGAAACAGTATAGATTGAAGAGAATGGGATGGCCATTTAAAAATATTTTAAGCTAAGACCAGACTGATCGATGATAGGAAACCAATGTAAAAAGTATTTCAGTCACTTGGGAGGCAGAGGCAGGGGATTTCTGAGTTCGAGGTCAACCTGGTCTACAGACTGAGTTCCAGGACAGCCGGGCTACACAGAGAAACCCTGTCTCAAAAAAAAAAAAAAAAAAAAAAGTATTTCAGTCAAAGGCAACAAATGTTCAAGTGTGGAGGAAAATGTATTTTATAGAGTTGATAGGCTGAAAAAGTCGCACCAGCTGGAAGAAATACTTGATACTTAGCAAACACATATCTTTGTGTCCTCAAAAGATTTCTTAACGTGGTAAGTGAACAAACTGCTTTAAGTGTCTGTCTTTAAGCTCCATAGAGACTTGTCTTAAGTCATTCTAGCTTGCAAAACTAAATGTCTTGGGTAAAGACAAAAGCAATATGCTGCTGCAGTAATCCTGGAGGAACCATAGTGGCCTAATGTAAGCATTAAAGGTGGAGACGGTGAAGTGTAAAATAAATTTAGGAGAATGGATTGGATGTGATGGTGATTGTGGCTACAGACCCAGAGAGAAGAAGGAGAACTGAGCTCTCTGAAACACAGACCACAGAAGCTGTTACTTTTTATAGTAGTAGGAGAAGGAGAATGTCAACTATGTACTCCGGTTCCTGGATGCTGTCATGGATTGTCAAAAGCTTAGCTCTGTCCAGGATGACAGGCTGACTTCAGGACATCAAGTTCAGTAGAAAGCTAGCTGTGGCTCACGAATCTCTGTCTGAGTTATGCCATCAATATACGGGCACATCTGTGTCTTTACACAATGTCAACATCAATAGAGTTTGAGAAGAAATCAGTTTGCATCACTGACTTCCTCTTTTTTTTTTTTTTTGATTTTTTCAAGACAGGGTTTCTCTGTGTAGCCCAGGCTGTCCTGGAACTCAGTCTGTAGACAGTTGACCTCGAACTCAGAAATCCGCTGCCTCTGCCTCCTAAGTGCGGATTAAAGGCGTGAGCCACATCGCCGGAAATTTCCAGTCAATCTTAAATACTATGTAATTTTTTTTTTTTGTTTTTTTTTTTTTTTTTTTTGTTTTTCGAGACAGGGTTTCTCTGTGTAGCCCGGCTGTCCTGGAACTCACTCTGTAGACCAGGTGGCCTCGAACTCAGAAATCCGCCTGCCTCTGCCTCCAAGTGCTGGGATTAAAGGCATGCGCCACCACCGCCCGGCCTATAAATTTCAAATCATACATCATGCTTCATACATTTATAATAGGTTACAGAGAGCCTAGAGGAGTGAAGAGATTACAGGAGTTTCTTTTAAAATTCATATTCAGCAGAGCTGGTGAGATGGCTAGTGGTTAAGAGCACTGACTGCTCTACCAGAGGTCTTGAGTTCAATTCCCAGCAACCACATGGTAGCTCCCAACCATCTGTAATGGGATCCAATGCCTTCTTCTGGTGTATTTAAAGATAGTGACAGTGTACTCATATACATAAAATAAATAAATCTTTAAAATAAATCACATTAAGCTGGATGATGGTGGTGCGTGCTTTTTATTCCAGCACTCAGAAGACAGAGGCAGGTGGATTTCTATGAGTCCAAGGCCAGCCTACAAAGAGAGTCCAGTACAGCCAGAGCTACACAGAGAAACCTATCTTGAAAAAAAAATTATATAGGCCAGCCTTGCTGGATATGGTGGCTCACCCTTTAATCTCAACACTCTTCAGCAGAGGCAGGAGAATCTCTATGAGTTTGATATCATCTTCATCTAAACAGTGAGTTCCAGGACAGCCAGGGCTATGTGGAGCAGCCCTGTCTCAAAAATCAAAACAAACAAACAAACAAACAAAGCCAGGCTGACTGCAACAACAACAACAACAACAGAAATAAAACTTGAAGACAAGGGCCATGGATCTAGCCCAGTGGTAAAGTACCTGCCTAGGACCTAGGATACATGAAGAATCCCCAGAACTACATAACCCAGGCCTGGTAGTGAATGCCTGTAATTCTGCCCCTAGAGAAGTAGAGGCAAGAGGACCAGAAGTCCAAGATTATCTTCAGCTATATAGCATGTCTCAAGATTAGCCTGGGTTATGTGAAACCCTGTATGAAAAAAAAATATTGAATAACAATAAATTCACAAGCTACCTCCATTTCATTGGTAGCAATTTGCCAAGTAGCCCCAATGTCCCTTGACAGCTCAACACTTCCAAGAATCAGTTCTTGATTCCAGCATTAATTACTGATGTTAACTCTCAGGTCGCTCATCACACTGTGATTACACACACACTCCAAGTTACAGAATGACTACAGAAAAATTAAAAAGGCCCCAACAGAGTTTAAGTAGTTCAAAGATGCCGGTTTATAGTCAGAGGCAGTGTTAATACAGATGTAAATAATAGGGAACAAGAGGTGTCGACAGATAGGAACACTTTTACAATCTTTATATTTATATTCTGTATTATATTTTTAAAAGTTTATTTTATAAGTACCTCATACTTTAAAAATGGAGTTAGCACATACAATTATAAATTGCTCACTAGTTACACACTGCTAATGGTTTGCTTTAATACCTTTAATCTACATGTAACCTAGATGGTACCTAGTTGGGTGGGGAGGTGGGGTTTGCAAGTTCAGAAGGCTTGAAAGCTTGTGACAGCCCCCTATGCAGAGAGATGATAATTAGGAGAAAGAGCAGCGGTCATTAAGTGTGACGCTCCCATACCATGAAGCTCAGGTTCAAGGCTGACCATCTGGCTACAGGGACAAGGCTAAACTTTGAAACTACAGAATGGTTAGTTGATTGTTCAGACTCCCTACAATGTATGCTAACTGGAAATGGAAAGGGGAAAGCAAGTATTTGAGGATGCTGACGCCTGTTTCTCAAACTCCAATCTTCTGTCACAGCAGTAAATGCTCTTAATTGCTAAACCCTTTCCAGATCCCACTTTAGTTTTCTGAAACAATTTATTTCAAGGGGGTCCTGGGACTTTGACCATTAGGATAAACTGGCTATCCAGAAAGTCCCAAGTCTCCCCAGTGCTGACTTATAAGTACACACCACAATACACTGCATTTTACATGGGTTCTGGAGACCAAACTCAGGTTCTCGTGTTTAAAGGTGTGGTGGTTTAAATAAGAATGGCCTCATATGCTCATATATTTGAATACTTAGTCACCAGAGAGTGGCACTACTTAGAATGATTGGTAGGTGTGGCCTTTTTCGAGGAAATATGTCACTAGGGGTGGGCTTTGAGGTTTCAGAAAGTCAAGCCAGGTTGAATGGCTCTCTGTTCCTGTTGCTTGTGGATCCAAATGTAGAACTCTCAGTTGTAGTGATTTTGTTTTTTTTAAAACTCAGGTATGGTATGGTATGGTATGGTATGGTATGTATGGTATGGTGGTATGGTATGGTATAATGTCTTATATGAATATGTTTTTGTTTTAATCCCAGGCGTGGAATAAGAGGCTGCTTCGCAGGTGATTATGATTTGCCTTGTACACTAACAGAAGTGTAATCTTTGCCAGTTGCAGATAGTTTAATTCTGGGGACTCTGCAGAGGGTGTAAATGCAAGAACCCTAAGAGGACCTGGAGCAGCCCCCTGCTGCGCCTCCCTCATTGCTGCCCCTGCTGCTGCATTCCCTGTTGCTGGATATTCTGACATGAAGATTGGGCTTGCCCCAAGGAACCCAATGCCCCTAATCGACAGGAAGCAGCCTATTGAGGTCTATGCCCCTCTCCCCTCTGTCCCTTCTCTCCCACCTAGTATTGGAGGATTGGAAGGGATCATTAGTGTGGAATACAGTTGGAAAGGTAGTAGATATAAAAACCCAATAAAACAGTTCAAAAAATACGGCAACACTCAGTTCCTTCTCCAGCACCATGTCTGCCTGCATGCTACCATGCTTCTGCCATGATCACAATGGACTAAACCTCTGAAACTATAAACAAGCCCAAATGTTTTCGTTTATAAGGGTTGCTGTAGTCATGATGTCTCACACAGCAGTACAACACTGACTAAGAAACATGGCAAGCGCTTTACCAAATAAGCTATTTCCCTAATTGCAAGGTTTGGTTCAATAAGCTCATATGTTCCTATGTATTCCAATAAGCTTGGTGCTGGGCGGGTGGTAGTTCCTATGTGTTCAGTGAGATGCAGGGCGATTCTGCTTTTGATTTGTACTCAAACTGGAGCTGATGCTGCCTGTAAAATGGAATCTTCCTGGCTCCCTCTGAAATCCGTGGCCTCTTTGTCTTTATGTGTGTATGTGCGTGTGTGTGTGTGTGTGTGTGTGTTGTGCCGCGTGGTGTGTGTGTGTATACATATATATATTACATATGTACACACACACGTGTGTGTGTAGGTGTATATACATATATGTATATATGAATGAATTTATAAGTACAAGTTGCTCATTCCATTTACTTCTTGTGTGTATGTGATTTCAGAGCTGATAAATTACTATTAGATATCCAACTAGATGGCTCTTCCCTGGGAAGAGGATTTCTGCGGCTCTCAGTATTTCTTTTTTTTTTTTTTTTTTTTGTTTTCGAGACGGTTTCTCTGCGTAGCCGGGCTGTCTGGAACTCACTCTGTAGACCAGGCTGGCCTCTGCCTCCCAAGTGCTGGGATTAAAGGCGTGCGCACACGCCGCTCAGTATTTCTTAGTTGCCTGTAGTTCTTTGTCTAGGGGTGGGGCGCTCTGAGTTTTCCCCAGCCATGTTAGTACATCTATTGGTGTCATGTTTGCTCGGACTTAGCAGCCATATTGTTGAGGTGTCGTAGGTGAAGCTTCCCTGCTATTTCTAGGAGATAAAATCTCACAGCGTATTTCCTAGTCCTTTGACTCTCACAGTCTTTCTGATTCCTCTTCTATGACGTTCTCTGAGCCCGAGGTATAGGTGCAGATGTATCCTTTGGGAACGAGAACCCATGATCTGTTGTTCTCTGCATTTTGACCAATTGTGCTTCTCTGTAATGGCTGCTGCCTGTTTCGTAGAGACATTTCTTTGATGAGGAATGAGAGCGACACTTAACCTGTGGGCATAAGCATTAGTATTTAGAATATAGTTAGAGATTGCTCGTTTAGGAAAGAAGCTGTGAGCCAGGCGGTGGTGGCGCACGCCTTTAATCCCAACACTTGGGAGGCAGAGGCAGGCAGATTTCTGAGTTTGAGGCCAGCCTGGTCTACAGAGTGAGTTCCAGGACAGCCAGGGCTACACAGAGAAACCCTGCTCGAAAAACTAAATAAATAAATAAATAAATAAATAAATAAATAAATAAATAAATAATAATAAATGGAAAGAAGCTGTGCTAGTTTGAAGGAGAATGACTCCTCCCAGGGGCTCATATGTTTGAACACTTGGTCCTCAGTTGTTAGAACTTCTTGAGAGAAGTAGAAGGCGTGACCTTGTAGGAAGAGGCATGTCACTGGATAAGGGAAGGGCTTTGATGTTTTAAAAGTCCATGCCATGCTCAGTTAGCTCTCTCTGCCTCCTGCTTTTGGATGAGGACAAAAGCTCTCAGTTGCTGCTCTAGCACCAGGCCTGCCGGTGTTTCCCGACATCATCATCATGGACTCTAACCCTCTAGAACCATGAGCCCCAATAAACATTTTCTTTTATAAGCTGGCTTGCCACAGTGCCATATTATGGCAATAAACAGGTTACTAAGTAGATGGTTGCAGTAGCAAGTTCTCCTCCAAATCCATGACCTCACTAGCCCTGGGTGGTTGGCCAGGTTTCCATGAACAGGCATGATTTCCCTTCAGTTTAGCAGGCCTAAAGTCTAATTAGACAGCTGTTGGTTACCACCAAAATATGAGTGCCACTACTGTACCCTTACGGATATTGTGGCTTGTTGAACATTGCTGTACAGTATACGCATCAAAGCTGTGTCAGACTATTGATTGCTTCCCTCCTTTGGAAGCTTTCATTGAACCTTCCAGAACCACAAAAGCTAGTCCTCAGGGAGGAGGCTTACGGGTCAAATCCTCTTGAGTCCTGTGTCCTAAGTGCATGGTGTATTCAGTGATAGCGATTTACATTCAACCCCTGAGAGGCAACCAAGGGTAATAGCAATAGCCTACACTGTTTGGGAGTCTCTTGGACTCCCCTGACCAACAGCTCCTACTACTGGGGTTTGGTTAGTCATATGCTCAGGGGAAACACTTAGACCAAATGACATAACTTCATTTAAACAATATATATATGTGTGTGTATTATATATAATTTTAGTTAAATAAAAAATATAATTCTTCACGACTTTTTAAAACATCCTTAGTGTTATTTTTCATCCTCCCTCTCTCTCCTTCTGTATTGACCTCTCACTCACTCCCCCGATTAAAGCCCTCCCCCATTTTTCCCATTCTCCTCTTCATATCATCTGTATTCTGCTAGTCCCCTCTCTAGGCCCACTCACAATAGTATCTTTTTTATTTTCCTTTTTTTGTGGTTATTCCATGTTGTATATTCACACCTGAAAATTTGGAGTTGGGGCATTTGTCTTTCTGGTCTGGATTATCTCACTCAATATAATATTTCTAGTTCTATTGATTTATCTACAGGTTTCATGATTTCATTAGGACTGAAGAGATGGCTCAGCAGTTAAGGTCACTTGCTGCTCTCGAAGAGTAACCAAAATCCATATGATTGCTCAGGACCATTGGTAACTCTATCGCCAGAAGATCTGAATACCTCCTGACCTCTAAAGGCACCATGCACACATGTGGTATGACATGACAAGACTGCAGAGGTTCCTCCAGCTTGCATTCTTGCTGAAGCCATTTCAGGTTTAACCAGAATTTGATCTCCTTTTTTTGTTTGTTTGTTTTGTTTTTTCGAGACAGGGTTTCTCTGTGTAGCCTGGCTGTCCTGGAACTCACTCGGTAGACCAAGCTGGCCTTAAACTCAGAAATCCGCCTGCCTCTGCCTCCCAAGTGCTGGGATTAAAGGCGTGTGCCACCACTGCCCGGCTAAATCCTTTTTTTTTTAAAGTGATGATAATACCTTTAATCCCAGCCTGGTCTACGGAGTTCCAATACAGTCAGGGCTACACAGAAAACCTCAAAAAAACAGAAGGAGGAAGAGAAGGAAGAAGAGGAAGAGGAGGAGAAGGAGGAAGAGGAGGAGGAAGAGAAGAGGAGGAAGAGGAAGAGGAGGAGAGGAAGAGGAGGAAGAGGAAGAGGAGGAAGAAGAGGAGGAGGAAGGAGGAGGAAGAAGAGGAGGAAGAGGAGGAGGAGGAAGGAGAGGAGGGAAGAGGAGGAGGAGGAAGAAGGAGGAAGAAGAAGAGGAGGAGAAGAGAGAGGAGGAAGAGGAGGAGGAGGAAGAGGAGGAAGAAGAAGAGGAGGAGGAAGAGGAGGAAGAAGAGGAGGAGGAGGAGGAGGAGGAGGAGGAAGGAGAGGAAGAAGAGGAGGAAGAGGAGGAAGAAGAGGAGGAAGAGGAGGAAGAGGAGGAGGAGGAGAGCCACCATAGAGTTTCAGCTTCCCCTGACCCAGCATCTAGTTAATTAGCCCTCAGGGCACATGCTTTAGCCTAAATCCCTGCAGCTTACACAACCGGAGATACTGCACACACAGCAGTTTTCCCCTCAGTTCAACCCTTGGTTGAGGCTCATAAACTGAGGACAACATCTGCCTTTGTCTTTCCAGTTCAGAAGCACCCTGAGTCAACAGCTTTTCCTGGAATTTCCCTTGCAGAGCAAATTGAAGCTGATGCAGGAGCCGGAGTGGGGACGGTAAATAAGAATTATGAATGTCTACAAGATACTGAGCACACAGAGCTCACCCTTCAGCCGGTCAGAGACAGCCTTGATGAGGGGTAACTCTGAAGTGGCGAATGCAGAAGCACCAGGTAGACTGGTCTCCTTTTGACTATGAACAAAATGGAATTCATTTTAAGGAAACAGGAACGAACAAACGACTATAGAGAATTCAGGGGAAATAGAAGATAGAAAAAAACATGCAAAGTTCAGGGTCTGCACCCTTCCTCCTTCTCTTTTGTCCCTCAAAGTCTTTAGTCTCCCATTGAGCTTTCTCTTTAGAAGCTTGACATTCGATGTATGAACACTTCACAAAGTTTGCTTCAGAGTGTGATAAGGTCAACCGTTGCCTAATCAGCAAAGCTGGTGAAGAAATGGGCTTTGCTCGTGAGCCCAATGGGGAGTGCCTCTTTCTGTTTCTCTCGGAAAGAAGTCGTCCTAAAATCTGACAATGCTGGCACCAGCCCTCCCACTACTTCTAACCATGAGTTTAATCTGGCAGCTGGCTTTTGCTTTTCTTTTTGAGACAGAATCTTGCGCTTGAAATACTCCTGATTCAGCATCTCAATTAGCTGAGATTACAGAGTATTTCATGAGAAATGGGAGCAGGAAACAAGCCAATGCCATGACTATCCTGCCTCAGTCACTCGCCTTCAGACTGCAGGAATCTCTTGCTTCCTGGGAGATGTGGATCCTTAGGTTCACAAATGACTCCCATGCCCCTGCCCCTCTGCCTGGTCAGCGCTCAGGGTATACTAGCTCTGATTCCCCATTGTGGATCAAGATCTTTGACCAAGTCATTGCCCTTCCCCTGGTCTTCTAGATGTTTCTACAGATTGAGACTTTGTAATTTCCTCTTCCCCAATGCCCAAATACTTCACTCTCTAGGACTCTAACTTCCATGACTGATCGCTTTCTACATCACTCCGTGTTGTACATGTTACACATATGTTATACATATCTACTGCCACAGATGGTGGGGGGACTTCAAAGAAATTCCATTGTCCAACTGCCTTTCTAGCCCATTAAATTCAGGGCAAGGTCTAGAGTGCCAATCTATGTCATGCTCTCAAGTCATTGCTACTAGACATAGGGTGATGACAGCCATGCCTTCATTTTGCTACAAGAAGTTTCTTAGTGGGACAGCTAGTGGCATTTGGGGCCTAGTATTCCCTTCTGATCCAAGTGTGACCTAAATATTGCAGAGTGTCACTAACATACCCCAGGAATAGTGACCTCCAAAAGTACATCAAACATCTGCATATACCCCTACTTGAATCCTCTTCCCTTTTTTGCCTCCCAAGAGTAGAGTGTGCAACACACATGTGCACATGTACATACACACACACACCACCTTACACACCAACCATCCTATCATACTTCATAGGACCTGAGCAAATTGTCCTTTGCTTGGGATTAAGAGGTTTTCCTGATCTAGGACTTTCAGTGTCATCTTAGAAAAGTCCCAGGCAAGCTGGGCAGTGGTGGTGCACGCCTTTAATCCCAGCACTTGGGAGGCAGAGGCAGAGGCAGGCAGATTTCTGAGTTCAAGGCCAGCCTGGTCTACAGAGTGAGTTCTAGGACAGCCAGGACTACACTGAGAAACAGAGAAACCCTGTCTCAAAAAACAAAAGAAAGAAAGAAAGAAAGAAAGAAAGAAAGAAAGAAAGAAAGAAAGAAAGAAAGAAAGAAAGAAAGAAAGAGAAGAAAGAAGAAGAGAAAAAGAAAAGTCCCAGGCAAACTGGGATAGCTAACCACTCTAGATTGTCTTCTATTGACTCCTATAAGAGATCCTTATGCTATAGGAATCCCATAAGAAACCCTGTCTCTAACACTCCTTTTTAGAATTGATCCTTCATTTCTCCCATCCTTTCTTCCTATCTTTCCTCCATCCAGGGTTATACCGGGAACAACCTTGAAGAGGATGGATGCTAACGTAAGATTCCCAAGGCTGTGACCCATGTGCTTTCTGCACTGGATGCCGGTCTCAATTTGACTACCACTCCAAGATATTTGAGTTTAGGAATCAGATAGAGTAGTACAAGTCCAGTAGTCCCAGGCAGAGACAGGAGGATCAGGAGTTTAAAACCATACTCAGCTGTATAGGGAGTTTAAGAAGAGCCGGGACTACATGAGACTCAGTCTTTAATAAGAAGGAATTATTAGCCATCTTTAATAATAAAGTCTATTATAGAATGAGCAATACAGGAAGCCTGGCTGTAACAAAAGAGGAAACACACTGAGATAGGACCTTCAGGCTGGTCCACTGTTGATTTTCAAACCTGGGTGTACAGCACTCACCTGGCCAGCTTTTCTATTATTGTTTGCTTTGGTTTGAAAGCAATTCCACTAAAAGTAGGGACAAGACAAGGCTGGCCACTTTCTCCCTATCTATTCAATACAGAACTTGAAATTCTAGCTAAATCAATAAGACAAGAAAAGGAGATCAAGGGTATAAGCCACCAGGTCAGGCTTTAATTTACTATTTTAAGAGGATTTCATTGTATTGCCCAGGATGAACTAAAATTCTTAGTTTCAAGTGGTGGGCTAGCCTCAGCCTCATGACTGCCACCATCTCCAAAGCCTATTTGTTTTTCCTTTTTATTCTACAATAAAAAGCAATATCATACTTAAATGTTTTTTTCTAAATATCAGATCTTATTAGTCAAAGGAAGCAGTTATATTTAGAGTCAGCTTAGTTTAATACTTTAAATAATTTAAACTAAATATTAATATTTAATTTATTTATATTAATAATTAATAATTAAATTGATATTTAAATTATTTATTAAATATTTAATTTATTTCTTAAATATTAGAATATTTAGTTTAAATTACATCAGCTTAGTTTAATACTTTAGTTTAGTCTTGCTGTAATTTATAGCAGGTTTACTAGTTCGTATCCTCAGGCCAACTGTAGGAACAGAGACAGAGGGATGGCCCTGAGTGACTTTCGCTGTTTCTCTCATAACACACGGGCCCCTATAGCTCACCACCTCATTTCTCTGGCATTTCTGATGAATTCTAACCCTCTGCTCAGTACCGGCTTCATTTAAGAAAGAGAAATCTCAAAGGGTTGAGACAATGGGTGAAAGACAAGAGATAGAGGTGGGACGGTCAGAAGTTCAAGGCCAGCCTGGGATGCTGTCACTTTAGAATGCACTGTCACGTTGTGAGATTCTGTCACAACGCAAAACAAAGCAACAGAGGGAAGGAAGTATGGGTGTGGTATCCCGAGAGCATTCCACCGGGAGTGGTGTTGGGGCCAGTGCACTGATGGACACTGTGAGAATGGTGTTGCCTATAGATTGAATATAAGAAAGAATCTGTGAATGGCAAATGCATGCATTGTACCTGTGGAAGGTATATAAAGTTGCCTGGTGTCCACTCAGGAATGTTGGGGCACCTGCTTCCCAGGCCTTGGAGCAGAGGAAGGAGCATCCTGATAATGGAGGACTCCTGCCCAACCTTCGTGAGCTCCTTTCACTGTGGGTATGCAGCCTCCTGGTTCAAACAACCTGGAGTGAGCTTCTGGGGAGATTACAGGCAGTCTTCACTTCACCACAGTTTCTAAATTTAAGAAACAAAGTGTAGTTGTACCATGCAGTGTTGCTTTTTGGTGTCTTCTCTCCGTGTAAAGAGCAATAATAAGGTACCTGTCGTGGGTTTTGTGCCATCTTTATAAAGCTTAGCTCTTGGGATATAAACACACCATTGGTAAACCAAGAGCCACCTACGTTCTAGAACTAGGTGCTCACCCAGCCTGGAAGGCAGCTCAGCACCAGTCACCAAATGCAACACATTTCCACTGTCAGCACGAGTTACATAACCTTTATAAGTCCCTTACATCACAGCTCTCTCTCTTTCCCTCTCCCTCTCCCTTTCTCCCTCCTCCTCTTTTTCCCTCCCTCCTGCTCACTCTCCCTCCCCCTCTCTTTTCTCTCTTGTCCCCACTCAGAAAGTGGGTGCCCCTACCAGTAAATCTTTTGCACGAGGTCTGTTATGTGATCTCTGTAGTATTTCTTGATCCTCTGACCACTGGGAAACCCTAACACCACCTATTAGAGAAGTGCACATGACTAATACATACCCAAAAAGCAGTTAAGCTTTCCAGTGTTCAATGGAATGCATTTAAAAACCAACAAAACAGCACTTTTCAATTATCACAATGAAGGAGACTTATCTAAATGCCTTATCTGTTGTCAAGGTTGTAGGAGAAAAGATATTGTCTTTGGTTTCTGTTGCTGTGATAAAAACACCAGGACCGAAAGCAAGTTAGGGAGGAAAGAATTTATTAGGCATGTGTACTGTCTGGTTTTGTGTGTCAACTTGAACAAATTATCAGAGTGGAAGGAGCCTCATGTAAGAAAATCCTTCCTGAGATCCAGTTGCCAGGCATTTTCTCCATTAATGATCAATAGGGGAGGGCCCAGCCCACTGTGAGTGATACCATCCCTGGGCTGGTGGTCCTGGGTTTCTATAAGAAGTCAGCTAGGGCGGTGCGCACGCAATCCCAGCACTTGGGAGGCAGAGCGGCGATTTCTGAGTCAAGGCAGCCTGGTCTACCAATGAGTTCCAGACGCGGGCTATACAGAGAACCTGTCTCGAAACAAAAAAAAAAAAAAAAAAAAAAAAAAATCAGGCTGAACAAGCCATGGGAAGCAAGCCAGTAAGCAGCACCCCTCCATGGCCTCTGCGTCAGCTCTTGCCTCCAGACCATCTTTTTTTTTTTTTTTTTTTTTATAATCTCCTCTTCTATTTTATTTTTTTATTCTTTTTTTTTATTGGATATTTTATTTACATTTCAGATGTGATGCCCTTTCCCCATCCCCCCACCCAGGAACCCCCTATCCCACCCCCTCTTCCTACTTTTTTTTTATTAGTAACTTTTTTTAAAAAATGTTAATCAAAGGCTTAATAAGTTTGGTAATGCTCAATAACAAGATGCCCATACAATCAGAAGTGTAACCCAATACCCAACCTAGGTATACCAACTATCTTTGACTGGTGGAGACACTCGAACATCTATCTGCCTCCATGTTCCTCTCCCCCCTCTCTCTCTCTCTCCTCTCTCTCTCTCTCTTCTCTCTCTCTCTCTCTCTCTCTCATCTCCTAGCTCCTCCTCTTCCTCTCCTTACTTCCTCCTACATATCACCCTTCCTGTTAAGATAAAACTTTTCTCTCAAAATACGATTAGAGTATAACTATACCAATTTGTATCAGTAAGGTACAAGCTAGACCTCTAATACCCAGTCCATCATTTTGTTGACTAACCAGAATCTCTGTCATCTCTCCTAACTAAAAGATTTAGTTCTGAACCTGGCTTTTTTCTTGGCTTTAGAATGAATGTCAGCTGAAAACCATCCTCTCAAATCTTTTCTCTCAAAGTAAATAGCCGGGATTGGCTATGAGACTATAAGTCTTCAACCCCGTCAGAAATTCAGAATGACTGAATTAACTGAAATTATCAGAAACACAAAGCATAGCTTCTAAAACTTAGCCAATTCACAGAGACCACTGAACACCTGGACAGTACCTATACTACAAAATGTTGGAGCATCTGATCTTCAGCCTTCTGGCCCAGGATCATCTGACAGACCTAGTGATGCAGAATTATTAAGGGCTGATTACTCTGTCTTGGCAGATATAATGAGTTGACTATTCCACAAGTGTGTTCTTTTCAGGACAGTAATTTGTCTGTAGATGAAAAGAGGCAAATCTTGCCTGTTGGCTGTCTCACCACAACTGGAGTAACTCCAAAGATGCTCAATTTCTTCTTAGAATCCAAGACAGGAAGCTGTCAGGAGCAGATAGGTCTCTAATCAAAATGAACCTTAGTACAGAAATGTTTGTAACATCAATTCTGTGGACTTTTGACGTTTTGAAAACCAAATATCCATGTAAGGCAATCTAGACGTGTGTCTGTTAACTCCTCTTAGCTATTTCTAAATAAAATATAGAAAACACCCTAACAATAAACTCAGAGCCATGAATTTGCTACAGGCCCTTAACTCACAGGCTAACCATCTCAAATCAGTTAAAAAAGTTAAAGAAGGACTGGGTCTAAGCCTTGTATTCCTAAATGTGTTGTATAGGCACAATGCCTATGAGAATAACAATATTAATCTCACTTCTATATCAATAAGAAACTCGTACCAATGAAAATCTTAAATTTGAAATCAAAGTAAATTTTGCACCCCTCCATGGCCTCTGCATCAGCTCTTGCCTACAGGCCAGCTCTGCTTGAGTTCCTGTAATGACTTCCCCCAATGATGGACTATGATCTGAAAGTCTAAGCTGAATAAACCATTTTCTCCCCAGCTTGCTTTTCAGTCATGGTGTTTTGTCACAATAGAACTCTGAGTAAGACATCTTATGTATCTCTCTCTTTTCTTTTTTTGTTTTTTGTTGTTGTTGTTGTTTTGTTTTTTTTTGAGACAGGGTTTCTCTGTGTAGCCCTGGCTGTCCTGGAACTCACTCTGTAGACCAGGCTGGCCTCGAACTCAGAAATCCACCTGCCTCTGCCTCCCAAGTGCTGGGATTAAAGGCATGCACCACCACTGCCCTGTCCAGCTTATCTATCTCAATTCAATCATATTCTGTCACTGAAGGAAGTCAGACCAGGAACTCAAGCAGAGATCATGGAGGAATGCTTCGTTAGTATTGGCTTCTTGACATTGATTGCTCAATTTGCTTTCTTATACAACCCAGAAATACCTGTCCAGGGGTGGTTCCACTGAGAATGCACTAGGCCCTCTTACATCAATCATTAATTAAGAAGATGCCCCACAGATTTGCCCATGGCTAATCTGATGGAGTGTTTGCTCAATTGAATTCTTCTTTCCCTGATGAGACTAGTTTGTTTCAAGTTGTGTGAGGACTAAGCTGTTTCTCTAATTTCTTTCTCATCATGTTTATCAGGGATATATAAAGGAGGGCTATTGATTTGTTTGAGTTAATTTTATATCCAGCCACTTAGCTGAAAGTGTTTATCAGCTGTAGGAGTTCTCTAGTTAATTTTTAGGTCACTTATATATACCCTCATATCATCCACAAATATCAATGCTTTGATTTCTTCCTTTCTAATTTGTATCCCCTTGATCTTCTTTTCTTGTCTCATTGCACTAGCTAGAATTTTAAGCACTGTATTGAATAGATAGGGAGAGAGTGGCAGCCTTGTCTTGTCCCTGTCTTTAGTGGAACTGCTTTCAGTTTCTATTTAATTTGATGTTGGCTATTGGCTGGCTGTATGTTGCCTTTGTTATGTTAAGGTATGTATCTTTTATCCTGATTGCTCTAAGACTTTTAATATGAAGGAGTGTTGGACTTTTGTCAAAGGCTTTTCCAGCATCTAATGAGATGATCTTGTGATTTTTTTCTTTCAGTTTGTTTATATGGTGGATTACACTGATGGATTTTCATATATTGAACCATCCCTGCATCCCTGGGATGAAGCCTACTTGATATTTTTGATGTATTCCTGGATTCCATTTGTTAGTGTTTTATTGGGTATTTTTGCATCAATGGTAAGAAATTGTCTTTGTTGAGTCTTTGTGTGGTTTAGGTATCAGAATGACTGTGGCCTCATAGAATAAGTTTGGCAGTGTTTCTTCTGTTTCTATTTTGTGGAATAGTTTGAGAAGTGTTGGTATTAGCTCTTCTTTGAAAATCTGGTAGAATTCTGCCCTAAAAACCGTCTGGCCTTGGACTTTTTTTGGTTGGGAGACTTTTATTGACTGCTTCTATTTCCTTAGGGGTTTTTGGGCTGTTTAGATAGTTTACCTGGGCTTGATTTAATTTTGGTAAGTGGTATCTGTCTAGAAAATCATCCATTTCGTTAAGATTTTCCAATTTTGTGGAGTACAGGCTTTTAAAGTAAGACCTAATGATTCTTTGAACTTCCTCAGTTTCTGTTGTCTGTCTCCCTTTTCAGTTCTGATCTTGTTTATTCGGATACTGTCTCTCTGTCTTTTTAGTTGTTTGGCTAAGGGTTTGTCTATCTTGTTGATTTTCCCAAAGAATCAGCTCTTGGTTTCACTGATTCCTTGTATTGTTTTCTTTGTTTCTAATTGATTAATTTCAGACCTGATTTTGATCTCCTGCCTTCTACTCCTCTTGGGTGTGTTTGCTTCTTTTTTTTTTTTTTTAACCTTAGAGATTTCTTTTTTTTTTTTTTCTTTTTTGTTTTGTTTTTTTTTTTTTTTTTTTGAGACAGGGTTTCTCTGTGTATCCGGGCTGTCCTGGAACTCACTCTGTAGACCAGGCTGGCCTCGAACTCAGAAATCCGCCTGCCTCTGCCTCCCAAGTACCTTAGAGATTTCAAATGTAATTTTAAATTGCTGGTGAGAATTTTCTAATTTCTTTTTTTTTTTTTTTTTTTTTTTTTTTGGTTTTTCGAGACAGGGTTTCTCTGTGTAGCTCGGGCTGTCCTGGAACTCATTCTGTAGACCAGGCTGGCCTCGAACTCAGAAATCCGCCTGCCTCTGCCTCCCAAGTGCTAGGTTTAAAGGCGTGCGCCACCACCGCCCGGCTTCTAATTTCTTTATGGAAGCACTTAGTGCTATGGACTTTCTTCTTAGCACTTCGTTCGTTGTGTCCCATAAACTTGGGTATGTTGTGCCTTCATTTTCATTGAATTTCAGGAAGTCTTTAATTTTTTTTTTTGTCATTGTTTTGGGGCTTCCCTGGTTCCTTGGTAGATGGAGGTGTCTCCATAGAAGGCCGTAAACACCTGCAGGTATGGTAGCTCAGACCATTTTCTTTATTTTTTATACAAAAAGTCTAATTAAAAGATAGTGATATAGTCAAGCTACCATTTTGATACCATTTCTGACTGCCCCCCACCCCCCAGTTTGTATTAGAGCCAGACAGTGTCACAGTAAAATATTGTTGGGGTTAACCTTTTGTCAATTTCTGCCCTGATCACCATTGCTGGTGAGTGGTTGGGGCAAGGATTACGGATATAACTGAATGCAAGTTTCCCATGATAACCTACAAATGAGGAGAGAAAATAGAAGATTATTGATCAGATTCCTTCAAAGGGCTTCCCCTGGAGAGGGAAGAATTAGCTGAGTGCAGATTCCTGTGGCAGCCTCATGTGGAGTCCTTCCTTGAGATGTCGGACAGCTCCAATTTCAATCACACAATGCCCCTTTGGTCTCTTTACTCTTAGGTCTGAGTTCCTCTGGAACTTATGTCCTCTTTCCAACTGTGCCATTCCTGGGTGACCGTAGTGGCTTCTAGCCACCCTCTGGTCAGAGAATGGACCTCTGCGAGCTCCTATGAAAGCTGCAGACACATGTTGAGTTACTGCCTAGAAGAGAATTGGTGATTCTATCTGTATTTAGGAGTGGTGGCTTAATACACTCATTATAAGGACATGGAGGACCGTAACCTAAGAGTCCAGTCTCCTTAGAGTTTGGGTAGGAAATGGGAGAGGGAAAATCTATAAGATGTTTCGTAAGTAATCAAGTTAAGAGGAAATTCTTTCCAAATTAGACAGGATGGGTTATGCCAGTTTGTATTATAGAGAAGAAAGGGTCCCTGAACCCCTAGATTTAGAGATTATGTTAGTCAGGAAATGTGAGACACTCCTCCCCCAAATTTAGTGATAGATGTTTTTAAAGCCACAAAAAGGAAGATTAAAACACAGAAAGGAAGATTAAAATCATTCATATTATTCATATATCTTTATTACTTATCTTTTGCTGTGAAGAGGCATCATGACCAAGGCAACTCTTAGAAAACATTTAATTGGGGCTTACAGTTTCAGAGGGTCAGTCCATTAACACCGTGGAGGGAAGCAGAAAGACAGGGCACTGGAACAGTAGCTGATCCACAGACATCAAGCAGAGAGTGGGAGGGAGAGGAAGAGAGGGAGGGGATAGGAAAGAGAGAGAGAGAAAGAGAGAGAGAGATTGAGAATGAGAGAGAGATTGGGTCTGATGTGAACTTCTGAAACCTCAAAGCCCATTCCTAGTGACACACTTCCTCCAGCAAAGTCACACCTACTCCAACAAGGCCACATCTCCTAATACTTCCCAAGTAGTTCATCAGCTGGAAACTAACCATGCAAATATATGAACCTCCAGGGGCCATTCTCATCCAAACCATCACATCATACAGGCACTGACCTGAGTAATATGTAGATTTGTCTTGCTTTGGAAAGAGTCTAATTTGCTCGGTTCCACAATCTAGTTATCCTGTCATGAGAGTTGTTTATTAGAAGATGTCCTCATGACTTAATTGTCTAGCCCATGCCTGCTAATTGGCAGACAACAGAAGTTTTAATGTCAGGAGAAGCAGTCAACTGAGGATAGGACAGGGGGAGGTCCCCATTTGGGGAGGCAATCTATTTCCTGGCTGAATAAACGTCTGGTTTCCACACCTTTAATTTGTGATTCTCTCCCTTTTAATCATCGGTAGGCAAGCTTGGAAACTGCTCACGCAAAGCCACAGAACAAGCAATAAATTCTGTTCTTAATGTTTGGACGTCAGGGATAGACATCTGTAACTTAGACACGTGTGAAATTAAAAGAATACAAGAATCAAACGGGGAGAAAAACATTTAAAATTCAGATAGCTGCAGAGTTACATTCTGTTTCAGAGAGCAGAAACAATCCAAGGGCAAGACCTAGCAAAATTCCTTTAGATTCCTGTAAGATTAAACGGAAAAAGCAGGAGACATGGAAAGGAAGAGAGGGGGTAAAAAAGAAGTTTTGGAAATCTCTTGCTCCTACAGGAGTTTGGCTTTGGTATATAGACTTGAAACAACAGTAGACTGAGGAGGGGGAGTGGGGAGCCATCTTGTTCATGGCTGAAGGAAACCTGCTTCTCCTTTTGCCTCATCACTGTTTTGCCTTGGGTGAAGCAGCTGAGGGAGAACAGCTGTCTGCCACCACACACTTTCCCGCAGGACCTGTGTCCTGGCATCCCTCTGCCTCACCTGCGTGTCCTCTGCTACTCAGGGGTCAGGCAGAGGAAGGGTCCAGCTGTATGCTAATGGCGCTCTGGCCACACTGACTAGTTCAGTTGGCTGTCAGCTACAGACATCAGACGGAAAGGAGCAAAAAGCCGTGAAGGAAATCTTTAGCAGTAAGACAGAAAAGGAAGTGTTTTCTCACCTCCTGACTGGCCACTGACGTCAAAGCCAGGCAGGGGTCAAAGTGGAAATGTTTCCAGGCTTTTGGCTTCTTATCCAAAGACCTGAAAATGAGAGCTTACACAGATTCGACAAGGTAGCAGGATAACTTTATTTGAAGATAGGCAGTGGGCTATACAAGGGCCTAACAATCGTTTGCATCTTCCTTTCATGGGTTTCAAGAAAAGGATGACCTTGGTTACTAAGGGGTGCAATGAAGGTAGCTCTTTGTTCTGACTGATAGAGTAGATTATATAATAATGTCTCTACTATTCATGCTGTTTCCTTAATACGTCGTACTTTAGCATATGCTTTCCCACTATGCATAGACAAGAGATGGGCAAGTAGAGAATTCTCCCCAAGAATTCACTTTGAAGACACAGATTTATCTTACTGAGCTTGGACTCCAAATCAGTTCAGGCCAAACAAGCCTTTCTATTCTTCAGACCTGGATGAGTATTTGAGTAGAAACTCTAGAACAAGAATTCTTATTACTGGTAGAGAAGCGTACACTATTGTTCAGAGAGGGGAATATGTGTGGCTCAATGCAGGCAGGGCTCCAACCTGGTAAGGCATATTGTCCCAAGAGAGGCACGTTTGCTTTGTACATGCAGGTAAAAGGATAATTAGAAGGGTGACGTCTGGATAACCAAGTAGGGTTGCCAGCTACTGGCTCCTATACTTGTCTGATTTATGGATGTGAGGTGTTTTACGCTATGACTGGAAAGGTTCTTTTTGCTTGTTTGTTTTTCTGTTTTTCAAGATAGGGTTCCTGTATGTAGCCCTGTTTGTCCTGGAACTCATTCTCAAGACCAGGCTGTCCTTGAACACACAGAGATCTACCTGCCTCTGCCTCCCAAGTGCTAGGACTAAAGTCATGCACCACCACTGCCCAGCTGACTGGAGAGGTTCTTACAGGAATCTGTATATGTGTTAAAACCCTTAAGACTAAAAAATGTTAAAGGTGTCAACATTACTGCATATTCATGTATTAAACAAGGACTGTAGGTTGTTCTTCAAGGGGACAGTGAGAGAAATGCAGAAGACCCTAGACACGCTGGTTTCTTTTAAGTAGTGATGACTTAAGAATGAGAGAAAGGGGCTGGAGAGATGGCTCGGTGGTTAAAAGCACTGACTGCTCTTCCAGAGGTCCTGAGTTCAATTCCCAGAAACCACATGGTAGTTCATAACCATCTGTAATAAGATCGGATGCCCTCCTCTGGTGTGTCTGAAAGCAGCTACAGTGTTCTCATGTAAATAAAATAAATCTTAAAAAAAAAAAAAAAAAAAAAAAGAATGAGAGAAAGACAACCTCTTCGTGGCATACCACCACTAAGGCAAGGGGGCTTCATTATATGAGACATACCATCTTCACTAATGTCCATCTTTAATGTCAATAACACATAGCACCCCAGGGTACCCCCTGCATTGAGTTTTGCTTTGTGTTTATCAGTTTAGATGCTCTTCACTATTTAGACAATTTAGCGCATATATATCTTTCCTGCAGAAAAAGAAACTATATTTAGATACTACCACACACAGAGGAGTGCTAGGTTTGCCCAGTTGTGTTCAGATAATTCCAGTTCTATCTCCCTCGTTACACTTGAGTGCATCTAAACAAATAGCGCTAGCTAGACAGAGCACCCCCACATGTTCATAGTGATTGCCTCTGAGTAATTGGGTTTATGGGGATTTTGGGGGGTTCTTTTTGTATTTTCCTGTGTGTATATTTTAGTTCTACAAGCAGGAATTCTGTTTATAACCTTTAAACAGTTATTTTCACGATAGGAATAAAAAGAGGACGTTGCATGGAACTTGAAAGCTCCCAGACGATTAAATGTGCTTCAAACGCCCTTCAAATACTACAGACTCTTTTATCTGACTTTGGGCAGGCACAGAGTGTTCTGATGAATGAAACATTTTAAAGACAAGTTCCTGCCACACAGACACGAGGACTTAAGTTCGGATGTCCACCCCACATCCAAAACTGAGCGTTGCGGTACATACCTGTAACTCTGGTGGGGGGGAGGCGAGGGGTGAGATATGGACAGGTTCCTGGAGCACACAGCCAGCCAGTCGGACAAATCACTGGGCTCCAAGCTCACGGAAAGTCCAATCTTGAAAAACATGGTGCAGAGTGATTGAGGAAATTACCTTCACACATCCATGCAGACATGTGCAAACACATACAACCACACATATAACACACACACATGGTCTGGACATGTGGGAGGCTGAGGTAGGAAGATTTCTGTGAGCTTGAAGCCAACATGGGCTACTAAATGATTTCTAGCCCTGCCTGAGCCACAGAGTGATACTGTCTCAAAAACAAAACAAAACAGATAGATAGCCACACTAAACCAAACCCAAAACTTGGAGTCAGAGGTTACAGGCAAGTGAGAGCTTTTGGATGGCCACTGGTTTCAAAATCACGACCAACCAGAGAAAGCAGCTTCTCTATGAGCACCAAACTGTAAGGCAAAGGAAGTGCTCTCACTGTGTCCTCTCAGAAGTGAGCTGCTTCAGAGGCTGGGGCCCATTGGTTGAGTGCTTGCCTGCCTGCCTAGCACGCAGAGGCCCCAGGGTTTGACCTCCAGCACTTCCTCTATGTGTGTGTGTCTGCCTGTGTGTGTGCATGTGTGTGTGTGTGTGTGTGTGTTCAGAAAAGTAGTTTGGCAGAAGCAAAACTTATCTTCAGCGCTCTCACACTGTCTTCTACATGTTCTTGAAGAATTAACAGTACAGAGAAATGTAGCCAAGGCTAACATCATTCTCAGCTTGTTCTCAAAGCCAACTGCCAGCTAAAGAAGATAAGAGACACTCCCTCAGAAGAATAGCCATTACCCAGGACCAGGCCTTGTGCTTTGAAGGACAAAGGCCTATCTATGGCAACCTCTAAGAGGAAGGACAGACTCACCAGAACCAGAGTAGGACCCTGAGGGCAACCCCATGCAGCAGATTCACTGATTGTGACAATTGGACTGGCCTCAGGGAAGATCCATCTCCCTCAGCCACGGCTTCTTTCCTGTTGGTCTTCAACCACAGAATGAAAAGGCTGACTGAAAAGAGATCAGGAAAGCAACAGGGGAGGTCAAATGAAGCCAATATCCAGGGTAAGAGGGCATCTAGCGGAAGCCACCCAGACAGGGTGCATTAGTTAGGGTTTCACTGCTATGAAGAGACACCATGACCATAGCAACTCTTATAAAGGAAAACTTTTTTTTTTTTTTTGGTTTTTCGAGACAGGGTTTCTCTGTGTAGCCCAGGCTGTCCTGGAACTCACTCTGTAGACCAGGCTGGCCTCGAACTCAGAAATCTGCGCCTGCCTCTGCCTCCCAAGTCCTGGGATTAAAGGCGTGCACCACCATCGCCCGGCCAAAGGAAAACATTTTAATTGGGACTGGCTTACAGTTTCAGAGGTTTAGTCCATGACTGTCACAGTGAGAAGCATGGGAGCATGCAGGCAGACATGATGCTGGACGGAGTGGAGAGTTCTACATCTGGACCTGCAGGCAGCAGGAGACTGTGTTCCATGCTGGGTGTTATTTGAGCATAGGAGACCTCAAACCTCCCTCCCCAACAGTGATACACTTTCTCCGACAAAGCCTCAAACACATGAGCCTATGGGGGGCCAAGCCTACTCAAACCATCACACAATGAGAGAAAAGGTAGCAACCAGGCCTGGCTGCAAACCCACCTTCCAATCTTACATGACAAATAGCTTTGCCAGCAGAAAGGATGGAGATTTCCTTTTGGATAGGATATGGGTGGGTCTTGCCCATGCCTATCTCTTTCCTACAAGTGTCTGTTTCCAAGAGTCCAAGCTAAGCAATGTTCCTTTTGGCAAATAGATTTGTTTTTCTTCAGATCTCTTTATGATCAATACAATCTAAAAGTAGTCTTTTTCATTATGTTCTAATTAAAACATTGATCTTGCTGTGTTAATTTCCTAATCTTGTGGTGGGGCTTACTAGCTTCCTGATATAATGTTCTAATACAGCACACTAATAGAATAGTTAGCATATGGTTAAACATAAAGACTACATTTCCCAACATCCCTTATAACAAGATAGTCTAAATTTTAACTACTAGGATGTAAGTTGAAATATCTACAACAGTGTACAGAAACTTTCTGTATTCTATTCATTTTTAATGATATTTTTATTTTATTTTATATGTAGAGGTGCTTTTGCCTCCATATATGTCTACCACATGTGTGCAGTACCCATAGATGCCAGAAGAGGGCATCAGAGTCACTGGAGCTGGACTTACAGATAGTTGTGAGCTACCATGTGGGTGCAGGAAATTGAACCCAGGTCTTCTGGGGCCAGTGATTGATGAGCATTTGTGTGCAGCCCTGCTAATGAGCTGTCCTCTGCCTACCACCCTGGGTCTTCTAGAAAAGCAGCCAGTGCTCTGAGCCATCACTACAGCCCCTCAGTTTATTTTTTGAAACAAAGTATCTTACCTCATAACCAGGGCTGCCCGGGAATTCATGAGTCACACAGAAGGACCTAGAACTACGTGAGTTTTCAGTGTTAGTCTCCTGAGTACTGGGATTACAGGTGTGGGCCACCACTCCAGCCAAGAAATCCTTGAAAGACATCTAGTAGGGCTGGAGACACCATGCAGCAGTTATGAGCATGTGGTGCTCTTGCAGAGGACCAAGGGTCAGTTCTCAGCAGTGGCAGCTCACAAGCCATCTATAACTGCAGTTCCGAGGGATGGGTGCCCTCTTCTGACCTCTAAGGCACACATATGGTACACATGCATACATGCAGAAAAAGCATTCCCACATGTAAATAAAAATAAATCTTAAAATAAGATATCTGGCACAGTGCTCCTCTGCTCCTGGGAAGGAAGCATGATAGCTGCCAGTGAAGACTAGAAGTTGAGCCCAGCATTGGTGGTGCATGTCTGTGATCCCAGCACTCGGGAGGCAGAGGCACATGGATCTCTGTGAGTTAGAGGCTAGCCTGCTCTAGAGTGAGATCCAGGACAGCCAGGGCTACTGTCTCAAAAAACAATACACACACACAGAATGGAGGTTTCCATAACAGAACATCTATGGATTTAATAAAGACATGTGTGAACTTGTGTAGGAAGAGTTCCACTAAATTTTAACTGATATTCATCTTATCTTTTCAGTCTTAAATGCACAACAACGAGAGAGCTTGCTGGTGAAGTGCACCGGCTGTTAACACCAGTCTGAGGTGTCCAGCACCCTCTCCTGGCCTCCATGAGCACTGGATGCATGTGGTACAAAACACCCATACACATAAAATAACATGTTTTAATTAAAATAATTCAACTGAGCTAGGCAGTGGTGGCACATGACTTTAATTTCAGCACTTGAAAGGCAGAGGCAGGTGGATCCCTGTGAGTGTAAGGTCAGCCTGGTCTACAGAGTCAGTTCCAGGACAGCCAGTACTACACAGAGAAACTGTGTCTGGGGACAGGGGTGGGGGGAATTCAGCAGAATAAATAAAATGTGGTACATTTACAGAATGTAATGTACTTAATGGAGTATTACTCAGCTATTAAGAATAATGATATTAGGCTGGAAAGATGGCTCAGCAGTTAAGAGCACTGACTGTTCTTCTAGAGATCCTGAGTTCAATTCCCAGCAACCAGATGGTGGCTCACAACCATCTGTAATGGGATCTGATGCCCTCTTCTGGTTTGTCTGATGACAGCAACACTGTACTTACATAAAACAAATAAATAAATCTTTTTAAAAAAATAAAAAGAACAATGATATTTTGCAGGCAAATGGATGGAACTAGAAAAGATCTGAATGAGGTAAGCCAGACCCAAAAAGATAAAAATGGTATGTACTCACTTATAAGTGGATATTAGCTATAAATTAAAGGATAACCATGCTACAATCCACAGACCCAAAGAAGCTAAGTAACAAGGAGGGCTTAAGGGGAAAGCATGAATCTTGCTGAGAAGGGAAATAGGATAGACATCATGGGCCGTTGTTTGTGAGGTGGGAGGGGACTGCATGGGGGTGTCGATGGGAACAGGAGGGATCAGGTCTGGAGCGGATGGAGGGAGAGAGTACTGGGAAAGACAACTGGAATGGGGGTGGGGGTTGACATCTCTGGGATAAGCTAGAAACCTAAGGCAATGGAAACTCCTCAGAATCTATGAGGGAGCCTGTAGCTAAGATTATTTCAGTGGAAGATACGGAGGCTGAACCAGCCATCTCTGTAATCAGGCAAGACTTCCAGTGGAGGGGTTGGGACACCAACCCAACCCCAAAACCTTTGACCTACAATTGGTTCTGACTAAGTGATATGCAGGGTCAAGATGGAGCAGATACTGAGAGAGTGACCAACCAATGACTGGCCCAGATTGAGACCCATGCCATGAGAGGGAGCTTACCCCTGATACTGTTAATGATATTCTGCCTATGCTTGCAGACAAGAGCCTAGCATAACCACCATCAGAGAGGCTTCACCCAGCGACTGATGGAAACAGATGCAGAGACCCACAGCCAAACATTAGGTGGAACTTGGGAAATCTGGGAAGAGGGGCAGGGAGGAATGTAGGAGCCGATGGGTCAAGGACATGACAAGAAAACCTACAGAATCAGGGAGCCTGCACTGGACTAACCTAGGCCCTCTACACATATGTAACAGTTGTGCAGCTTAGCTTCTGTGTGGGATTCCTAACAGTGGGAGCAGAAGCTGCCTCTGACTCCTTTGGCTGCCTGTAAAGCAAATAAATTAATTAATGAAAAATTGTTTGAGAATACATATATAATGTATATTGATCAACTCCAGCCCCGTTTCCACCCCTGATTCCTCCCCTAAGCCCTCACCATTTCCTCCTCCCAACTTCATGTGATATTCATTTGTTTTTATTTGAAGGGGGTGGAGAAATGATACCCCCTGTGTAGCTCTGGCTATCCTGGAACTGGCTCTATATACTAGGCTACCCGACAAACTCAGAGATCCACCTGCCTCTGCCTCCCAAGTTCTGGGATTAAAGGTGTGCGCCACCACTGTCTGGCTCACAATGGCTTTTTAAAAATCCCATTGAGTCCACTTGGTGCAGTCTGTATGCACACGGGCACAGGACCACCTGCTGGAGCGCGGGCTGCTTCCCGGGGCCTCTGTGCTGCTCCCCCGGGGCCTCTGTGCTGCTCCCCGGGGCCTCTGTGCTGCTCCCCGGGGCCTCTGTGCTGCTCCCCGGGGCCTCTGTGCTGCTCCCCGGGCCTCTGTGCTGCTCCCCGGGGCCTCTGTGCTGCTCCCCGGGGCCTCTGTGCTGCTCCCCGGGGCCTCTCGGCTTGGCTGCTCCCCGGGGCCTCTGTGCTGCTTCCCGGGGCCTCTGTGCTGCTCCCCGGGGCCTCTGTGCTGCTCCCAGGGCCTCTGTGCTGCTCCCCTCTGGGCCTCGGTGCTGCTTCCCAGGGCCTCTGTGCTGCTCCCCAGGGCCTCTGTGCTGCTCGGTTTGTTGTGTTTTGTCAACTTGACACAAGTTAGAATCATCTGGCGAGAGGAACCTAGGTGAGAAAATGCCATTATCAGATTGGCCAATAGCTAAGTCTGTGGGAGCATTTTAATTAATGTCTGATTAATGTCAGCTCACTGTGGATGGTGCCACCCCTGGGCAGATGTTCCTGAGCTGTAGAAGAAAGTGAATTGGGCAAACTATTGAGCAAGGCATTAAACAACATTTCTTCATGGTCTCTAGTTCTGTTCTTGCCTCTAAGTTCCTGTTTTGGCTTTCCTCATTGTACTGTGATCCAGGAGATGTAAGCTAAATGAATCATTTCCTCCCCACTTTGGTTTTGGTCATGGTGTTTTTTCACAGTAATAGAAAGTAAGCTAAGATAGACTCTCTCTCTTCCTAGATTTTATGTATATATGAATACACTGTAGCTGTCTTCAGGCACACAAGAAGAGGGCATCAGATTCTATTACAGATGGTTGTGAGCCACCATGTGGTTGCTGGGAATTGAACTCAGGACTTCTGGAAGAGCAGTCAGCGTTCTTAACCACTGTACCATTTCTCCAGCCCCCCAGGCTGTATCTCTAAAGAAAACCAACTCTCCCTCCCCCAGCAGCCATCTATTGCCAACAGCTCTCCCTGGCAGTGGACTTCAGGAGCTCCTCTCCCACCCATGCTGGGATTTTGTCTAGCTTGATCTTGTGCAGATCTCATGCATACAGTCACAGCCACTGTGAGTTCCTGTGTGCAGTGGCTCTGTCATGCCCAGCTGTTTCCCTGCAGTCACCCACTGCCTATGACAGTAAGAATGGTCTAACCTCATCACTACTAGTTTTGCTTAGCCAATACTATGAACGAATCCACAGCCTTGCTGGAGAAACAGGTGGTTTTCCTGGTTCTGCACTCAGTATCCAATTAGTTCAGGATCACCTGACTTGAGAATTTTATAAAAGGAAGCAACACACTTCAGACTTTTAAAGGGTTTTTGAGTTTTCTGTTAATGCCAAACCTAATCCAAACTGATATTCATGATACCCTTTTATTTTGAAATTCTTGTAGCCCTGAAGTCCCATAGTCTATTTGAAATTTTAAGCTTTGGATTCCATTTTCAAGCTTCCAAACATGCTGTTGATTTGAAGTGAGTTAATCAACTTCTGACCAGACAGTGGCCACAAAGAGCAGCTCTCAGGCCCTAAGAAGAGCTGGGCTCACTTAATACATGTTCAAGACTCAGAGCATATTTTAGTTCCATGTAACTAATCTTGCTCTATATACCTTTTGAATCTTCCCTTACCAACAGCCTGGTCAAGTCTTTAGTATCCATAGAAAAAAATATACAGCAAAGGGGAAAAAAAATCACAGAGCAGCAGAAGGGTCAAAGGGCCTGCAGCAACAGGCCCGTCTATAAAGAGGAAACTTCCAGAGCTATTTCCAGAACAGCCCCAAAGCTTCTCTCTCTCTCTCTCTCTCTCTCTCTCTCTCTCTTCGTCTCTCTCTCTCTCTCCACCCATCCTCACACACACACACACACACACACACACACAAGCTGCTTGCCTGATTTCTGGCAAATTCTCATTCTTGCTCCAAAAATAAATAACAGCACATACCTATGATTACCACAGGAGCCAATCTAATTAATCAGTTGATCCTCTCTGTACCCCTGGTGTGTGTGTGTGTGTGTGTGTGTGTGTGTGTGTGTGTGGTGACTGTCCTCCTGGCCCAGCAACCACCGCCTTGGGGATTCAGTTGTACCCCCTTGTAAAAGGGTTTGCCAGCTGGGCTTGTTGACTATCTTACACCCCTAGCCTCCAGCCTATTATATGAAACTCTGCCTTAATTGCACATGGCCTCTGGGAGGAGCTGGTACTGGTATAGGCCAGAAAGACTATGGACAAGGCCTCCATCCATGTGGCTGTAGGGAAGCCCTCATCCCTGCTGGGTAGAGGCTTTTCAAGTATGGCCTGTTGGGGGCAGGAGGTCAGTAACCCCTCACCTATGCTCTGTGAGGATTCCCAATAAACCATTGATTCCTAAAATAAATTTTGGTGGAATCATGCCTCAATTTGTCACTGGGACTTTAAGAGAAAGATGGTGGATCCTGCTTACATCCTCCCTTAAGAGAGTTTTAACAATTGGTTGGACTCAGCATCTCACATATCTGAGCTATCACCATATCATTAAGTATACTTCCAATTTTTTCTACCTCATCTAGTTATCACACCAACCCTAGGAGGCAAGCATTACTATAATGCCCATTTTACAGATGGTGAAATTGGGACATGACAAAGTTAATGAACAGTTGAAAAATTAGCACTGGAATCCAAGCAGCATGGCTCAAGTTTGGTGGTGGCACTCAGCTCAAAGCCAGTGCAAACTAAGAACACACGGCCACCGATTACTGAACTATACTTCAGTGGGTAGGGGCACTTGGTGCCATGCTTGACAGACATGACTTCAATTCCAGAACCAACATGGACCAGCTCTTGTCAGTTGTCCTTTGACCACTGTGTGAGTGTAAAACACACACAATTTTTAAAATTAATTAAGGTAAAGTGCTTGCATTGTGAATGTGAAGGCTGGAGTTTGGATTGATCCTCAAGCCCACATTAAAAGCCTGTCCAGTGTGACTGCCTGTAACCCCAGAGTTGCAGAGGCTGAGACAGCAGAACCCTTGGGCACACCGACTATCTAGACTAGCTGACTCTGTGAGCCCGCCTTATCAAGAGATGCTGCCTCAGAGCTGGAGAGATAGCTCAGTTAAGAGCACTGACTGCTCTTCCACAGGACCAGGGTTCAATTCCCAGCATCTACATGACAGCTCAGGACCAGCTATAACTCCACTTCCTTCTGGTCTCCTTGGATACTGCATGTATACATTGATATATATAATGTATTATAATACATATACTCAGTCAGGCACTTATATGCATAACATAGAAATAAAAAGTTTAAAAAGAGATCCTGCCTCAGTAAATAAGATGGAGAACAATTAAGAAACACATCTAACACATAGACACACAAAATACACATAAATAAAAATGAGCTACTACAAGTTTGTCCTTAAGGTTGAAATATATAGATAAATACACAACACACACACACACACAAACATTATGCTTTCTTTATTCATCCATCTGTTAATGGGCACCTAGGTTTACTGTATATCCTGACTATTGTGATGTGAGTAGTCCCATAATGAACATGGGTAGGTGGGTATCTCTTTTGTATACCAATTTCATTTTCTTCATGTAAATGCCCCCAAAGCGGTACAGCAGAATCATGGGGTAGCTCTACTTTTGGCTTTTTTGAAACACCTCCATATTGTTTTCTACAGTGGTTATACTAATATACATCTCTACTAACAGTGATAAGGGTTTCCTGCTCCTCCACACCCTTGCCAATATTGAAATTGTTTATTCCTGTAAGTGTGGAAGACATATCGCCTATAGACCAAGCTGATTTTGAAATTCTAATCCTCCTGCCTCTTCCTTCTGAATTCTGGGGTTACAGATGTGTATGACCATGCATGGCTATAACTGTTTTTTGATAGAAATTTTAAATTTTGGGGCTAGGTGGTACACACCTTTAATCCCAGCACTTAAGAAGTAGAGGCAGGTGGATCTGAGTTCAAGGTTAGACTGATCTATGAGGCAAGTTCCAGGCCAGCCAGTGCTACACAGATAAACCCCATCCCACTCCCCACAAAAAGAATTATAATTTTGATAAAGTATCATATTTATTGATATTTTAATATACTAAGAAATCTTGTTTAATACCACAAGATTTTTCTCCTAGAAGTTTGATACTTTACTATTTCACCTGTAAGTCTATGATTAATGTCTTAATTTCTATTTATGATGAAGCATGGGTAGAAGTTCATTTCTTTCTCCAAATCGCTTTTTATGTTACAGCTTCATTCATTGAAATCATTCATCAGAAACTCTACGTTGAGGCTGCAAAGCTGGCTCGGTGGTTAAAATCACTTGTTGCTTCTTACAGAGGACCCAGGTTCAATTCCCAGCACCCACATGATAGCTCACAATTGTCTGTAACTCCAGTCCTAAGTCATCTGACACCTCTTCAGACCTGGGTGGTACCAGGCACATACTTGGGACATATACATCCATGTGGGCAAAATACTCGTACACATAAAATAATAAAATAAATCTTTAAAACTCCTATATGTCCTTTTCCGTTGCCTTTAGATTTTTTTTTTTTAATTAAGTATAAAGGGAGTTCTATCCTGTCTTTGTTTTTATTTTACTTCATGTATATGAGCATTTTGCCTTCATATATGTCTGCCCACCATGGACATACAGTGCCTGCAAAAGCCAGAAGGGGTCATCTGCTTCCCCTGGTACTGAAAAATACAGGCAGTTGTCAGCTGCTGCATGGGTTCTGGGAACTAAACCGGGTACTCTGGAAGAGAAGCCAGTATCCTTAACCACAGAGCTCTCTCTCCAACCCCTAATGGTGGAACTTCTGTGGTGATTTGAACATTAGAAATGATAGTTTACAAATGACTGTCTTGATTCATTTTATAATAATTATAAATAATAATGATTCTTTTCTTTTTAGACAAATCTTCTTACATCCAAATACTTGCAGACTCTATGAAGTATCTATTTAAAACTCTGGTCTAGACTAGATTTAAGAAATGTACAACAGGGCCGGGCGGTGGTGGCGCACGCCTTTAATCCCAGCACTTGGGAGGCAGAGGCAGGCGGATTTCTGAGTTCGAGGCCAGCCTGGTCTACAGAGTGAGTTCCAGGACAGCCCGGGCTACACAGAGAAACCCTGTCTCGAAAAACCAAAAAAAAAAAAAAAAAAAAAAAAAGAAATGTACAACAGACAGGCAGTAGTGGTGCATTCCTTTAATCCCAGCACTCGGGAGGGAGAGTCAGGATCTCTGAGTTCAAGGGCCATCCTGGTCTATAGAGTGAGTTCTAGGACAGCCAGAGCTACTAAAATAAACTCTGTCTCAAAAAAACAAAAACAAAATTAAAAAAAGTAGAGCAAAAACGTAATGATGTGGGGTCAGGGGTCAGGGTCTTGATTTATGTCACAGGGCTGCAGCTGACTTACTGGGTAATCTTGGGCAAGTCACTTAACTTGAGTTTTGTTTCTTCTTATACAATTTGATGCTGAACCAAACAAGAATTCTAAATTTCACCTTCGTGGTTAGCCATGCGGGTATAGCGGTAGAAAGGTCCCTATTTAACAGTGTGGGGGCTTTCTAGTCGCCCTTTCAGTGCTTCTGGGGTTGGGACCTGGTCTGCATTTCAACAAGCACCCGTGTGAATCTGATCCCGCGTGCTCCGGCATGACGTGAGAAACACAGGAGTAAGCAGTCTATGTCCGTCTGGCTGCGGTGTGTGACTCGGATGGCGATGGTGAAGAAGCAGGAAGGTTGGAAAGAGGAAGAATCACTAAACAGTAAGAGAAATGACGTGTGTGTGTGTGTGTGTGTGTGTGTGTGTGTGTGTGTGTGTGTATCTACCACACCCCGACTTATCCACACGGTACTGGGCCTTGAAGCCAGAGCTTTCTGTATGCAAGCATGTACGCTGTCAACTGAGCTACGGCCACAGCCTGCTGTTTGGTTTGTTGTTTTGAGACAGCTCTTGCTAGACTGGCCTGTAACTTTCTGTCCTCCTGCCCTAGCTCTCAGAGTATCTAATTACAGGCAGCAGCTTTTTCGTTTTGTTTTGTTTTAGTTTGGTTTCCTTTCGTTTGGGTTTTTCGAGATAGAGTTTCTCCGTTTAGTCCAGGCTTTCCTGGACCTCCCTCTGTAGACCAGGCTGGCCTTGAACTTAGAGATCTGACCTGATTCTGCTTCCTGAGTGCTGAGATTAAAGGCATGGGCTACCACGCCCACCCGCCCCGCCTCCTCTTTCCCCTCCCCCACACAAGAATCTTTTGTAAAGCCTACTGTGCGGAGGGGATATTACAATCATCCTCAGCTACTTAAACTCAAGGCTAGACTGGTCTATTTGAAGCCCATGTCTTGACCCTCCTTACTCAAAGCAAGCCACAAAACCCCTACTAAGTCAGCATTCCCCCTTCGAAAGCCTCCAAGGGCAATATATACCTTTGTGAGGCCCACGGAACTTCCTACCTCCATGCTTCTCATTTCAATACATCAGACACACAAAAGACCTCCCTGCCCCCCTCCCCGTCCCCGGCTCCATCGTTTCTCCCTAGCTCAGCTATTGGTAGGAGGAGACAAAGGAACATCTGGCAAGAAGATTAGCAAAAAAAAAAAAAAAAGGAAACCAGGCTTCTCAGTTACTTCCAACCCAGCCAACACCCCAAACGCCAATCAAGAGCGGTGTGGCCACACCGCCCTCTTGTGACAGAGAGAGGTACTACATGTGAAAACAAGCACAAACAGCCTGGATGAAAACAGGCTCTTTGGAATCTCTTCCTTGATCCAAGGTGGATGAGAAAGGATTTCACCACAGATAATTACCGTCTCGTCCTTTTTAAAAGTATTAGTAATTATTAACTGAGTATTAACTAATTAGTTCATTTTGACGCTCAGTCTCATGTAGCAGAGTAACCTTGGGCTGATTCTCCTGCTTCTACCCCTCAAGGATTAGGCATGTGCCGCCATACTTGGTTTACCATTCTTCCAAGTTCCCCAAAGCCAGTCTTTTTGTGTATCTCTGACCTCTGCTCTGCAACATGAAAACACTTTACCGTGTGTTTTACAACCCCCACCTTATGTGATTCCGTCCTTCCTCCCCTATTCCGTACCTCTCTTCCTCTTTCAGAATTAAGAGGAACTGACAAATAACTTACATAAAATACCTTGCTACTATTTTACATAAGGGTATATCTGACCCTGCCTGTCACAGGTAGCTTCATCTGTTAACATGACACACCTGGTCAGAAGAGAGAACCTAAGTTGAGAAATTATCTCCATACCACTGGCCTATGGTCATGTCTATGGGATATTTATTTGATTGCAAATAGAGATAGGAGGGCCCAGCTTATGGTGGATGGTGCCAGCCCTGGACAGGTGTGCCTGGGCTATAAAAAAAAGGTATGAGGGACTGGAGAGATTGTTCAGTGATTAAGAATACTTGCTGCTCCTACAGAGGACCTGATTTCAGTTCCCAGGACCCACACAGTGGCTCACAACCATCTGTAGCTCCAGTTCCAGGAGATCCAATGGCCTTTTCTGACCTCCAGGGGCACAGAAGCTGAGCTCTCGGAGGTGGCCATGGTGGCCACGGTTGTACCTCTTTCTGGCAGCCTAGCTTCATAGTGTAAGAGTCACAAAGGTGGTACTGGTTTTGAAGGCATGGAGGGGTCATGAAGAGCACTGTGAGAGGTCAGAGAAGCCACTGGTGAAGGTGCTGCTTCAATGGGAGTCGAAGGCCCAGGGGTCATGCAAAGGATTTGAGGCTTGGTACCATGAAGAGAGCCTAAGATAGGCTACTGGTGTAAGTCCAGCCCAGTTGCAGCCAGAAGGCCCAGTGTTTTGGAGCTGTCAGTGTTAGATTTTCGGAGCAGCAGCTTGGAACAAATAACGCCAGGCCAGACGGTTCCACGAGGAAGATTTATTTAGGGCAGAGGGAAGAGAGTGAGAGGAGAGAGCAGAGAGGTAGAGGAGTAAAGGCCGGCCATGACCATGTGGAGAGAGGGGAAAGGGAAGAGAGGAGGGGAGCCTGCAGGGTCACAGGAATCCCGGCAGCAAGAGAGCAAGAGAGAGAGGAGGGGCCAGACAGCCCCTTTTATAGTGGGCAGGCCTACCTGGCATTGCCAGGTAACTGTGGGGGTGGAGTTTAGACAGAATACTAACATTCCCCTGTTTTGGTTTAATTAAAAAAGAAAAATTAGAGAAAGGTAACGTCGAAGCAGGAATAGGGTCGTCGTGTTATCAGGCTACTTCCTGCTGACATTGGGGCAACGTGTCTTTAGGGGGAACCTGGGTATGGGGGATGTTTGTCCAGTCCTGCTGTCCAGGGTTTATGGAGCCATTGAGGATAGGTCAGAAGGAACAGGTCCAGTAGAAGCAGCTGTGTGTGTGACAGGAGATGGAGCATCTGGAGGTTGCTTTCTGGAACTGTTTTGGATGCGCCTGGACTTGACAAGATGTAGGGAATAAGATTAAGAATATTTGGTTAAGAATATTTGGGAGAAAGAAAAAAAATTTAAGATGTACATTTGAAACCCAGAGGGATCCCACCCTTTGTAATAGGTAGTAAGTGGGAACTTTAGGCAGATGTACTTATCTGGATGGCATCTATTTGATCCATGAGAGGTAGATATGAATGGGTTTCCTGTAGCTTTTATAAGTTTACAAAACAGATAACAGCATGAGTTAACAACACGAGCAGTCTTTAAGATGAACCTTTGCGCCGGGCGGTGGTGGCACACGCCTTTAATCCCAGCACTTGGGAGGCAGAGGCAGGTGGATTTCTGAGTTCGAGGCCAGCCTGGTCTACAGAGTGAGTTCCAGGACAGCCCGGGCTACACAGAGAAACCTTGTCTCGAAAAACCAAAAAAAAAAAAAAAAAAAAAAAAATTGAGAGAGTCCACTAGCCAACAGTTCCCGTGATTTCCATAGTCTCTTGGGTGAAGTCAGTTTGGCTTCCAAGCGCAGAAGATGCAGGGCTTTTTGTCTGTGGAATGGATACGCATGACATGAGAAATGACTTACCTTGGTTTAGCCAAGTCATTTGACTCAGAGTATCCAGCTCAGTCCACTGCATTTGTTCGCATAAAATCCAGGCTGTATCTTTTAGGAGTCCATTGTCCAGGTCTTCTGAAACCATCTTAGGTTAACTGTTAGAGGCTTTGGGAATTCTGCCAGCCATAAACTTAAAAAATACTATCAGCAGACTTCTGACAAGATTGAGAGCCATAAGGATTGGTTGTAACTGAATAGAATTCAATAGCAGTAGTAAAAATCTATTGAGGCAGGATAGGAAAGAGTCTTAAGTAACTTTGACAGGTTGTATAGACAGAGAAAAGCACATTTTTGTATTAGCAAAGAAATATTTGGCTAGGACCAGAATAAGAAAGCTGGCAACAGTGGTATATATGTTTCGTATGGGGGGCAGCGGCAGGGCGGGACTTCCTACTAGCACTCGGAAGTCACTGCCCAGTGTCTCTGGCAGCTAGTCTGCAGGGAGTAAGGAAAAGCAAGCAAGTCCCGTATCACAGCAACGTTCGTGGGATGACCAGTAGGAACAGCATTTGCAGTGCAGTGGAGCCAATTGGAGCCTAGAAGACAAGCTGTCTGTGCTGCACAGGGCAGAGCTGGAGAAGTGACCCAAGCCCTTTGGGGGAGTCCAGAAGATGATGAGTGGATCCCAGACATTAGACAACTGGAATTTTGGTTTGCTTTGATTTGATTGTGACTGTGCCCTGATTTTTCCCTCTTGAAGTAAGAAAGTATTTTAGTGGAGCCCATAGTTGAGAGAGGCTTTGAATTTTAAAAGATTTTGGATTTTAAAAGAGATTGGATATTTTAAAGGGACTGAAATTTAATGTGTTTTGAATTTGTAAAGACTGTGAGACTTTTAAAAGTACTTTTAATGTTAATGTGAGATCTTGGGGATAAATAAGAAAGGGAGGGTTGTGTCTTAATAGTGTGTGTCTGTGTGTCAAGTTGACAACGAGTCAGTTGTACTGGCTGGCTCTGTGTGTCAACTTGACACAAGCTAGAGTCATCAGAGAGGAAGGAGCCTCAGTTGAGAAAGGACCCCATGAGATCCAGCTGTGAGGCATTTTCTCAATTAGTGATCAATGAGGGAAGGCCTAGCTCATGGTGGGCGGTGCCATCCCTGCGGCTGGTGGTCCAGGGTTCTATAAGAAAGCAGGCTGAAGGAGCAGGAGCTGTATCTGACTCTGTTGCACAACCTTTTGGATCCCTGTTTCCTAACTGGGCTGCCTGGACTAGACACAATAGAAGATGTGCCTAGTCCAACTTGATATGACAAGGCATGTTGGTATCCATGGGAGGCCTCCCTTTTTCTGAGCCTTTTCTGAGGAGATGGGAGGATGGCTGGAGGAGAGATGGCGGGGAAGCTGTGATGGGGGTGTAAAGCAAATAAATTAAAAGAAAGGAATGAGGGAAAGAGGAAAGGGAGGGAGAAAAGGGGGAAGAGAGGAAGCAGCACCCCTCCATGGACTCTGCCTCCAGGTTCCTGCCCTGCTTGAGTTCCTGTCCTGACTTCCTTCAATGATGAACATTGCTGTGGAAGTCTAAGTCAAATAAATCCTTTCCTCCTCAACTCGCTTTTTTGGTTGTGGCGTTTTGTTGCAGCAACAGAAACCATAACGAAGACAACCATTCCTCTCAATTTATTTGTGTGTGTATGTGTGTGTGTGTCTGTGTACATATATGACAGAGTCCGTGCACATGTGAGTGTAGGTGCCCTTGGAACCCAGAGAGCCACCTCTGCAGCACAACAGTTTAGAGAATGTATTCTCTATCTATCTTTGAGAATTTAGTACATGTGTATAATTGTGTTGATCATATCCCCTCTCTCCTTTTCCCTCTAGCTCCTCCCAAGTCCCTTCTACTGCACCCCATCTTTTTTGAAAAATATAACCTTGTCTTATTTCTTATCCTTAGATATAGGATAAAATAAAATTCTTGTTTTTTTTAAAGCATCACTAAGATCTTAATTACTTCTTAATTCACATTTTTAAAACTATTTGTTTTTCAGAAAAAAGGCTTCAGGTCACCTGAAACTTGAGCTACAGATGGTCGTTAGCAGGCATGGGGGTGCTGAGAATTGAACCCAGATCCTCTGGATGAGCAACCAGTGCTCTTAACCACAAAGCCATACTCAATCCCCTGTTGTTAGAACTTTGAAAACTTTTGAAAAAAACCACTAGATGGTAATGAAAACCCAAGAAATCAGTTCTGAAATGTACAGCTCTGAAATGTGCTCTACCTCCCAGGGATTAAAGGTTTGTGCCACTATGCCCAGCTTGGGCAAAAACCTTTTAGGAGCTAAGAAATAACCATAGGCTTTAAAATAACCGTAAAAGGGACACATTACATGGCATGGATTACATCACATACAGCGGGTTACCTGATTAGCAGGCATAAAACATCCACAAAAGACAAGTTACTCACAGGATAACAATATACTGAGTAACTGATGTTAGCATGAGTTTCTGTGAGATCTGGTTGAAAGAAGCTTCAGCGTAGGGATAGGGAAGAAAGAGGGAGGGATGAGCATCACAGATGTCAGCACTGGCTCTCCCACTTTATTTATTTATTTTATCTATATGAATACACTGTAGCTGCCTTCAGACACACCAGAAGAAGGCATCAGATCCCATTACAGACAGTTGTGAGCCACCATGTGGTTGCTGGGAATTGAACTCAGGACCTCTGGAAGAGCAGTCAGTGCTCTTAACCACTGAGCCATCTCTCCAGCCCCAACTTTTCAGTTTCAAAAACCAAAACCAAGAAACAATTTCAAGAACTTTCTTTTTCTTTGCATGTCAAGGACTCAATCTAGGACCTCACATACAGTAGGAGCCATTTTACTATTTTTTTTTTTTTTTGGTTTTTCGAGACAGGGTTTCTCTGTGTAGCTCTGGCTATCCTGGAATTCACTCTGTAGACCAGGCTGGCCTCGAACTCAGAAATCCTCCTGCCTCTGCCTCCCAAGTGCTGGGATTAAAGGCGTGAGCCACCACCGCCCGGCGGCATTTTACTATTGAATCACAAGCCTGACTCCTACAAATGTGTATGTGCACACACAGAGGGGGGGAAGAGACAGAGACAGAGACACAGAGAGAGACAGAAAGAGACAGAGAGAGGCAGAAACAGAGAGACAGAGACAGACACACACATACAGAGACAGGAGAGGTACACACGCACAGAGAGTTTGCTGTCGCCATTGCTGTTTTGAGACAGCGTCAAGTTCAACCTGGCCTGTAACTTACTATGCACCTCAGTAGGCCAAGTTGGCATCAAACTCAGGCCCTGAAGTGCTGGGATTTCAGATGTAAGTCATCACATCTGGCTTAAATGCATGAGAGACTAGGCTAGACATATACATGCAGTCAGACAGAGAAAGGGGTCGCCGATAGATAAAGATGATATCAAAAGTCTGCTTCTTCTTCCCTCTCCTGACCTGAGGCAAAGCCAGGAGGAGTCTTCCTCCTCTCTCCCCATTTGCCCCTCCCTACTTCTTGCTGCCCAGCTCAGGGTGATCAGATTTATTTAAGACCAGTCCTGAGCATGTTTACCTGAAACTATGGACCTATCAGGTCTTCTTAATTTGACCAAGTTCACCAAACTCAAAATCTGGGGTAAGGAACGCCCCTGTGCCGTCATAAATACATGGTCACTTGAAGCCCAGTACCTACCGGCCTGCGGTGGCACATCGCTATAGTGCTCGCGCTCTGTCGCTAGGGCGCTCCGTCCGTCCCGTGTTCGATCCTTCCCGCTGTCCTTGGGGGGGGGGGAACTTGGGAGGCAGAGGCAGGCGGATTATTGAGTTCTAGGCCAGCCTGGTCTACAGAGTGAGTTCCAGGACAGCCAGGACTACACAGAGAAACCCTGTCTCGAAAAATACCAAAAAAAAAAAAAAAAAAAGAAGCCCAGTACCTGTGAACTCTTCTTTTGCTAAGTTGGCCAACCTAAAATTAGGGGACGGAAACCCATCCCAGACCACCAAAACCACTTAAATCCCCCAGTGACCCAAGGAAAACACATTTCTGTCCCTCCTCTGCTCTGTTGGGTATCTGTCTCTCTGTGAGCTTTGCTGTGTGCCTTGAAGGGGGCTTTGCTGGCCCGAGCATGGCAAACATGGCTTTGGCAGGCCTTGTCCTTCTCCCTCATTCCCTCTGCCTTGCTAAAAACTGTTAAATTACATTCCTAAAGCTAGCCACCAAGGTCTACTCCTGTATTTGACCACTTCTTCTCCACCCTCCACCCCACCCCCACCCCACAGCAACCATCTAGGTCCAGATATCAAAGTATTGAAGATCAGCCTCCTTGGTACAACATGCCCAATTAAAATCAAGCACCACATTTTAATACAGGGTTTCCTCTTTTATGTTTATAAACTGCCATTTGCCATGTCTGTCTCCTTTTTATCCAGTGTCAATTCTTTGTTCCTCCTGAAAAAATACCCCTCACCCCTCACCCTGGTCCTCTCTCCTGTCCTTGTCTCTTATTCTCTGCCCTCTGTCCTTCTGGGGCAAATACATCTCCTTTGTGCTGAGAACTTGGTCCTTGGGTATCTTGTGCCAACATTGGCCCTTTCAATGCCTGCTTCTTTGCCTGTAATAAAGTTTGCCTATCGCTTCCTGCTGAGTCTAAGGGTTTTCCCGACTTTTAATTCTCTAACTGGCAGAGAAAAACCCAATCAAGACTCCTAGATGGTACCACTTATATTTGTAAGCCTAGCCCAGTTTCAAGTATTCTGTCCTACTAACAGGAAATGAACTACGATGGTAGAATCTCCTAACTTTACCTGCTTACAGATTTCATGTGGAAGGAATACAATATACACTCATGTGTGTGACTTTTGCTGAATGTTCTAAAGTTCATCTTTTTGTTTCTTTCTTTTTCTTTTCCTTCCTTCCTTTCTTTTCTTTTTTAAGACAGCATCTCTCCATGTAGCCCTGGCTGTCCTGGAACTCTATGTAGCCAGGCTAGCTTTGAACTCACAGAGATCCTCCTCTACCTGCTCCTGCTTCTTGAGTGCTGGGACTAAAGGTGTGCACCACTGCACCCTGCTTACATCTGAGTTCTTTTAGGGCACTCTTTGCCATTACGTTAGTATATCATTGTAGAAACGTTAATTGGTTGTGGACACTTGGGATATTTCAAATTAGGGACTATCGTAAAAGGACTTCTTTAAATGCATTTGAAAAATACAGCCGGGCGGTGGTGGCACACACCTTTAATCCCAGCACTTGGGAGGCAGAGGCAGGAGGATTTCTGAGTTCGAGGCCAGCCTGGTCTACAGAGTGAGTTCCAGGACAGCCCGGGCTACACAGAGAAACCCTGTCTCGAAAAAAAAAAACCAAAAACAAAAAAACAAAAAACAAAAAACAAAAAAAAAAAAAGAAAAAGAAAAATACAAGTGCACATTTGATTGATTGATTTATGGTTCTGAACCTGAAAGAAACCCAGGGCCTCACGAACTCTAGGCCACTCTACCACCGAGCCTCTCCTCCAGTACCTACAGGTTCATTTTGTTGGCTTTGTAAGTAAAGAATGAAATCACGTTGCCAGTTTCCCAAGCTGCATGCTGGTTTATACTAGTTCACATTCCCACCCGCCGTGTATGAAGGCTCCATTGTTCCAAATCCTAGACAACAAACTGGTGTCAGTTGTCATTTTAGCCCTTTGGGTACGCAGGCAGCAGTGTTGCCTTGAAGTTTTAATTGGTGTTTCCCTGATGACTAAGCTACCTTCTCATAGCTTATCAGCTCTATGGCTTGAGTATCTTCTCTTGTCAAGTGCTTGTTCAAGGCTTTTAGACAAGCTCCTTAAAGCCCAGGTTTACCCCAGTGAACGTTTAATCACAAGTGAGCAAGGCTACATTAAGAGATTGCCCTTAGCTTGTAGGGCTTTGCATGGTCTCATGCTGGTAACAATACATAATCTGAGGAGCCGGGGATGGGGTGAGTGATGACAAAGTGGGATTCAAATTAGAACCACAGGTTGGGGGTGTGGCTTAGTGGTCCAGGGCTTGCCAGCATGTGCCAGGCTCTGGGTTTCAGTTCCCTGTATGCAAATCATAACAGGAGCTAACAGGGTGTGGATGGTGAACACATCGTTGCCAAAGTTAGGTTTTTTTGGAGTTTTTTTATTTTTTGGTTTTTCGAGACAGGGTTTCTCTGTGTAGCCCGGGCTGTCCTGGAACTCACTCTGTAGACCAGGCTGGCCTCGAACTCAGAAATCCCCTGCCCCTGCCTCCCAAGTGCTGGGATCAAAGGCGTGCGCCACCACCGCCCGACGGTTGTTAGCCACTTTATGTGGATGCTGAAACTACTCTGGGATCCCTACGAGAGTAGTAAATACTCTAACCACTGAGCCATCTCTGCATCCCTAAGTACATATATTTTTAAAAGAACTTATTTGTGAAAGAAAGGAAGGAAGAGAGAGAGAGAAGAGAGAGAGAGAGAGAGAGAGAGAGAGAGAGAGAGAGAGAGAACAGGAGCTGGCGCGGTGGTGGCCCACACCTTTAATCCCAACACTTTGGGGACATTGGCAGGGGAATCTCTACAATTCTATGCCAGCCTGGTCTACAGGACAGCCAGGAATATACAGAGAAACCATGAATCAATCAATCAATCAATCAATCAAAATAAAAGAAGAGGGAGAATTTACTTGTACACGTTTTGAAAAGCCAAATTTATCTTCTTACAATCCTTTAAGCCGGGCGGTGGTGGCGCACGCCTTTAATCCCAGCACTTGGGAGGCAGAGGCAGGCGGATTTCTGAGTTCGAGGCAGCCTGGTCTACAGAGTGAGTTCCAGGACAGCCCGGACTACACAGAGAAACCCTGTCTCGAAAAACCAAAAAAAAAAAAAAAAAAACAATCCTTTAATATCTTAGAGTGTTAATTAACTTTCATCAGGAGTGAGCAGTCAAAATGTGTTTACTTGACTAAAATCTTGTGTGGCCAAGCTATGTTCCTCCTAAAGGTGCTAGGAGAGAATCCACTTGTTTGCTTTTTTTTTTTTTCACCATCTTGAGGCTATTTGTACTTTTTGGCTCACGACTGCATCCCTCCCCATCACTAACACCAGTAATGGCAGACTTCATCTCTTTAGTTCCTCATCACCTACTTCTTCAATTCTCCAGACTCTAGACTTCATGATTATCTGGATCACCTGAATAACCAAAAGCAGTCTAGTCGTTCCATCTCAAGATCCATCAACAGTCCAGAATGTTGTAGAATCTGATGCTCCTTGGAGAACCCATAACACAGTTCTCGCATAACTCATAGGGGACATATAATAATCTCCTTTGCCCTATTCCTAGTCTTGGACAGTTTCCTGACAAGAAAAAGGTTCATAAAATGGTTGGTTTCAGGGAGCTAGAGAGATGCTTCAGCCCCTAAGAATGCAGAGGACCCAAGTTCAAGTCCCAGCACCCAGCCTTCCCAGGCACCCACTCTCCCTCTCCTTCTCCCATCCCCACAATTTTAAAATCAAAAGAAGAAAGCTGGTTATGCAGAACGAAAGATCAAGTGAGCCTGAGCTACCATCCCTGTGAACGGCCACTACCTCAGCAAGGAAGCAGCTGCCCTATAATAGGGTCTGGTCATTCTGTTCCTACCCAGGCAGCTCAGGTTGTTTCCTTTGGCCTCTGTAAGCATTTGAATTTTTCATCCTGGTTACTGATTGATCAAGTTCTCTTTCTGCCCTCCTGGAAATGTAGAACATCTGCTCCATAGTTTCTATGTGGAAAGATTTGCTCCATAATTTGCAGCACAGGAGACAAAAAGAGAAAGGAGGTACGCGGGGGTGGGGTGGGGTTGGGGGACAGAACAAGCAACTCTTTAACTACTTGACATTTGACATTGTCCCCAGGTAGGGCAAGAGGTAAGGCAGTAGAGGAGAAATGTCTCCCCTGACACCACCCTCCTCTTCAGCACCCCCTCCTTTGTACTCAAGCTGGAGCCTATGGCACTTGCCAGGCAAGCCCTTTACCCTTTACCTGAGCTACATTTCCAGCCTCTGTTTTACTCTTCATTTTGAGACAGGCTCTCACTAAATTGTTCTGGCTTTAAGTGTACTTTTTAGCTTAAACTGGCCTTAGACATTTAATTCTCCTGCTTTAGCCTCAAAACAGCAAAGATTACAAAGATTACAGGCCTATGCATACCATCACACACACACACACACACAACAGAAGAGAGAGAGAGAGAGAGAGAGAGAGAGAAGAGAAGAGAGAGAGAGTTGACTTTCATAGAATAAGGGAAGCCTACAGTTTCCTCTACAGTAGCTTCACTTCATCCTATCCAGTAAATAGCTTCAGTGAAACAGAGTCACTGGGTGTTCCTTTTATTCCCCAGTAAGTCTCAGAGGCTGAACACATTCTAGGCCTAGATAAGATTGTATGGAGGCTAGAGTCTGCTAGAACTGGACCTAGGTTAACAGACAGAGGCAGTAATCCTCAGAGACGACAATTACTTCAGAAGACTAAAAGATACTTTTACACATATGTGTGTATATGAGCATGTGTGTTCACATATGCATAGGCATACATGTGTGTGTGCACACACTCGTGTGTGCACACACTCGTGTGTGCACATGGAGACTCAAAGTTGACAAGGTTGCTGAGTGCTCTCTACTTTATTTTCTGAGACACCGAGTCTCACCAAACCTGGAGCTCCCCGATTTGGGCCAGTTTACCCAAATATCCTGCCCTGTGGGTACCCATCTCTCACTCTTGAGAACCAGGATTAGAGCCACAGCTGCCCAGGTGTGATGTAACTCCTAGGGATCTGAATTCTGGTCTTCATACTTGACAAGTACACACCTCTATTGAGCGATCTTTTAGCCCATGGCCACTCTTTATTAAGCTAACAGCTTTCACTCTTTCCTCCCCTCCCCCATCCCTCTCTCTGACAGGGTCTCACTATACTTCCACAGCTGACCTGGATGGAACTTTCCATGTAAACCAGACTGATTTCAGACTCACAGAGATCTACCTGTCTGTGTTTTCTGAGTGCTGAGGTTAGAGTTGTGGGCCACTAGGCCTCATTAAGGCAGACTAATCCAACAATTTTCAAACTCTACTTGCTGTGTTGATTGGGTTTTGCCAACTTAACACAAAGCTAGATATATCCAAGAAGAGGAAATCTTAACTGAGAATTACCATTATAACATTAGCCTATAGGGAAGTGGGGGAGGTGTAATTTTTCTTGATTAATGATTGATGTTGGAGGGCCCATCAGCCAGTGCCTCCCTAGGCAGGTGGTCTTGTCCTGTACAAGAAACCAAATTGAACAAGCCAGTAAGCAGTACTCCTCCATGAAATCTGCTTCAGTTCCTGCCTGCAGGTTCCTGTGCTCAGGTTCCTGCCTTGAGTCCAAGTGTCTTAGGGTTTTACTGCTGTGAACAGATACCATGACCAAAGCAATTCTTATAAGGACATTCAATTGGGGCTGGATTACAGGTTCAGAGGTTCAGTCCATTATCATCAAGGCAGGAACATGGCAGCATTCAGGCAGGCATGGTGCAGGAGGAGCTGAGAGTTCTACATCTTCATCTGAAGACTACTAGCAGAATACTGGCTTCCAGGTAGCTATTATGAGGGTCTTAAAGCCCACACTCACAGTGTCACACCTATTCCAATAGGCCACAACTTCTAATAGTGCCACTCCCTAGGCCAAGCATATTCAAATCATCACACAGTAAACCTTTCCTCCCAAAGTTGATTTTAAATATATGTATTATGAATACTTATATATTATTTATATTAATATAATTATGCATGTGTATGTGTGTGCCTTCTGAGTTGTATGTACATGTGAGGAGGGGAACACTGAATGGATGCTAGGAAATTCCCAGCTGGAGTCTAACAGGAACTTCTGATCCACTGGTGGATGCAATGAATTAAAACTACTAGTCTCGGGAGCGAATACTCATAACCACTGACATCTTTAACTACACCCAGGGTTGCTTTTGGCCTTGGTGGGTTTTATTCACAGCAAAGATTTCCATAATACCGGTACTCAGGACTTCTCGACAAACCTAAAAAAAAATAAAAAGACTACACTGTGGCCTGCGGTGGTTCACCACTGGCGTCGCCACGCTCAGGAGTCCGAGGCAGTGGGCGTCTCTCGAGTTCGAGTCCACACTGAGCTGGGCTGTGGCACAGCATACCTTTGATCATAGCACTCGGGAGGCAAAGACAGAGAGATCTCTATGAGTTTAAGGCCAGCCTGGTCTACATAGTGAGTCCTAGGACAGCCAAGACAACAAGAAGAAAAACTGTCTTGAAAAACAAACCAAAAGCCACACAGGTGCTATGTGATGGAGACCAGAAGGTCACTTTGGCTAAAACCTTGGTAACTCATTCGTTAACTGAGAAACCCCTGATTGTGAGAAGCCAAATCTTTTGAGTTCAGACTTCATTTTAGAGGACCTGCTCTAAGTTTAAACTCAGGTAAATTAGCAGGCTGGTACTTAGTGTTAGTTTCCAAGTTGCCCCCCAACAAAACCTGAGCCTAGATCCAGTCTCTAGGCTAATCCCAGGTTATACCCTCAACAAGACCAGCGTTTCCAGGTCATTCCCCCAACAAACCTGTACCCTCAGATTACAAGCCCACCCCTTGCCTAATGACCACTAATGCAGCAGAGGGGAGCAGAAATTAAGTTTATGATATGACTCCCAGCACCAGCCAATTATGTTAAAGGCTACAATAGCTTTCCAATTAGATGCTTGCACACTTACTACCCCTGCCCCATTGCTGCTTACTATAAAGCCTTGCACCAGGTATTCGGGCTCCCCCAGCACCAAAACTGTCCTTTATGAAGGTTGTGTGTTGGAGGGGCCTGCCCCGAACTAACTCGAATATAATAAAAATAATACTGTGAGTTGCATCAGATTGACTCCTGTCTACTTTTTTGGGGTCAACTAACATTTCCCTGGCACTACAATTGAACCCTGCTGGGTACACTGTATGGCATCAGGCTAGGGAGGGAAAAAAATGCCCCTAGTCCTCCCTTCCGGGAGCTTCCAGCCAGCTGATGGAGAGGCCAGATTGAAGTAGCATGTCTGAAAGCAAACAGGAGGAAAAGAATTTAGAGAAAGGACAGCAGAAGAGAAGGTGAAAGATGTGGACACAGAGGCTGAGTTCCTGGAACCGTGTAAGTAGGAAGAAGTGACTGGAGCAAAGGATGCTGGGAAGTGAGCCTGTAAAAGAAGAGGACTCCATGCAACTGTATGCTGGGCTTGATTAGGGCTTTCATTTACTAGTGATTAATGCCTGTGGATCCAAAATGGAGCCATTCACAACTCGTGCAGACATAAAGCATAAGAAATGGCTGTAGCTCATGGAAAGAGAGCAAATGCACTGAGTAAAGCCAGAGAAGTGCAGAAGAGAGGGTTTCATTGCTGAGCAGACACCACAAACTGCCAGCAGACGCAGGAGAGCAGGGAAGGCTGCAGTGAGCAGGTTTTTTTTTTTTTTTTCAAAGGAGACACAATTAGCAGTGTATCTCTGGTATGTTTGAAGCAGGAAAATAAGAGGAAATGGAGAATTATAGTCTCTCTCTTTTTATACTCTTATATTCTGTGTTTAAGAGTCTGTGCTTATAGCATGGCATAGTAGCTCATGGCTTTAGTCCCAGCATTTGGGAAGCGGCAGGCAGATCGCTATGAGTTCAAGGCTAGCCTGGTCTACATAGTGAGTTCCAGGATAGCCAAAGGTATATATAATAAACCCTGTCTCGAAAAAAAAAAAAAAAAGTCTGTGAAGTCTGTGCTGACAGATACTAGACTAGAGGGACAAAATTGACTGTATCCTGTCCAAGTGGGTTACCAGCAGCTCAGTCTCGTTACACCTAGGCAACCAGAGGCAGGTTAAATGCGCGTACCGACCCTAACCCCTATTTTTCCTCGTTCCTCTGCTTCTTGCGTTCTATCCATTGGACCAGTTTCTCTCTGCCCTGCAGCTGCGTCTTTTAGGCCAGGATCGAGTTTCTCACAGTTTTTGGCCTCGGGCTAACTGCCTAGTTAGAGCTTTTAAACTGCTGCTCCCATAAAGGCCTTTGAGACAGTAACTTCACCCCCCAGTTACTCAGTAACTAACTGCGGTTCCCAGCCCGGCGAAAAGAAAAGGCCTGCGGGCACTCTGCATTCCCTCACTTCACTAGGGCACCGGAAGAAAGCCTCTTTCTAGAGGTGAATTCCAGTAGAAACAGCCAACCGAGGCAACAATCTGAATCGACAATCTGAGCTCGGTTCCTCCCTCCCCCCCCCCTCCCCCAGCGCAGCCCAAGGTCACAACATCCCCACCCCCAGCCCAGCACTGCACCAGAGACTCTGAAATTTCAAGTTTACTTTTAAAGTACTGTTTTCCTCCTCTAAGTGGAAACAAGAAAAAATCAGAACAATTTCTGTTTTCCAGCTCCACAAGCAAACTCTGAACTGGCTTGCGCCGGTCCTGTAGTCAGAATGAATCCCTCAGTTGGATGGGGCCGTGGGGAATTATTTTAAAAAGGACCCTGGTAAACATCTTTAAGGCCAGCAAGGCAAGAGTGAGCCTCTCTTCCATGGAAGACTTCACTATCTGGCTCCAAAGGTGACCTGTGTGTAAATTTCCAGGAAGGTGGAGCCCACTAATTTCATAGCAGACTTAGCTGAAGAGGTGGCCCCAAGAAAGTAACAACAGTACGCATGTGCCCAGCAGGTAGCTCTCAACTTGCCCTAGCTTGACATTCAAATTGTTATCCTAAAAATTTTTGTCTACAATCCACTAAGCCTTTGTATGTTAGAATTATTAGAAGAATGATTTTATTTTGTTTTATGTTTTGAGTCAGGGTCTCCTGTAGTTAGTTCATACTGGCCTCCAACTCCCTATGTAGCCTAGGGTGGGTGCCCTCGAACTTCTGATGCTCTTTCTTTTATGGAAAGTGCTGATGTGAACCACCGTGGTCTGCAGGAGGAAGAATTAAAATAGAGATGTGGGTTGTGCCGGAACTACATTCCTTACTCACGTATGTTAACTCATAAACACCAGGACCGACCGTTGACCCAATTCACACGCATTCTGCTTGTTAAATCAATGGCCCTGGGCTACACTGAATAGGAGGAAATTGTTCTCTTCTGGCTTGAACCTGGAATGTCCCCTGAAGGGTCATGTGTTAAGGCCAGCTGCTAAGATTTGGGTGCGGAGATTGGAGCCTGAGGCCCTGAGTCAATCATGTAATATAGTGGTATTATTGGAAGCCAGGGCCCAGATAGTAGAAGCAGGTCAAAGAAGCCACACTCTGGAAGGATATACCTTGCCTCACCGCAACTCTGCTTCCTAGCCACCATGAAATGATGTTCCTAGACTGCCTTTTTGCTGTGATAGTCTGCCTTACTACAGGCTGGAAACACTGGAGCCAGTTGAACATGGACTTGAAACCTCTGAAACAGTGACCAAGATAAATCTTTAAACTGCTTTTCTCAAGTATGTGTCAGAGCCACAAAAGTCAGATACAGGTGCCTTTGTTTGTTTGTTTTTTCAAGATAGGGTTTCTCTAGACTGTCTGTACTAAGACTCACTTTGGAGAACAGGCTGGTCTTGAACTCACAGAGCTCTGCCTGCCTCTGCTTCCCAATTGCTGGGATTAAAGGTATGTGCTATCATGCCTGGCAATACAGGTGACTTTTAAAGCTCACACAAAAACACTGTCTGTCTGTTGTTTAAAAAAAAAAACTGGCGGCGGGCAGAGGTTCCAGGAGGAGAAGTTTATTTTAGGCAGAGGGGGAGAGCAGAGAAAGGTTGAAAGGCCGGCCATGACCACGCAGAGGGGGGAGGGGAAGGGGATACGACCTGCAGGCGCAAGAGAGCAAGAGAGCAAGAGGCAAGAGAGTAAGAGAGAGAGGAGGGGCCAGACAGCCCCTCTTATAATAGTGGGCAGGGCTACCTGGCCGTTCCCAGGTAGCTTTGGGAAGGCGTATACCTAGCTGTTGCTAGGTTACTGTGGAGGTGGAGTTTAACAGAATGCTAACACTGTCCTATGCCTGTCTTCGGGTAGTACTGGCACTCCTCGGCATTCCCTAGCCTGTAGACCCCTCATTAACTACAGTGTCTACCTACATTGTCACATGGCATTCTTCCCACATATCTGAGTCTCTAGGTGTCCTTTCTTGTGTAGGACACCAGACATTGACTGGGGACACATCCTAATCAATAGAGTCTTCCTTAATATTACATTCTCAAGACCTGAATTCGCCGGACGTGTGGCACCCTCGATCCTAGCACTTGGAGCAGAGCAGCGGATTCTGATTCGAGCCAGCCTGGTCTACGAGTGTTCCAGGACAGCCCGAGCTTACACAGAACCCTGTCTCGAAAACCAACAATAAAAAAAAAAAAAAAAAAAAAAAAAAGACCCTAATTCTTTGACCCTAGTCCTAGTAGGACCACATTCTGGGGTTCCACTTGAACACCAGGTCAAGCATGATTCAATTCAGTTTAGTCCATCCTTTGAACCCCAAAGTTAATATCTATCCCATGTGCAAAATGTGTTCCAATTAGGCACTTAGAAGCTACCTGAGCTAAAGTATTGGCTCTTCACTTGAGGCTGCAGGTGCCAAATGGACAACAGGATTGACAAGAGTGTAGTTCTCTAATTGGCTTCTTAAACTTTGGGTCTGACTCCTGATCAACAATGCACATGGATGTTATATATATCCACTTAAGGAGTATTTATACTAGCCTGAATTTACCTAATCTCTCTCCATCTTCTAAACCAAAGAAAACAAAATCAGTGTAAATAAGGTATTTCCGAGATTGTGGGGTTGTCAGAACCAAGTCCTAACTGTGTCTGTGATGGCGCAGCAGGAGACTCAGCCCAGCACTGACCCAGGTTCTCTTTCCCTTCAGGGACCTCTGCTCAGGTAAAGCCAGATCCTTAACTACCCTTCAGAATAAAACGAAGTTAGTGAGCTCATTAGGATGTAGGAGAGTCCACATTTTAGATTGTAGTGTGGGTGTTAAAGGGAAGAGCAAATTTTGGGGCTTCAAACTCCATCTTAGAGAACCTGACCTAAATTTGAATGCAAGTAAACTTACAGGCTGGTACCCAACATTAGTTTCAAAGTTACTCCCCCCACTAACAAAACCCGAGCCTAGCACCAGTTTCTAGGCTAACCCCAATAAGCCCACCCTCTGCCTAACAAAGAGATCAGAAGTTAAGTTTATGGTTTGGCTCCCAGCACCAGCCAGTCACGCTAAAGACCACAGTAGCATACTGAGTAGATGCCTGCCAGGCTAGGAACACTCACCCCTCACTGCTGCTTTCTATAAAACCTTATTTCAAAGAACGTTCAGAGCTTTTCCTCCACCAGAACCACCCTGGGGGAAGGTGGTAAGTTAAGCCTGTGTAGGGGTGGGTCTGATGCTGTCCTGTTCCCCAATTGGGTTTTGATCTGTCAGTAAATTGCTGGGTCGAAGGAATAGGTGGGACTTCTGGGTCCCTGGAGGCAAGAGACAGAAGATTGTAGGGGAGTAGCAGAGAGTCACCATGCTTTGGGAGAGAAAAAGCCAAGCAGCCATGTGATGAAATACCCATTTTGGGTGGGAGGGAGGCACCCTCAGAAGAGAAGGAAGGGAAAGGGGTGAGGGAGAAACCAGGAAGGAAAGGGGACAGTGAGTGTTTGGGATGTAAATTAATTAATTTAAGAAATTGGTCTTATTATATTTTATATGTATGTGTATTTTGCCTGCACATATGTCTGTGCATCATGATTGTGCCTGGTGTACCTCGTAGGCCAGAAGAGGGCATTGGATCCCCGGGAACTAGAGTTACAGATGGTTGTGAATTGCCATGTGGGTGCTGGGAACTGAACCTGGGGTCTACTGGAAAAGCAGACAGTGCTCTTGTTGGACTCTAAGATCCAAAACCAGGGGACACGCTCCCCAGAAACACTCACGGATGGGATTTGCTGCAATAACATGAGGCTTATTGATGATAAGATGATAACCAGTATACTGGGGTTCCCCATGTACGCAGACAAGAGAAACCCTGAGCCAAAGTTGGGAACAGTTTTTTTTTTTTTTTTTTTTTTTTTTGTTTTTGTTCGAGACAGGGTTTCTCTGTGTAGCTCAGGCTGTCCTGGAACTCACTCTGTAGACCAGCTGCCTCGAACTCAGAAATCCGCCTGCTTCTGCCTCCAAGTGCTGGGATTAAAGGCGTGCGCCACCACCGCCCTGCGGGAACAGTTTTTATACAGAGTTCACGAAGGCAACCAAAAAGGCTGACCTTCCCAGATCCGGTCTCTAGTGACTCAGATTCCACATTTTTTAGACAATGAGTGTCTTCCGTTTGCCCAGGTTTATTGCCCAGGTTTATTACTTAAGGGCCCAGCTTCCTGGTTATCTCTCATCTTGTTCTCCTGGAATGTGTTTCTGTGGCCTTCTTCCAACCGCAGGTGGGTTCCCTCCCCTGTGGTCTGAGAAATGTTAATCAGCCTCTCCTTTCTCCTCTGAATGTTAATCTAGCAAGTGTCCTCTAACTAAGGAATGTGCCCCTCCGGAGATGTGTCCTGGACAGTGGGATTCTTTCAATTTTAAGTTCAAACTGAGACCGGAAAGTCCTACACTCTTAACCACTGGGTCATCTCTCCTCATAATTTTCTTTTGTACAGGAAATTCTAAGGTGGTTACTTTGAATTATCCTGTTCTGACTTAAGGATTCGAGAGGAGTACAATTCCAGGTTACAACCTTCTGTTCCTAAGTAAGCATATTCGTTTTCTCTCTCTCTCCCTCCGTCCTCCCTCCCGAATCCCCCTTCCCTTTCTGTCCCCCTTTGTCCTTCCCTCCCTGCTTTCTATCTCTTGCTTGAAACAAGGTCTAGTGTAACCCAGGTTGGACTCCTGATGCTCTTGCCAGCACCTAGCCCATGCTGGGGTTACAGACATGTACCAGCATATCCAGTTTACCTGGTTTGTTTGTTGTTTTTAACACCCTCGTTTGAGAAGGAAAGCTTGTATTATGCCTTCAGGTGTTTCTAGCTGAATTGGTTGTTCTGAAGTTTCTAGACTCTCAGTCAGCAAGAAAAGCAAACTAAATTGAGGGGGAGGAGCTTCTTTCTCTTGTCCCCTTAAACGCTGCCTGTCTTTGTAGCGTGCCTCAGATGTGTTGACCACTGCCAGCTTTAATAGCATTGTATTCCAGAACACAGGAATGGCGTCTCAGAAAGGAGAATCTCATCACTGTCCAACAAACCGGGTTTCCCTTTAACCTAGCCTCCCTCAACTTCTCTCAGATTCCAGGAATATGGAGCCTTTGAGCTTGGGGGGGGGGGGTGGAATCTTCACCCTCAATGCTTGAAGGACCCTGCAGACCAGACCTGAGATAATGATCAACCAGATTAGTAGGCCAACCCTGCTTGACTAAGCACATTTCCAGCCTCTCTGCCTTTGTTCCTTGGAGAGCCTAGGTCTGTTGTCAGTAACCCACAGCCAGGCAGGAGGATGCTGGTCTTCTTGTTCTTTTTAGTATGGCCTGACTGTATAAATTCCTTTGTTTCTTCATCACCTTCTTTCCCATTCTGTCCTGTGTGGTGAGTAACTGTGTATGGTCTGTAGAGCTCTCCGGAGCCAAACCCTCGGGCAGCATTCCAGGAATAGATTCACCCATTCCAAGATCCCTGGACTCATCTGCTGTTTTGTTTCTGTTTTTTCGAGACAGTATCTCATGTAGTCTAGGTTAAACTAGTTAGACTAGCCTAGACTACATGAGATTGTCTAGACTCATGGAATTTACTTTCTTGGCTAGGGCCTTCTAGCTTGGAGATTTCCTCCTGATTACTGTGAAGAGAACATGATAGAGTGCTATTGCAGTCTTCAGTTGCCAGGGCAGAATGTGATTTTGCTACCATCTCTACTCAAAGTAGCTTGTTGCTCAAGCATTCATAAGAAGTTCTGGTCAATTTTTGGCTGGACGGTGGTGGCGCACGCCTTTAATCCCAGCACTTGGGAGGCAGAGGCAAGTGGATTTCTGAGTTTGAGGCCAGCCTGGTCTACAGAGTGAGCTCCAGGACAGCCAGGGTAACAGAGAAACCCTGTCTCGAAAAGCCAAAAAAAAAAAAAAAAAAAAGTTCTGGTCAGGACTTTGGTGATAAGACTTCTGTCCTATGTACACCTTGGGGTCTGACTTCATCCCAAAGGCACATTCAAGCATGTATGTGCCTAATCCTTCTGACCTCGATGAAGGTTGAGTGGACTTCCTGGAAGCCTCTTCATGCCTTCCCTGCTCTCCTCAGAGTCCCCCAGTCCCCATTTTTCTGACTCTGTAGGGCTACAGCCTCCTTTTTATTTTTCTGCATCTGTTGGGTTCAGGGTGGAAGCCAAGAAGACTGACTTCAGATATGGAACCTTAAAACGCTTCATTTTCTGAGTGCTCAGGGAGGTGGCCAGCTCAGGATCTGAACCCTGTCCCTGAAGGGAGATTGTACATTTTTATAAGATGGAGCCTAAAGCAAGAGGGATGAGGTGGACTGATGCATTGACCAATCCTATTGTGACACAAGGGGTGAAACAAGGAAGTTAATGTTGGTGGCTGGGCCTTATTTGGGTCACCTGGTTTCAGGGTCCTTGGGTCAGCTTTTACAGTCAGGTGCCCTCTGGACTCTGGCCCCAGAATTTTAGAATGATCAGGGAATGAAGGAGTGGACAAGCTGCTTGTAGTCAATTAAGTTCAGACAGGCAGCACATCCATGACTTGTGTGTCTTAGTTTACATAACGGGATGACAACATCTCCCCTCTTTACATCCTTTACTGGTTAACAGACAAACATGAAACATCTGAAGAAGCAGGAGCGGAGTTGGGTCCCGGGGCCTGGGAACAGGAGCTCAGTTTTGACCCTGCCAGCAAGGTGGAACTCATTCCTGAGATAGCTGAACTCAGGAAACTCCCTGCTAACACATCAAGGCCTGCTGTCTTCCAATCGCCCCTTAGCCTGTCTGCAGGCTCCTTCCCAGTCAGTATCCTCCAGCAGAGCTCCAAAGTTCTTTGTCCTCACCAGCTGCCTTTTCTCCTAAGTAGAACTGCAAGCAGGGGCTCTTTTCTCCAGGAGCAACACTGGGCAATGGGAGAAGGGACGAGAAGCCAGTGTGATGCAGTCTATAGAAGAAATCCCAGAGACAAGCCCCTGAAATGAAACCATCTAGGTTGCTCCATTGGGTTTGTTATCTCTGCCAGGTAAAGAATTAAAAGGCAGGAAAAATCTGAAGCAGGTGGCAGAGAAATCTCAAGCACTGTGGACCAGACCAGCTGTTAAAGAAAGGTGCTTATGGGGAACCCAAGCGAACCACATGCACACAGCAGATGACCAGAGAGAGAAGACCCTCTGCAGAGCAGTGGAGGGGGACACACACTACAACATTGGACGGCCTCAGAAAGACAAAAACCCAGTCCTTTCTTGAGCCTGAGGTCTTTTTTTTTTGGTTTTTTTTTTTTTTTCGAGACAGGGTTTCTCTGTGTAGCCGGGCTGTCCTGGAACTCACTCTGTAAACCAGCTGGCCTCGAACTCAGAAATCCGCCTGTCTCTGCTCCCAGTGCTGGGATTAAAGGCGTGCGCCACCACCGCCGGCGAGGCCTGAAGTCTTAAAGCCCTGAAGCATCTTTCTCCCTCATTTAGAGTTGGTTAGTTTGACAAAAGCTAGGATGATTAATTGGCCCAGAACTGGTGAGTGACATAAGGTGATCAGGCCTTGAAGTTATTGCCAGCCATCAGCTGGGGGCCTGCTAGTGGGGGACAAAAACCTATAATGCCTTTGTTTTAAGAGGCCAGGCTTTTGTCTCAAGTCAGGAGGGTAAGGAAGAAGTCGCCATCTTTATTTGCCTAGCCATGGCCCCTCTCTCTGCCTACTAGAGAGTCTGTATAACTCCTAGTGTTTCAATGGGCTCAGTTGTCTTAACCTCTGCCTGACAGTCGAGTTGAATTAGGGGAAGGCTAGAATAAGATCACTACCAAAATTTTTGAGCCAAATTTGAAGCAAGCTTTACTGTCTGGTGAGGATGACAGACACTGGTCATTCATACTGGGGATTCCCAGAGTATGGCCCCAAATTACATTAGCCAGAGGCTTATAAAGGCAAAACTCACAAGATTACATATTTCCACCTTCATCCAACCAGCATACATTCTGACATACTTCCTGCCTACATACCTTTCACCTATGTGAGATCAAGCACATCCTGTGTAGTTGGGGCAGCCAAGCTTGTTTACAGGAGCAAATACTCATGGCTTGTAATCTTATATGAACAACAGCCCCCAGCATTCCAGAAAGTTTTCTGCCCTTGGGCAAGTGAGGCTTAAAGGTTATGGTATTTTTGTTTTATAAATCTCTTCAATACAGTAATTTAAACTTAAAACACATTAGCCCTCACAAAGGGAGTCTGGATAGTGCCTGGAATGGAGCTCCTAAAGCAGAGGACTGGAGGAATAAGAAGTCTGGTGCCTGGGAGGAATCCAACAAGAAGCTGCAAGCAAGGGGCAAGCAAACTGGTTATGGCTCAAAAGCGTAGACTGGGTCTTGATCCAATAATGTACTCAGTGTCCTCTAGAGTAATAGAACCAATGAATGAACATATATTACAAAGGGGATTGGCTTACATGATTCCAGCTAGATAGTCCAACATGGCCGCTTGCATCCTAGAGAAGCTGAGAACCAGTAACTACTCAGTTCACAAGACTGGATGTCTCATCAGTCCTGATCTGGTGCTGAAAGCCTGGAGAATTTCTAGAGAGCCTCCCTGATGTCTAGGACACAGTAGAAAGCCAGAGAAGCTTGGTTCTGATGCTTACTTAGCAGGGAATGGTAGCAGCAGACACAGCAACAGAGTGGATGCACTCACCAGCAGGCAGGGAAGGAGGACAGGTAGACACAGAAGCCTTTCCCTCAGATCTCCTCCTCATATCTAAGACACTGCAGTAAGCTGCTGTCTACTCTAAGGAAAGGTCTTCTTCAGTTAATTCTTCAGGAAATGCTTTACTGATCTACCCCCAGGGTTGGTCGGTCTGTCTCTATCTCTCTCTCCTTTTCCCTCCCTTCCTCTCATAGATTTGTCAAAGGCATTTTATTTTATTTTTGTTCATGTAGTGGGAACCACACATGTAAATATCAGAGGACACTTTGGGGGAGTAACTTATCTCCCACCTTATAGGTTCTAGAGATCAAACACAGCATCTGACCATCATGATCATACCCACTGAGCCATCTCATTGGCCCAGTATGTCTCTTAGTTGATTCCAGATCCAGTCAACTTGATAGTCAAGGTTCACCATCCCAAAAGGGAAATGAGATATTTTATTCAGAGTCCAATGTGAGTAACCACAGTCCAGGACACAGATTTAGGTTGATGAAAGACTCGTTCCACTGAGGAAACAGATGAATAAAGTTTTATAGTCACAGAACAAAGAGGTAGTAACAAACCAATGCATTTACCAAATGCACTGATAAGGAAATCCGTTGGGTTACAGCACAACAGGGAAGCTTCTGATCGGGTTTCAGATGCCATCTAATGATAGTTCCAGCTTGTATGTTCGTAGAGCCTGGTGCTCTGCTAAATTAATGCAGTGTAACATTTTTTACTTGATACTTACTTGCAAGCATGGATGGTGATAAATGGCTGATAACAAGACCAAAGATAGCCCAAAATAATCTTGATTCTGGTTGGCAACATTTCAATTTTTATCAGGCAGGAAGTTCCAGTCCATCAACCGGCAGAATCTTCAACCACTTGGAGTTGAACTTGAAAGTGGTCTTTCAGGGTACTCCAGTCCACAGTTGGCTGCTCTTACCAAACCTTAAGCTGGCCGGGCGGTGGTGGCGCACGCCTTTAATCCCAGCACTTGGGAGGCAGAGGCAGGCGGATTTCTGAGTTCGAGGCCAGCCTGGTCTACCCAGCAAGTTCCAGGACAGCCCGGACTACACAGAGAAACCCTGTCTCGAAAAAAAAACAAAAAAAAACCTTAAGCTGTCTTGGAAGGGGTCTGGGAGAGCTTTCTTCTCAAGCATGAGACATGAGTTTGGATCCCCAGCAGCTATATAAGAACACAAGAACAGCAATGTGACTCAGTGGGTAGAAATACTTGTCATGCAAACGTGATGAGCTGAGCTTTGATACCCAGAACCCATAATGGAAAGAGAGAACTAACCACCAAAAGTTATCCGCTAACCTCAACACATTCAGCATGGCATGTGAATACTTATACACACACTCACACACACACAGACACACTCGCGCACGCACATGAACACATTCACGCACACTCATACACTCTCAAGCACACACACATACATGCACACACACATACACAAATGCACACTCATGCACACACACACATTCATACATATGCACATACCTTAGGTGACTCTATTAGAGGGGGAGTTCAGGCCACTGGCTGGTCTATAAGGGTATTTCCTGGAAAGATTAACTGAGGGGAGGGGCAGGCCCTTCCCCAGAGTGTGAGGGAAAAGCTAATGCTCTTGCCTGTCTCTCTTCACTGACTGCTGATGAGTTCATCCACCTGCTCCTGCCGCTGCTGTTGTCCTTCAATGACTTCAGAATCCAGCTTCTTTCACATCAAGTTTTCTAAGGGCAATGCCCCAATAGCCTAGTTATCTTCCACGAGGTCCCACTTTTTAGGCCACAAAATTGCCACACTGGGGACAAAGCTTCCAACACACGAATCTTTGGATGACATATATTTAAAGCCCAAATTTGAGGTACCAACAGAAGGATTAGGTTTAAGCAGAGAGCAAGAGGTAAGAGTAAGTAAGCAGTCCTGTGCAGAGTGCGATCTGCCCAGCCCTGCCCCAGCTCTGCTCCAGTCTCTCCTGGAGAGTTGTCAGAACTGTGAAATCTCTCCTCCGGCTGGCCTCGCGGGGCTTCAGCCTTTCCTTATTCCCCAACGAGATTCCTAGGAGAATGCAGTCTCTGTGAGGATCATTCTTTCTATAATCCAATAGCCAAAGGGGAGGGCAGGCATAGGTTGTTGTTATTCTTTTAAGACTATCCTCTCATCAGGATGGTCACACTTTGATTCCAAGGAACTACACAAGGTCTGCTTGTGCCTCTTCCCACAGGCACAGTTTCCTGGTCAAGTGGAAGTACTCTGTAAGCCGTCAGAACTTGTCCTTCACTGACTGATGTCACCCATCCAGCCTTTTCAGAGGGCCTAAGAGGGCCATAGAGTCCCCAAGAGGGCTGTGCTCAGCTTGTATCCTACTGTATTGGGATCCCTGACATGGACACACACACACACACACACACAACACACACACGAGAGAGAGAGAGAGAGAGAGAGAGAGAGAGAGAGAGAGAGAGAGAGAGAGAGAAGCTTATCAGTCTGTCCCTTCAGACTCTACAATCCTCCAAGACTTCACATAATGTGAAAGCCAACATCCCAGGAAGCCTCAGTGTGCTTCTCAAAGGCAGAAGCTGCTGCTGACAGATTACAGGGCTTGTGCCAGTCACCCAGCTACCTAGCAGATTCAGAACTAAAACTGGGCTTCAGTTCCTGGTGTGGTCTTTCTCTAGCCTCTAGCCTCTGTCCTTCCTGATATTTTGAGCCTAAGAAAGAGGAGGTATATCTGTCTCTAGAAAAACTCCGCTCTTGGATTCAATTCTGATTTTTTCTCTTCTCAAAGCTTGTTGAAAGCCAAATGAAAATTTCCTTTGCTGGATTTGATTTTTTTTTTTTTTTAATGAATCTAAAGGGAAAAAAATAGCAAATCCGCTCTCCTAATGAGATAACGAATGCACGGTGCTTTGAGAGGCACGGCTCTACTGTGCCTTCACATATAAGGTATTATTATACCCTTGAAAGAAGCACGCGCCTGCAGGCCTGCTGCGCAGGCCTCGCTGCTGTGGGGGCTGGGCCTGGCAGAGTCAATTCTCCTTAGAAGGCTGACTCATCCCTTGCTTATCCCCAGCTTGGAGAGCTCCTCTCCTTGAGGTTATTTTCCACCTCAGTCAGGGACTGACGGTGGGATCATCCTGGAGTTGGGCTCTGAGGGAGCTGAGCTGACCATTGCAAGAGCCATCAGCATTTGCCTGAGGAGCTGTGGCCTGCTGACTGCATAACTAGGCTTCTGGACCTACCTTTAAAGAAGCCCCACTGTGAGCTCCCTGCTAGTGCGGCTGAAAGGAGCCATTGCCAGAGGTAGAGGGAAAGCCAATAGCTAAACTACAAAGCAGGCGCCCTAGATCTGACGGCTGCACGGCAGGTTTGCACGTGGGCTGGACTAAGAAAAGGAGAATCCTATTAATGTTCACAGCACACAGCCAAAGGAGTGGTATGCGGGTCAGTACTTTTTAAGTTGCAAGGTGACTATTTTTATCTGACTTAGGCAACAAACAAACAAAATATGTTAAGTTTAAAAAAAAACCCACAGAACTTTATTGACCCACATAGCTGAGAAGCCTAAGGTTAGGGCTGATTATAGGAACCACTAGATCTTTGGACTCAAACACCAACAGGGCTTGGGTTAAGCTCCAGTCTCAGCTTGGTTTCTCTTCATTGTGGGCTTCCTCCCTCAGGATCTTCTGGTGTTGGAGCTTCCTCCCTCTAGCCCCTGCACTACTAGCAGGTCAACACTAATGCTACAGTTTAGGGGGAGGGGAGAGAAGGGGGAGGAGGAATGTTTCTTTTCCCTAACAATTCCTAACTTTATTCTGATTGGACCAACTTGGGTCACATGCCCATCTTATATTCTTATTGGCCAGAAGAAGTCCAGTGCTTCACTTTCAGGGCCCAAAGATAGATGTGCCTCTTAGTACTTCACCTAAAATGGCAGGTGTTGGGGTGTTTTGCAGAGGAAAGATTGCGTAAGGTTCCAGAAGGAACAATGGATGCTAAGCTCAGATAGTATTGGGTTCTACCTACGTAAGTATTTGAATCAGTTTCAGAGTACTCAAATAATTGAGTACTCAAATCAATCTCAAATGCATGTTATCATGTATGAACTCTGTCACCCTTTGCTATCTCATGGCTTGAATGGCGAATACACAGAACTGGTGTCACTTGATTGTGTGTCACTTTTAGGTATGACCTACAGATTTCAGGCTGGGTATTCTCTCTAGGAACAGATACATTTTTGAAAGGCCACCTGATAGGGCATCAAGAGTATTTTAATGGTAGAGTTAGTTGAAGACCTAAATTCAGTCTTACAAGAGGACACACACACACATACACACACATATATACACATACATACATGTACACACATATACACACATACACCTACACACATATACACACACATACACACATATGCACACACATGCAATGACAGGGGTGCATGAGGGACAGCATACAATCTAATACTTCAATTAGATTAATAATAATGCAAATTTAGAGGATGGTAGTAATTTATAAAGTCCCTCAAATGACACAGCACAGGTAGCACCTTTTATGGAGTTAACTCTCTGGTAAGAATTGTTCTGGGCCTGATTAGTCCCAGTGACAGCATCATCAAATCTGTGTGCTAGCCCTGGAGTCAGTTATCTTGACCATTTTTTTTCTTTAACCAGGCACTATTCTCCAAAAGCTAATCCCCCCTCCATGTTTCTGGTGGTCAATCTCGATTGTCTACTTGACTGTACTAAGAAACAACTAGATCAATCAACTGTTTCCAGAGACTGTTGCCTAAAAAGAGTTAAATCCATTGGTTGATTTAATTTTTTTTTCCTTGGTTTTCGAGACAGGGTTTCTCGTGTAGCCCTGCTGTCCTGGAACTCACTCTGTAGACCAGGCTGCCTCGAACTCAGAAATCCACCTGCCTCTGCCTCCAAGTGCTGGATTAAAGTGTGCGCCACCACCGCCCGGCTGTTGATTTAAATTTAACCTTGGGAAACCATGAAACTGTGAAGGTTAGGCTGGCTTGGAGGGTGTTCCCTGAAGTGTGTCCTTGGAAGATGTCTTTCAGCAGAGCCCCTACCTGTCCCTGCTCCTGTCTGCTCCCAGCTCACCCTTGGGATGGGCTACCTTGCTCTGCTTCCTCTGACTTGACAGACGAAGCCTCTAAAACTGGGAGTCAAATGAACCTTCCCTCCTTTGAAGTTGGCTTCTTGGGTGCTTTGCCACAGCAATGAGAAAAGTAATTAATAAATTATCTTTCTCTGTTTTCTGCTGCTCTCCAGAATAACACACACTGGGTAAATAATGAACAATAAACTTTTATTCAGCTTATGGTCTAGAGGCTAAGAAATACAAGATCAAGGGCTATGTCTAGTGAGGGCCATTTTGCTATGGTTATAGCATAGTAAAGCTACAAGCATGTGTGAGACAGGGAGGAGGGACAGAGAGTGTAAACATTGCTTAGACTTAAAACAAATCCACCCTTTGCCCGGCACTATAGCTCAATTGTTAGAGTGCTTGCCTAGCAGGCCCAAGGCCCTGGGTTCACTCTCTAGTACCTCGTAAACTCGATATGTGTATAGCATGTAATTCCAGCACTTAGAAGGTGGAGGCAGGAGAAACCAGAAGTCTGAGGTTATCCTTCATTATCCATCAAGTTCAAGGCCAGCCTGGGCTACACAAGACCCTGGAGAGAGGCAAGGGGAACAAAATAACAAAAACAAAACCCACCCCCATTCTCTCTGATAATGAACACTTTTTTTTTTTTTTTGGCTAAGGGCATTAATCCTAGCATTCCTTACCCATCTTTAAAGGAACTCCCCTGTGCATCTGCTGAAGGGAAGTCATCTTCCATTCACAGAGGAATAAGATAGTTTTTTATAGTTTTACTAAATAAAATAAACTATAAACTAGAGCATTTAGGTGCTGGGGAGATGGTGCACTTGCTTCTCTTTTAGAAGATCCTATTTCCAGCACCCATACGGCAGCTCACAATCCTCTGCGACTGCAGTTCCAGAAGGTTGCTGTCTTCCTCTGGACTCCTCAAGCACTGGGCATGCATGCATTTGATGAACACACATTCATGCCAGCAAACACTCATACACACTTAAAAATAAAAAGAAACAAGCATTCTGGGTCTGGCTGCTTTGCCATAGGATTAAATTTTGAATCCACCAGTGGATTAAAGCATTCATTGAGTCAGAGCCCCCATAATCAATTTTTCAATGGCAATACCCACACAGACATGCTCAGAGATGTGCTTTACTAATTTCCTCGACATTTCTCAATCTGATCAAATTGACAAGATTATTACAGACAGGGATGAGGAGAAGTAGACTTTTACAGAATATGATAGGGTCTACCTGACCACATGAATTAGATCCCACTTCCCAACATTGCTGAATTTAGTATCAAGTTTCCAATACAGAAACTTTGGGGACACATTCAAACCATAGCATTTGCTCTGGATGTGCTGAGTCCCCTTCTTCTCCCTCCATATGAATGAATTTTCTGTCCTAGGTTGCAGCTCCAGATATGGTGCAGACTGAATATCTACCAAGACATTTCAAGGTTCCAGGTAACAAACCTTTGTTTGCATCTCATAGCAGGGAATCTTTTGAAACCCAGCACCATAAGCCCCAAATGTAACTCTTTGTTTTGTTTTGTTTTTTGAGATAGGGTTTCTCTGTGTAGCCCGGGCTGTCCTGGAACTCACTCTGTAGACCAGGCTGGCCTTGAACTCAGAAATCCGCCTACCTCTGCCTCCCAAGTGCTGGGATTAAAGGCGTGCGCCACCACCGCCCAGCCCGAATGTAACTCTTGCTACTCTTCAGTCTGCTTTGGTTTTCGAGTCATGATGTATCTCTAGCTCTTTCTCCTTCTGAAAGGCCCGTGATGCTCCTCTTTCCTGTCTCCCCCAACTCCACTATCTCCTCCTCTCTTTTTTAGAACAAAGATATTGTCCATGGAGTTTGAGCAAACATGGACTTTTCCAGTAGATTCTTTAAAAGTTTCTTTTTTTTTTTTTTTTTGGTTTTTCGAGACAGGGTTTCTCTGTGTAGCTCGGGCTATCCTGGAACTCACTCTGTAGACCAGGCTGGCCTCAAACTCAGAAATTCGCCTCCCAAGTGCTGGGATTAAAGGCGTGCGCCACCACCGCCCGGCAAGGAACTGGTTTCCTTAGAGGCCTGCCTGGTGTTGCTCCCGAGTCTAATTTTCAAAGATCGATCGATCGATTGATTGATTTTTTTTTTTTTTTTTTTTTTTGGTTTTTCGAGACAGGGTTTCTCTGGAACTCATTCTGTAGACCAGGCTGATTGATTTAATGTATATGAGTACACTGTCGCTCTCTCTTAGACAAGCCGAAAGAGGGCATTGGATCCCATGCCAGATGGTTGTGAGCCACCATGTGGTTGCTGGGAATTGAACTCAGGATCTTTGGAAAAGCAGTCAGTACTCTTAACCACCGAGCCATCTCTCCAGTGGCTTCCAGTAGATTCTAACAGATGATGATGTTTCTGTCTTCTTGAGTGGGCATCAAAGAACGGAAACTTCCCTTACTTGTTAATAGATAGACCGTCCAGAGTCTCCCAGGGCCCACCATCCTACATGTTAGACTTTTCAATTCCCATACAGCATGTTCCTGATTTGTGTGTTTTACTCCTTGACAGTCCTATCGCCATGAACAACTCGCCCCTAACCACTTGGAGTCACTCTTCACTGATCATCGTTGGCATCACTCTAGCAACACAAACTATGTCTGCAGGCAAAATTCTAGCCCCGAATTGCTGAGATTGCTATTTTATTCACAATAGCCAGGAAATAGAACCAGCTGAGGTGTTCATCAACTGACGAACAGGTACATAAAAAGTGGTACATACACATAGTGGGATTTTACGCAGTTACAAGAAGGAATTGAAGCATGACATTAGTAAAATGAACAGAAGTAGAAATCATTATGTTAAGTGAATTAAAGCAGATTAAAAAGGCAAATACTGTATGTTTGCTTCATATAAGAGAGAGAGAGAGAGAGAGAGAGAGAGAGAGAGAGAGAGAGAATGTGGTTAGGCCATGAAACTAAAAGGGGTAATGGGAGGAAAGGAAGAGATCTTAAGGGACATGGGTAAAGGAAGGGTAGTAGAATAAATATGACATGAACACAGAAATGGGGGTTGGGAAGGAAAGAATCCAACCAGAGAGAGGTGAACACATGGGAGGAGAACAAAGTATATTGATACACATGTATGAAGACACTATAAAGAAGCCTTTGGTTTGTTTGTTTGTTTGTTTTCAACAGAATATTTTTATTGATTCTTTGGGAATCATTTATCCCAGTCACACTCACTTTCCAGTCTTTCCATGTTTACCTCTCATCCACCCTTGTGAACCTCCCTCAAAAAGTAGAAAAAACAAGTCCAATTTGTGTTATCTATATGCTCTTTGGAGCATGGTCAAACTCTCATTGTCCTGATCCATAAATAGAACTGAGTCTTTCCTGTCCCACACCTGCTGAAAACCACCTGTTGTGGAGAGCATCCTTCACACTTTTTAAAGAATTCTCCTGGTGGCTTTCTGTTTAGGCTGTTGCTTGGGGTGGAGGGGAGGGTCGGGGGATAGGGGTTGTCACAGAAGCCTTCTTGTCTCTCTTTCTCAACTGTGCATCTGCAGTCATCACTATCACTGCCAAAGTAGCTTCCTTGTTCTTTACAGTCAGTGGGAACACAGATCATGGGCTTCCACTTGGTTTCTGTAGACAGCACAAACCACAGACTTGACCTCAGCTGCTGTTGCACCATGAACCCAGACATCAATATGGCCTCAGGTGGCAAAACAGGTACTTAAGGCTATAAATTCAAGTGCCTACTGGAGCCGGGGTAATTTAATGTTTCTAAGTAGGAGAGGTAGAAACAATTGCTGAATAAAGAATGTGAGCTCAAATTGTAGTCATTCAAATTCAAAAGTTTTTAAGACACCAAGGGGCGAAGAAAATTCACCCATCCATTCCGATAATGTAATAGGCATCATGACTGCAGCGTCATTTTGACTTGTGTAGAAGTTACTTTTCTGATTGTTGTGGCAAAGTACCTGACAACAGAAACTTAAGGGAGCAAAGGTCTGTTGTGAATTACAGGTTGAGAGGATACAGTCCACGCTGGGTGGGGAGGCATTGCTTGCAGCAGAGGGGAGTAGTCACACTGAATTTGCAGTCAGGAAACAGAAAGTGGAGCTAGGTTATACAGCCCCAAGGCCCACCGGCAATGATCTACTTCCCCCAGTGAGATTCTATCTCCCTAAGCTTCCCAAACAGTGCCACCAATGGGGGTGTGTGGAGGGGGTTTGGGAGACTTTACTCCAAGTGTTCAATGCATGAGTTTATAATCACATTCAGACTGTAACAGCAGGTAAAGTATTTCTGATTTGTAGAACTCTTCCTGGTAGAGTCAAAACTTCAGGGTCAGTTTTCTGTGTCTGTGCATAACATGTATTCAAGAGCCTGCTGAGGTCAGAAGAGAGCATCCAGTCCCCTTGAAATCGGACTTACAGATGGTTGTGAGCCTCCATCTGAGTGCTAGGAACAGAATCAGGCTCTTCTGCAAGAGCAGTAAATGCTTCTAACCACTGAGCCATCTCCTTAGCCTCTCAGCATACGGTGTTAAAAGTACATTGTTCCTCTCCTTTTGGTTTTGAGGCTTAGACCCCCTTTCAAATCCTTAGGCAAAACATAAACTGATACACATCGAAGTAAACATTTATAGACAATTTTAATACTCGCTAGGAATTCATCTAAAAATGATTACCTAATAAAACTCGCAGGAGGATCAAAAGATAATGCAAATGGAAAATATTAAATAATTTCCCCAGATCTTTAAAAATTCCAGACACTGCCTCTGACATTGTCCAGTTTTCCAGAAACAGTAAACACCAACCAGAACTGTGTACATATGTCTACAAAATCCTGAAAGACAGTGAGCTTCTAGATTTTGTTTTCTTTTCTAAAAATTCTGTGGGTGGAGGGGGAGGAAGTGTGCACATGTGTTCTGTGTCTTTCCTCTAGTGCCAGGTCCTAGATGTGTTCCATCCACCATTCTGGGTTTTCTTTTCTTTTCAAGAAATTTCATTTTAAAAAGCATTGGGAGCTAGGCAAGGTGTTACTAGCCATGCATGGTACATACCTGTAATCATTAAACAAAATATTTAACTACGCTTTCTATCTCTGTGTATGAGGAGACGTGCAGCTGTGCATGGCACACACATGAAGGTAAGAGGATAACTCAGACGACGATTCTCTCCCTCCACTGTGTGAGTCCCAGGAATCACAGGAAAATTCTCTGCTTCCTGAGTGTATCACCCTGTCCAGCTTCTTTTTCCTCCTTAAAGAGGGTTTTGCTTTATATCTCAGGCTGTTTAAGACTCATTATGTGACCCTGGCTGGCCTGAAATTCAAGACAATCTTCCCGCCTTTAGCCTCCATGCATGAGAATTAGTCACGAGCTAACACACTTTTCTGAATTTATATTCTTTTATCATCGGCAAAGCCAGACCCAATTCCTATTTTCAGTGTAAATAACATAGCCAACCTCAGAGCTAGAGTGTATGTACCTAAGTTTACAGCCATACTTCATTGATATTTGTGCCTCAGCACTTAGCACAGTATAATGGGTGTTCATAGCAGGCTCACTACTCTGTGTTTGAACACTCCTGTAAGCACAGCTCTGTTGTAGATGCAAGGATCCAAATTATTTGCATGGATATTATTATCATGGGTTTTCATTCATGGTGAATGAAAACAAAAGGTACCACAGAGAGCGATGCACCACAAATATCACAGAGAATAATGTACCATTACAAAACCCTCACCTTGAAAAGGTGAGTTGCATCTTGCCCATAATCAGGGACAGAAGTATCCCAGAAAATTGCCATCACAAACAAATGAATTTCATAATACAGCAAATGTAATCGGTGAAAACCAATTCATATCCAGCCTCTCTTTCAAAACAGACAAATTGCATCTATTTCTGTATAATGAAATCATATCTATAAAGAATGGATCATACTTGAAATGTAAAATTCAATCACACTTCAATATTTTTATTTATTCTCCCCATGTCATTCCATTAAAGATTTGTGTCAGACTTTCTTTGCCTGAAGACACCATAAAGGCTTCCCATGAGGTGGGTACTTTTCAAAGGACGCAGTTTCCCCTGAAGAACCCACACCTCTGCTTCTCATTGCTCCTAGAACTCTTTAAGTCCCAAGCTAAAGCAGTTTCCACAGCCTGAAATACAAACTAACCAGGAAGAGATAAGAGTCACAGGGAAGAACTGCATCCTTCCACTAATGTATAGCTTTCCAGACTGAAGAAAGTTTACAATGTCAGGGTTTTGTTTGTTTGCTTTTACACTTATTTATTCTATGCATGTGTGTTTTGCCCACATGTATATGTGCACCATGTGTACACAGTGCTCTTGGAGTTTAGAAGAGGGTGTTGGATCCCCTGAAACTGGAGTCATGAATGGTTATGAACCATCATATAAGTGTAGGGAACTGAACTTGGGTCCTCTGCAAGAGCAACTAGTGCCTCTAACCACTGAGCCATCTCTTCAGCAAATTCACAGGTTTTTTAACAACCAATGTATCTTAACCCAAGAATATGTGTAGGAATGGATCCTAAAAGTATGGGACCAGAATGAAGGAAGTATAACATTGAAGAGGCAATTTTATTGACAAATACTCTTAAGTGTGACTTAACCAAGGGCTATTCCCTCTACTACAGAGTTACTCAATGTTGGAAGTGGAGCCTGCCTCAGGGCATCGTACAGTGTTTAGCAGTCCAGCCAGGACTAGGATGAGCTATGTGAGATATCTAGTTTTATGCCTTGCGTGCCTTGCCTCATCTGAATCCTGTCTCATTTGGGAGTACCCTGGCTCCTTCCCGATAGATGCCAGCAAGACTCTTCTAGCTATTATGTCCAACGATGGCTTCAGATATTGCCAAATGCTGGTGAAGGGCAAAATCTGCTCCAGCAGAGAATCACTACCATAGAGGGAAACTTCCAAAGGCTTGGGGATATTGGAATAAAGCCGTAGGTTTATGTATATCATCTACCCTTTCCTATGCCCACCAGGACAGTCCCCAAAGCAAGGAGAAATACACTATAATTCAAAGTACTTCCTTAAAAAACTCTGGTGACAACTCTCTGTAGGCCAAGAATTATGGCAGAGACAGCTGCCATTGAAATGAGCTCCCTGAATGCAGAGAAGAGAATGGGATTCTGGGTAGCCTGGAGCAAGCAGTGGCAGCTAGTCAGCAAAGTACAGTCATCAGAACAGTCTGCCCTGCAGAGATCTTTGGCAACATCAAGTTGTGTTGCTAGAACTAGACTAGATAAACAGCGTACAGAAGGGCTGTTTGTTCGTTTGCTTTGTGCTGCTGAGAATTGAACTTAGGACCTCAGGCAGACTAACATATGCTCTTCCTCTGAGTCATACTCCCAACCCTTAAACTCTTCATGTTTTGTTTTGTTTGTTTGTTTGTTTTTTAAAGTGGAGACCCTTTAGGTCTGGCACCATAATAAAGAATCTTTTTTTTTTTTTTTTGGTTTTTTTTTTTTTTTTTTGGTTTTTCGAGACAGGGTTTCTCTGTGTAGCCCTGGCTGTCCTGGCACTCACTCTGTAGACCAGGCTGGACTCGAACTCAGAAATCCGCCTGTCTCTGCCTCCCAAGTGCTGGGATTAAAGGCGTGCGCCACCACCGCCCGGCTCATAATAAAGAATCTTAATGCCTTAACCAGTTTACAGACTGGAGCAAGATCCCAAACCTAGAGACTCTTGCACGAAGTCCAATTCCCCATGAAGAAGGGTTCTACTTCCATTCACAATTCACATTCAGTCAGCCATTCACAATATAAATTCTCCTTGCCTCCTTTATACTGTGAATCAGAAAAGGGGAAATAAGTGTAGGGAAACTGGAACGGGGTCTGAACTGATACTGAGTCCTAAACACCCAAAGTATACCTGTCAGAACAGGGGTTTGTGCTTCTCAAGTGAGCCACAGAGTTCTAGAGTCAGTTTATCTCAGTTGTGGCCCAGGCCTGTGACATTCAGTTTGCACAGGGACAATTGGCAATGGGGAGAATCCTTGCACTGGCTTCTGAACACATCCAGTGAGGGCTATCATAGAAAAAAGAAGAAGAAGGAGAAGGAAAAGAAGAGGAAGAAGAAGAGGTAGGAGGAGGAGAAGGAGAAGAAGGAGGAGGAGAGGAGGAGGAGGAGGAGAGGAGGAAGGAGGAGGAGGAGGAGAGAGAGGAGAAGGAGAAGGAAGAGAGGAGAAGGAGAAGGAGAAGGAGAAGGAGAAGGAGAAGGAGAAGGAGAAGGAGAAGGAGAAGGAAGAAGAAGAAGAGAAGAAGAAGAAGAAGAAGAAGAAGAAGAAGAAGAAGAAGAAGAAGAAGAAGGCGGCCAAGTGGAAGCCTGCAAATCTGCTTCTAGCTACCACGCAAGTAAACTAAATGTGGTACCACTCTCCGGAGATCAAGGCCAGCTCCAAAGACTTGAGCCCTCTAACAGTGATGGTTCCTAAAGAGTCCCCTCTTGATTGCTTGCTTGGTTTGTGAAGACTTATGGATCTTGGAGAATGAAAGCAGTTTGAATTGAGGTGTGACTCCATGGTAGAGGACTTCTGTGGACTGCACAAGGCTATCCAGCACAGAACAGAACAAAACCACAAAAACCAATCACGGAGAAAGTTATGAAGTTGGTGTTCAGTACACTCTCTCCAATACAAACAAAATAACTCTGAAAGCAATTTGGCCTAAACTTCATCTGTAAAACAAGTCAGCCAGCTCTAGTCTGCTATGTACTTTACTAGCAGGACTGTTGTTAAAGGGCCAGCTTCTTCTGAAGAGAGGCTTTAGTCTCTCCTGATCACAACCTGCTGAGTTGAGTGCTCAGGGTAGAACAATGAGCACAATAACCATGTGAACAGTTGCATACAAAGGTATGGTAATTACAAGTTGGTGGAGGGAGGACTTGGGTAGCCAGGAAGTGTAATGACTTTGACACCTGATCCTCCTGCCTCCACCTGCAATTGCAGGTATATGCCTCCACTTACATAGGGTTTCTTAAGTTTGATAAGAATATGTTTTAAAGCCAGGTGGTGGTGGCACATGCCTTTAATCTCAGTACTGGGAGGCAGAGACAAACGGATCTCTGTGAATTTGAGGCCAGCCTGGTCTACAAAGTAAGTCCCAGGACAACCAGGGCTGTTACACAAGAAACTCTTGTCTCAAAAACAAAACAAAACAAAACAAAACAAAAAACCCATATATCTATATATCTATCTATATATAGATATATAGGTATATATCTATACCTATATCTATGTCTTTCATCCCCTTACTGACATAGAATGTGTTTATTATATTTAATCTTATTGTCTGCATATAATCTTTACATTCTATAGTATGAAATATGGACTGTGGACTGTTGGTCAGATGAACATTACCCCAAACAGTCAAAGGGACTGTATATCTTTGGGTGGGGAATTAGTATGTTTTCTGTGGTACAGGGAGAGTTTGTATTTTGTCAGGTGAGACATGACTTGCATTTGTCCTTATCAAGTTAGATATGATGTAAAAGTGACATATACAGATGCCAAGTAGACAAGAGGGTGGACTGTGGTAATGAGTTAGACTCATCAACCTTCATTTAGAAGTACAGTTATAAGCCTGGTATGGGGGCGCATACCTTAGTGCATGTATCCCAGAACCTGAATGGCAGAGGCAGGAAGATCTCTGTAGATCAAGGCCAACCTAGTCTATATAGTATACTCCAAGTTAGGCAGGGTTATGTAGAGAGACCCTTTCTCAAAAGACAAAACAAAACAAAAAAGTACAGTCCCTCAATATTCACAGAGCATTTATTCAATGACCCCCCTACATGGAGAATACAATTCATGGATGCTAAAATCATTAAGTAAAATGCATCACATTTGCATTTAACCTAACCACATCCTCCTGTGTGTTATTAATCATCTCTAGGTTACTTGTAATACCTAACGCAATGTGAATGCTATATGGTCATTTTACTGTATTGTTCAGTGGATGAATAATGAAAAGAGAAAAGCCTGAACATATTTAATACAGACACAGTTTTCTTCAAGATATCATTTGTTCATTCATGTGATTTTTGGATTCTTTGAGACAGGGTCTCTTAACCACTGAGCCATCTCTCCAGCACAAGACAGGGTCTCATTATGTAACCCTCCCTGGAACCAAGCTTGCGATGATCCTCCTGCCTTAGCCTCTCCAGTGAATTTTTTTTTTTTTTTTTTTTTTTTTTTTTTTTTTGAGACAAGGTTTCTCTGTGTAGCCCGGGCTGTCCTGGAACTCACTCTGTAGACCAGGCTGGCCTCGAACTCAGAAATCTGCCTGTCTCTGCCTCCCAAGTGCTGGGATTAAAGGCATGCACCACCACTGCCTGGCCAGTGAAATATTTTTAAACCATGTGCTAGCTTCTGAGTGTGACCCCTAGTGCCACAAAAAAGGAAAATATGGATCAACAGCTGGTTGAACTCATAGAACCCGTGAATACAAAGGACTGGCAACATATATAGATGCCATTTAGTTATCTGGATGCAGTTTATGTAAGTAAATTATTTCTCTTTATTTTGATTATTTATTTGTTTGTTTGCTTGCTTGCTTGCTTGCTTGAGATGAGTCTCACTATGTAGCCCTGGCTGTCCTGGAACTCAATATGTAAAACAGGCTGGTCTTGAACTCACAGAGATCAGCCTGCCTCTGCCTTCCCACTGTTGGAATTAAAGGCATGTGCCACCAAGTCTGTAAGAAAACTCTCTACCTAATAACATAATAAAACTATTTTTATTTGTATTGTTTTATCACAATAGACCACCAGAAACTAATAATACCACAACTACAATCTGTTTGGCTTCCACTGAACATTTCTCTGTTCTCCGTTCAGCTTGCAGAGAACACCTTGACTATGCCACAGAGACAGGGGCTGAGCAAGACTCTGCCTCTCTCTTACGAGCATACCAATTACATCCTTCACAATTGTTGGTCAAAACTATGGAACGAGTAACATCTCAGTGAGGAAAAAGACATAGATATAGGTATAGGTATAAATATATATATATGGCTCAATAGGAACCCTATAAAACACTAATAAGGAATTCTCTGGGACTTAAGTACAAGGAGCCAACAGAACTTGAGGTGTTGATCTAGGAAGCAGACAAGCTCTTCTCCTCAACCATCTCTTTCCTGTTCATTCTCCCGCTGAAGAACATTTTTTGTTTGTCCCCCATGGCAAAAATCAAGCTACCAAAGTTATTCATTAGAGGTTTAGCTAAAATTTGGATTTGGAGGGGGAAATCAAGTGGCCCTCTTGGGATGGTGGGCAGTGTATTAATCCCATAGTATGAAATGGAAATTAACTGGACTAATACAGTTAGGTAGGTGGGCAATTGCATTGTTCAAAATGGCTGCTATTTCTATGGATGAGGCTGAAGCAGTTAAGGGCTACTTAACTTTACATGACAAATGATCTAAATTTCTCTGGGAGTTCCATTTATCTCTGACTCCCCAACAAGAAAAGTGAGCTCTTCGGGGCGGGGGGGGGGCTCATCTTTGCATTTATGCCAAGAAATGCATACTTATTGCTGCATTTCTAACGGTTCCATGGACCTTAATTTACACATTAGCTCGTATAAGTGTTTGGATTAGTACATACAGATGCCACCGTACCATAAGCACTGTAATAAAGATGTTACAGTACAACACTGCAAGGTGGTTCTGGTTTCCTGCCCATATTCCTTTTCCTATTCTGGAGAGATGGCTCAGTGGTTAAGGATGCTTACTGCTCCTCCAGAGGACATGAGTTTGTCTTTCAGCACCTATGTTGGGGAACTCGAAGCCACCTGTAACTCCAACTCCAAGAGATCTGATACCTTTTTCAGGCTTCTTCCCCCCCCAAAATAATAATTTTTAAATAATAATTTAAAAAATAATAATCTTTAAAAAAATAATAATAAGGGAAGACACCCAGAGGCATGCTGCCTGGATCTATCTGCTGCCACACAGGCTGGTGCCACTGTGATGACCAAGTATGTGGTACAAGTATGTGGTTCCTCATTTCTATGAGAGAGAGAAAGAAGTAGAATGCTTTGTGCACTAAAAAGAGAGAGAGAGAGAGAACTGGGGACTCTAGGGTGGTGAGGAACAGCCTTATATGAGAAGACTGTGCTGCCATGCTGATGCCCTTGGTCTGGGCTGCTGCCTAGGGCCATGTTGATGTCTGAGGGCTCCACAGAGTTGGCCCAGCTTCTAACAGGCTGCAGCTTGCAGGAAAGCTGGCCCCACCTCTCACCTGGACAGTGTGGGAGAGCTGGGCCCCAGGGCATAAAACTGGGAGAGCTGGCCCTGTCTCTTGTGGGCTGGCTGCAGTGTTTGGGACTGCAGCCACTCCCCCATTCCCCACAATAGAGCTAGCCTTGGTGAAGTGTGTGTGGGAGGACTACCCCCAACCCACCCTTGCACCTGGGCAGCATGGGAGACCTGGCTCTGGTGGCATTGGTGCAGGAAAGGCACCCGTGAGAACAGGAGAGCTGGCCCTGCCCCTTGCTGTTGTGTTTCTAGGGTAAGCTGGCCCTGCCTCTTGCTGTTGTGTTTCTAGGGTAAGCTGGCCCTGCCCCTTGCTGTTGTGAGTCTAGCGTAAGCTGGCCCTGCCCCTCTTCTGGGTAAAGTGGGAGAGCTGACAGGCTGACCAATTTAGCCCAGACCTAGGACTTTGAGTTGGCCCCTCAACATCTACCCCATTTATGAACTGGTGGAGTGCATGAAGGGACCTCCCTTCAGAACCAAAGCTGCAGGATCTCCATGACACAGGACAACAACAGGATATCTGACAGGAGTCCTAGTGAAGAAGCCAGAGGCCGGGAACCAGACCAGTGACTCATTGCAATGAACATTGCAAGTAAAGCTATTTGGGTAAAAGGGAAATTTGTGTGACACACTGTGATACACTGTAGCTTCCACAGTGAGATTTATTTTGTTGTTTCCTTTTCTATTTTCATTTATGTTTCCTTTTGTTGAGGTTTACAAAGGTTGGGGCAGATATGGAGGGACAGGGAGATGAGTGGGATTGGGGTGCATGATGTGACATTCACATAGAACCAATTAAAAGTTAAATAACAATGACAATAATAATATATAGAATGATGACACTGATGATAACGCAAGCTAACTTTAGCAGGTAAAGGAACTCCACCACAAAGCCTGAAAACTTGTGTTCAATCTCTGGAACCCACATGTTGGGAAAACAGAACCAACTCTTAAGAGTTGTCCACTGTCCACAAACTCCCAACTCTCCTGCCACACAGTACAAGCAAGTAAGTAAATAAATAAAGTGAACACCAACTGAAGAAAGCAATTCAATTGACACTGAATTCTGGCACGAACACACACACACACACACACACACACACACACACACACACCACACCCCTGAGAAACCAACCAGCTTTAATTATTTCATTTACCGAACATTCTGGCACAGTATACACAAGTGGTTGTTTTGTTGTTTAGGTTTTTGCTTGCGTTTTGGGCGTTGGTTTGAATTATTTCCAGTTCTGCAGCCTCAGACTGGCTGTCTTTCTTGAGAAAGTCATCAAGAAAGGTTGCGCTTCTGGGAAGGTTCTGGCTTCAGTAAGAGCACGCAGCTCCTGTGTGAGGTCAGCGAATGTTCTGCTTTCTCTGGAGTGCTTATTTTAACTAAATGTGCTCAGCTTTCTCTAAGTATCACACCAAGTCTGTTCTCTTTCTTTTCTGAGCACTGTCAATCATATGTCCATTTTGAATATGCGACTGTACTTAGTATTTATTATAGTTGTCTAATAAATCTGAAATATGCTAAATCCAATGTAATTCTGACTTAATATTCCCTAAGTTTAAGCCTTTCTTGAGTTATTAATTATTTTCAGGCTCAAAATAATTCTATCCAATTTTGTCTTTCTTTTTGGATTAAGTTATATTTATGTATAAAAAGCAAGGGTTTGGGGCTGGAGAGATGGCTCAGTGGTTAAGACACTGACTGCTCTTCCAGAGATCTTTAGTTCAATTCCCAGCAATCACATGGTGGCTCACAACCTCTGTAATGGGAGCCGATGCCCTCTTCCGGTGTGTCTTAAGACGACAACAACAGTGTACATACATACATACATACATATAATAAATAAACACAATCTTAAAAAAATCTAGCAAAAAGCAAGGGTTTTATTTATTTATGTATGCATTTAATTTATTTATTTTAAGCCAGGGTCTCACCAAGTAGCCCTGCATGGCCTAGAATTCACTGTGTAGACCAGGTTGGCCTCAAACTTGAAGAGATTTGCCTGACTCTGTCTGCCGAATGCTGGAATTGGGATATGCACCACCATGCCTGGTCCTAAAAACAGATTTTTAAAACCCTAACATCTAAGTATGACTGAAAACTATTTATCGTGTAGCATCAGACCACTGAGTAATACTAGGCCTGGTAAACTACTGTGCCTTGTCATTTGGAATCCCGTTTGTCAGAACATCTCAAAGTACCTTTTCTTTATTGGTCCCTATGCTGGCTAGGTTTCTTTTTTTCCTTTTATTGAAAAGAATTTTTTCTCTATATAATATATCCTAATTAAAGTTTTTTCTCCCTCTACTCCTTCCAGTTGCCTCTTTCTTTCCCATCCAAATTTACCTTTTATGTCTACTTGACATAGGCTAGAGGAAAGAGGGAACCTCATTTGAGAAAATGCCCTCACCAGATTGGACTGTAAGTAAGCCATGGGCATTTTCTTGATTGAGGTGGGCAGGCTAGTGCCACAGGGGACATGCGGCCCCTTGTCCCAGATGATATTAATAAAAAAAATGTAGGCTGGGCAAGCCATTAAGAGCAAGTCAGAAAGAAGCCTTACTCTGTGGCTTCAGCTCTTGTCTCTAGATTCTTGCCTTGAGTTGCTACCTGATTAAGGAAGCATCCTGACTTCCCTGAATGAAGGACTATAACTGTATGCCTCCTCTCCAAGTTGTTTTTGGCCATGGTGTTTTATCACAGCAATAGAAACTCTAACTAAAAGGCCTAGAGAGATGCTTCAGTGGTTAGGAGGCTGCTCTTGGCAGAGGCCCTGAGTTTGATTCCCAGCACCTGAATGGCAGCTCTCCTCTGTCTGTAACTCCAGTTCTGGAGAATTTGATGCCTTCCTCTGGGCTCTGTAGGCTTCAGGCATATATGTTGTACACAGAAAAAAACACTCATACACATTAAAAAAAGGAAAATAGGAGCCAGCACAATGGCTCAGTGGTAAATATGCTTGCCTCTAAGATTGACGACGTGACTTCAATCCTTGGGATCCAAATGATGGAAACACAGAATTGGCTCCTATATGTTGACCTTGAACTATGACTTATGCAAGCTATCTTCTCCAAATAAACATGAACCAAACAAGAAAAAAAAAAAAAAAAAAAAGAAAAGAAAAAGAAAAACAGGGGAGGGGGCATGATGGCACCCCTTAGGGAGATAAAGGCAAGAGGATCAGAAGTTCAAAGCCAGCCTGGGATACGTGCAAGTGTCTATAATGAACTCACTGAATAACTAATACCTAAATGAATAAAGTTAAAGTGTTATTAGGGGATTATTGCTAAGCTTACCAGGATGTTCTTATAGTTATGTTGGAGTTATTATTTTTAGGAAGATAAAATTAACTGGAGTTAAATATAATGATAGCACAAAATGGATGAAGAAAACAACAAACTATTAAAAAATTGGTATTGGGAATATAGAAGATTTTTATTACTATTCTTTCTGCCTCTGTGCACATTTGAAAATACTTTTAGAGCTGGGCATGGTGGCACTGCATCCACAGTCCTTCCAGAAGGAAAGATGATCCTGGAGGATCCATGGAGCCCGTGAGTCCAAGACCAACCTGGGCCATATAGTTCCGGGTTGATTGCAAATTTAAAATGAACATATACAAAGGTCCAGAAAGAGAATGCACGAAGAGAAGGTTGTACGTCATAGGTATGTGTCAGTGAAAGAATTAAAATATAAAAGAAAGAAAACTGAAAAGAAAGCACATCCACTTGCTGTGGTTTATTTCTAGCATCTCTGCCGAATCCTGGATCCTCAGCTGCCACTGCCACACTCACGGCTGCCACTGGGATGCAGTGAGCCATGAGACTTTCCTCAGAGCTGGGTAGACGATGGCACTATGTTCTTAAGCTTCTGGAGCTATGAGCGAAGTAAACCTCTTTATTTTATAAAGTACTGATCCTCACATATTTTTTATTACAACAAAATGGACTGAGACTTTATGAATCAGAGACTATGATGTCAACAAACCTGTAAATCTCACACATATACCAGAAGTCAATTCTCTTAGTATCCTAGATTCTATCATGCCTTTTCTTTTCTGTTATTGCTATTCTATCGTTACCTGTAGGAGGATTTTGCCTGGATAAATGAATGTGCAGCTCTTGTATGTCTGGTGTCCATGGAGTTCAGAAGAGGGTGTTAGATCCCCTGGCCTAGAGTTACAGAAGGTTGTGAGCCATTACATGGGTGCTGGGAGTCAAACCTGAGTCTTTTGCAAAAATAATTGCTCTTAGTGGCTGAGCCAACTCTCCAACACCTTAACATTGTAATAGGGCCCCGTACCTGAGCATGACTGACTTCATGATGAAAATACCATTCAGGCTGTAAATTTCAACATGCAGAAAATATCACCTGCCAAAACTACAACAAAGGCCCAATCCATCAGAATCTATAGTTCTGGGAAAGTCTCTGAACGTACCAACCTTGCTTTTTGGCTTCTGTAGTTCTGATTCCGGCTAACTGTTCTTGTTAACTGAAGTATGGCAACCCAGAACGTAGTTTTTGTGCTTCAAAGATCAACCTGAGAAAGGCTCAGTGCTACACCGGAATCCTGAATGCCCAGTGTAGTCACTGGCTGGCTAATGGAGACTTTCTATTGGCTTAAACCCAAGTAGTCTTATCTGGTGAATACTGCATAACAACATAGCTTTTCTTTTTCTTTTCTTTTTTAAAGATTTTATTTTATTTATATGAATACATTGTAGCTGTCTTCAGACATACCAGAAGAGGGCATCAGATCCCATCACAGATGGTTGTGAGCCACCATATTGTTGTTGGGAATTGAACTCAGGACCTTTAGAAGAGCAGTCAGTGCTCTTAACCCCTGAGTCATCTCTCCAGCCCACAACATAGCTTTTCAATGGTATATTCTAAACTATCCTCAAATCACTTACTTGCCTCATTATAGTTCAAAGTGCTTGTAGTTACCATTGGGGTTTCTCTAGATTGTGTGTGTGTGTGTGTGTGTGTGTGTGTGTGTGTGTGTAGGCATAATAGTTTTGTACACTGTATAAAGTTTACCCTGGTGTAATTCAAATGTTGATTTCTCTGCCCTCATGTCTTGTTTCAATATGGACATGGCATTGTAATGCCTATACCAAGAATCTCCTGTAAACAATTATTGTCATTTATTCTCTGCCTTGTTAATAAATGCTGAACATCCAGTGGCTGGGCAGAATAAAGAACAGGGTGGGACGAGAGAGAGGGAGGAGGGAAAGGGAGAGAGGAAGATTCAGATCAGTGAGACAGATGGAGGATTTGGAGCCATGAGAAAGGGGTCCAGAGAGAGGTTGTAGAAACACACCTGAAGCCCAAAAAGCCAGATCAATAATAATATGCAAGTATTATGGGATGGGGCTGGGAGGTAGCCAGATTACAATAGAAAGCTAAAGTAGATTAATTCAATGTTTACATTTATATTAAGGATAATTCATTTATATTGTGTGTGTATGAGACACACACACACACACACACACACACACACACACACACACAGAGAGAGAGAGAGAGAGAGAGAGAGAGAGAGAGATGGGTATCCCCAGAGAGAGACCAAAGGAGGACATAGGATTCCTGGAGCTAAATATTTACAGCTGTGAGCTGCCCCGTGTGAATGCTGGGAACTGCCACAGCCACCTGCCCAGTGTGAATGCTGGGAACTGCCACAGCCACCAGGCCTGGTTTTAGGATAATTTCTGATAGAGAAGCACTCAGAGCTTTTGCTAATGTCTGAAAATGGGAACCTAACCTTAGTACACTATGTACTTCTCTTTGTTTGTTTGTCTGTTTGTTTTTTGTTGTTGATGTTTGAGACGGGGTTTCTTTGTGCAGCCCCAGCTGTCCTGGAACTCAGTCTGTAGACCAGACTGGCCTCAAACTCAGAGATCTGCCTGCCTCTGCCCCCACTTCAAGTGCTGGGATTAAAGGTGTGTCCCACCACCGCCTGGCTCCTTGCACTTCTTACACTCAAACAGATTCTGCTGTCCAGATGGTTTGCAGATGGTCTGTAGTCCCAGCTGCTTGATAGGCTGGGGCGGCAGGCAGATTACTTGAGTCCAGGAGCTTGAGAACAGCCTGAGCAATGGTGAGCCATCATCCCAGAAGAGGCAGTGCTGTGGATGCAGGTGACTGGGAGAGCACTTGCCTCACATTCAAGAGAACTTGGGCTCAGTAGTAGGGATGTGCATCTTTAATCCCAGCACTGGGGAGTTTGGGGGTAGAGACAGGTAGATGTCTGTAAATTGGAAGCCAGTCTTATCTACATATTGAGTTTCAGGACACGCAGAGCTGCATAGTAAGACCTCGTCTCAAAACAAAAACAAACTACCTCCATGATCCTCTTTTCTATCCATGCTGGGGTTTTAGTTAGCTTGATCTAAGCAGCTCCCATGCATGAGGTCTCAGCCACTGTAAGTTCCTATGTACAACAGCCCTGTTATGTCCAGCAAGTACTGTCTTGCTGCAAATCTTCCCTGCCTTTCATTCTTACAACCCCCTACTTCTTCCTCAGTGATATCTGAGCCTTGTGGTGAGAAGGGATATTGTAATATAGACATTCCATTTACAGCTGATCCTTCCACAATCTCTTATTCCCTGTATGCTGACCGGTTGTGGGCCTCTATTAATCTCTATCAACTGCAAAAAGAAACTTCTTTGATGAGGGTTAAGAGATGCACTAACCTATGAGTATAAGATAAAAAACTTAGGAGGCTGTTTAACACTATGCCATTTAGCAGAATAATAGTATTAGGATTTTTTATTTCATTTAATTTTTTTTTTTTAGACAGGATCTCAATGTGTGCCCCTGGCTGATCTAGAACTCAGTGTAGATCAGATTTGCCTCAGATTCCCAGAGATCCACCTGCCCCTGCTTCCTAAATGTTGAGATGAGATTAAACTTTCTCCAGCCTCTTTCCAACTCTATCTGAAAACAGAGAACTTATTCCATTTCCTTCTCCAGAACTCTTATTTCCAAATCAATTCAATACAAACTCAGCAATCTGACCCCAAGTCCTTCTACAACTTCCATTCAATTTAACAAATGTGGCATTAGCTGGCGTCACTGCACCAAGCCGTGAAAAGTGATATGCTTGTTTTTCACACAACCTAAGGTATGCTTTTATCCGTCCAAGCTTCAACACACCTTTTTGTGTCCACCTGGATCCCACATCCCCACTGTCTCTATTACTATAGATCTCATCCTCCTCCAGTCTCTCTCACCATGACACCTTGTGGTGCTCAACTTCTACCAATTATATGATAGTAATTCGTGCAGTTATTGTATTTCCACAGTGGATTTTGAATCCCATTGAAACAAAATACCAGGGCTGGAGATATGGCTCAGTTATTAACAGCACTTGCTGCTCTTACAGAGGACCAAAGTTCAGTTCCCAGCATTGACATTAGGTAACTCACTTATCCCTATATAACTAGTTCCTGGGGATCTGACATCCTTTTCTGGCCTCCACCAGCACCTGCATGCACAGTGGTACATATACATACACTTAGGCCCCCACACATACACATTTTAAAAGAATTTTTTAAAGAAGTGAAATAAAGTACCACAATTCGTGAGCCCCCTTATTAGGTGACTACATGATACATGCACTAACGGATTCTAGTTTGATCAACGTCTTTCGCTGCAGCTTTCCTCACTCAATGTTACAAAAAGTGTGTCTTGGGAGATCACGCTATTGATGACAAAATCAGACTCCTCCCCAGGTTAAGATTGTATTACTTGCCGGGCGGTAGTGGTGCACGCCTTTAATCCCAGCACTTGGGAGGCAGAGGCAGGCGGATTTCTGAGTTCGAGGCCAGCCTGGTCTACAGAGTGAGCTCCAGGACAGCCCGGGCTACACAGAGAAACCCTGTCTCGAAAAAACCAAAAAAAGATTGTATTACTTGTGTAGCCAGTACAATGTCCACCACATTGTACTTGGGATTCAATTTGTGCATATCCTATCAGCACGCTAAAAACAAACAAAAACAAATTAAAAAACAAAACGATGTCTCCATGTAGACCAACGTTCCATGAGGGTTTGGATAGAGGAACTGGACGGTAATGACAGAAGAGGATGGTTTGAAAATTCCACCGTTGGGTTATGAGTCTTTTAAAACGAGTATTTAAAGTATTTGATTGCTAAGCAGGAGTGTATTTATTCTTCTCTCTCCAGTTGTTAGTACCTGTCATTTGTCGCTATGATTTTATGGTCTTGACCCCTGAGGATTACCTTCTGTTCTATTCCCACAGCGTTTAGCGAATTGCTCAACACCCAAAGTGCGTACTTGTTGATTTTAACGTACGTGTGTTTGCGTGCGTGCACAGTAACTGGGCAGAGGACGTGGGTGTGGGATGCAGGGAGCATTCCTTTTCCTCATTCTTTTTCCCTTAAGCAGCTGCAGCCCGCGGGCTTTCCGTCGAGGCGGGGAGAGGCAGAACCACTGACCCTTGTAGCAAGTTATCCCTCACAGAACAGGTGTCTCCCCCGCCTCTCGGAGGAGAGGGATGGCTAGCTGCTTAGTGACATGGGCCGCGGACCAATGAGAAGTCAGGCTCAGGCAGCCTCACCAATGGCCGTCCGGGGGGCGGGCCTGGTTTCCTGGGAGCCGGGCGGGCCAAGCTGGTCTGCAGCCGCGGTAGAGTCTCCGCCGCTCACGCTGCCCGCCGCGGGTTCAGCGGCGGCGCCGTTCCCTGCCCTCGCGGCTCCCCGACACACGGTTCGGGCGGCTCCCGGGGCGGCGCGGCTGCCCCGGCCGGCGTTCGGGTCCCCGTGGCCCCGGGCTCCCGCCCCGGGCTGCAGGACGCGCAGGTGGGCCGGCGGCCGCTGGGAGATAGGCCCCCCGGGGGCAGCGGCGGACCATGGCGCGGAGACCTGGCGTGCCGGCTGCCTACGGGGAGGAGTTCTCCTTCGTCAGCCCGCTGGTGAAATACCTGCTCTTCTTCTTCAACATGCTCTTCTGGGTGAGAATCGGGGGGTCAGGGGGCACCCGGACTGACGGGCATCCCAGGAGCGCCGAGGGGGCTGCCTGAGGCTGGGAGGCTCGGCCTGGGCTGCCCAGTGCCCAGGAGCGTGCCGAGCGGTGCTTCCTAGTTTTCTGAGCTGGTGACACTTGAGGGCATTTCTCCTGGGGAAGAACACCACAGTGGCGCCGTGTCAAGAGGGGACGTTAAGAGGTGGGCACCATCCTTGCTGCTAGGGATGAAGCTTTAGTAGAGATGAGGATCTATGTCAGACCATAAAATAAAAACGGGTTTGGGGAAAGAAAGAGCTGGCTGGACAGCCCCATGGGCACATTTCATGGTTAGGGACTTTCAGGCCTGGGGGCTGGAAGGCCCCACTGGCAAAACAGACGCGGGGCGGGGGTGGAGAGAGAGAGAGAAGGAAGAGAAAGCCCAAGCCTTCCTTCCCTCCAATTCCTCAGAGGCTTGTGTCAAGGGGCTATATCTGTCCCTTTAGCAGGCCTCAATGTCTGCTCCTGTCCGGGCTGTAAAGGGTTAAGAATGGTCTCCAGGTCTGATGTGATGTGTATCCTAGCTTGGCCCTAAACTTTGCCCTACCTTCTTCAAGACAAGCTTCTCCACTTGGAGCTGACAGTCTTCAGATAATTCAAACAGGATTGTTGTTGTTGTTATTGTTGTTCTTGGGCTGGAAGCTGTGGATCTTTTAGAATCTTCTGTTTGGTGTGGGGGAGTGTAAACAGTATTAACCTAGAGCTCCAGACGCCTGGATTTCCGTCCCCTCTTTACCATCCTTGTTGATTTGACTGATCTGTGTAAATGTGTTCAAGTCCGCAGGCCTTCCCTTTCTCCCAACAACAGTCTAATGCAGTGTATTGAGAGATGGCAGGAGAGGGCTGAGAATTCAGGGGGAGAGAAAGCCCATTAGAAAATGCTAGCTGAGTCGTGTTTCATAGCCAGAGAGCGCGTGGGCCCCTCTGGATTTGATAACATAGGGAAGTCCTTCCCCATCTCTCCATCATTTTTCTGCCAGCTTCTACTGCACTAAAGCTGCAGCCTGGAAGCCTATCATCCTTACCTACCTCAGCCTGAGACCAGTAGTTCAGATTTGCCGGAGGGAATAATAGTGGGTCTGAACTGCCTCCTGGGAGAAGGAGCAGCCTGGACATCTAAGGCTGCTGCTGGAAAGGTTTCCCAGGGGCCCTGGTGTGAAGCACAGGCACAGGGTACATAAGTGCTAGCCTACTGGGACGAATGAGAGACCACCCAGAGAGTGGTGATGACTCTCAGCCATCTACTCTTGGGAAGATTGAAGTTTGGGCTTCTGTCACATTCTCGGTTTTGGAACTAGGGTAAAAGAAAATCCAGCAGGCATCTCGTTAAACTTCCACATTTTTATACAGGCGAACATTAAATCGCAGCAGCGGTTGGCATTTTCACCTGTGTCCAGCAGCTGGTTAGCGAGCTTGGGCTGGTGATTTTTCTACTGAACAGGCATGCATGTAAGGGAAAGTCTGTGACCCAGATGGCTGCTACTGTGGCTTGGGTAGCCAGTCAACCCAAGTGCTCTTGGCCTCGGTTCTGCTTCCCTGGGCGGTTTGAAAGCAAGAAAACCCCGCACCACCACCCTACAGGGCAGAGGGAATGTACTGAGGGGAACTCGCAGCATAGGGCAGGCACCAGTGAAACTACCTTCAATGGGTCCTCACGTGGGCTTTCAGCCAAGGCCTTGTCCTTTGGAGCTTCGCTCTTACCTGCCCTCCTCAATGTCAGCAGCTGGGTGCCTCTGTCACTCTTGTGTTCAGAATCATTTTCTTGGATTGTTCAGTTCCACCACATGCCCCTTTTATCAAACCAATAACTTTGGGAGGTCACAGTCTGGAAGAGAGCCAGGCTCATAGGTGAAGAATGTACATTATGTATATAAAATAATGTGCATAAAAAATAATAAAAACATGTTAAAATGTAAATAAAAGTGCTTCATGAAGGCATTTTGGCCATCTGCACACATGGGTGACAAAATGTTTCCTCACCTTGGATAAACATGGTCCGCCTAAAAACTAAATAAGATAAAAAAAAAAAAAAAAAAAAGCTTCGTTTGAAATCAGAAGCTAGACATGTTGGTACTACCCCCAAATTAGAGCAGAACCCCCATTTTGGACCAACTGCAGATTCAAAAAGTTAGGGGCTCTAGAAATAGCTCATGGAAGGACAAGAGGCCCAGTTTCTTTCTGGCGCCTACTTACTGTGTGACGCCAAGCCAACATATCTATCTCTCTGTCCTTAATCTTTTCCCTCTAAAGGAGGAATTTGTCTATTTCTGTGAACTATTTATAGATGAATAAATCACTTTGGGAACTGTTTTCTCTCTCCAAGACCTAAAGGATCTAAGCATGAGTCTCTCTATGTCTTGGTCCTGTGAGGCCGGCCGTCCTAAGGGATGGTGAAAAGATAGTGACTGTTTAGGCAATACTGTCTACCGACTGTCACTTCTCTCCTAAGCCCAGAACCCCAGCTATATTCCACACACGTACAGCTATCAATACAGGGCCACTTCGCCAGCTCAGAACTCGTCTCTAGTTTCCATCCACTTCAGGGACTGGTGACCATGTGATGTCCCTTGTAGGCTTCCAGTGTCCTAATCAAATAAATTCCCCCTTTCTGCTTGGAAAGCACCCACAGCTGGGACAGTTGGACCACTTTGCCGGCAGAGTGCATGTCTGGTCAGCTCCTGGGGAGCCATGTAGGGGTAGTTTTTGTATCTGTGCCTGAGACCTGTTAGGAAGGTAGCCAGCATGCTCTGGGCTCACACTTGGGGTGGCATCAGGGGCCACATCTACCGTGGCAGGAGCCCTGACTCAGAAGCTGGTGCCTCTCTTGGAGTCAGAACCAATCCCCTTGTTTATGTTTCAAATCTATTTCCTCTTTGGCATGGAAGCTCTGATTTTCTCCCCCAGAATCAGGTTGCTGGGCGACTGATTGTTGAGTTTCCATAGTCTGAAAGTAACTGCTCCAAGATCTAGAAGTTGTATTTAAGCTCGTTAGAAGTGACTTCCTTCCCCTCCCTCTGTTGGTCACCTCCGTACAGAGTGAACATACTGATATGGGAAACAGTAGCCTAGCCCCGGGCACTTGTTGCCGGGAGTATTATCAATGCTACCCAGCTTCTTTCTTGCTGGTCCTTTATCCACTCGGAGCAGCAGTTGGGGTGCTTGCATTCCCTGTACTGCAGTCACGTGCTTATTTGTCTGTCTCCCCACCTAGACCCAGGGCTCCTGAGCGTGGAGACTGCCTTATTTGATTCTGGATTCTTACTACCTGGGGCAGGAGTGGATGCTGAATGGATGTTTGTTGCCTGAAAGAGCAAAGCTTCTTGGGTGGAGACCCAATGTCCTTTCTCTCTCCTCCCTCATAGACTTATTTTGTGAAAAATTAGCATGGCTTTGCCTGCCTGAGCACTCTTAGTGGTGAGGTACCCAACCGTGTCCTCCTCTACCTGACACCTCTCTTCCTCCAGCCAGGTCAGAAAGAAAATGACAGCTATCCTCTTAAATAGTTCCCCAGTGCCACATGTGATTGCCACCCCCAACATTTGGCTTTCTTCTGTTTATCAGGACCCGACATTCTGTTGTCTGTCCAACATTTGAACCCCATCCAGGTCTTCCCTAGGCCAGTCTCAGCCACTGGTAAGGAGTCTTTTTTTTCTTTCTTTCTTTCTTCTTCTTTTTTTTAACATTTCTAGAATTTATTTATGAGTGCATACCAGAAGAGTGCATCGAATCCCATTACAGTGATTGTGAGCCACCATGTGGTTTCTGGGAATTGAACTCAGGACCTCTGGAAGAGTATCCAATGCTCTTAACCACTAAGCCATTTCTCCAGTCCGGAGGACTCTTTTTTACACTTCAGACCATAATCAATAGAATCTTAGTTGTACTGAAAGTATTAACCTAATACTACTTTGTTACAAAATGCCACTTTGTATCTTACTATAGGGCAACATGGACGTTACTCGGCCTAGAGAAGCTATAGGAGATCTGTTAACTTTGGACTCCTCATTTCAAAACACCTTTGGAATAAATGTCCTAATTTGGATGAAGAAGCAGCAGTCATGGTAATCCAACTGCTGACCCATTTATAGAGTCCTCCAGGCACTGAGAGTCATCCCAGAACACCTGTAGCCTTCTCCGGTAACTTCTCAGAAGCCAGGGGAAGGACCAGACATCAAACCTGACTACGTCCTGTCAAGTCCTTCCATCTCTCCTGATCACACTCTCCTGAAAACTGTGGTCGCCCACCTCCTCTTCCCCCTGCATTCCTGCACCCACAGGTTACATAGGCTTCAGTAAATGAAACAATCAGACTCTTGGTTTTGTCTTGAGACAGGCTGGGCTCAAACTCATTATATAGCCAAATCTGGCCTTGAATTTCTGATACTCTTCTAACTCCTGAGGCTGAAATTTTAAACAAATTCATACCACTAAGTGTAGCTTCTTTTCTTTTCCTTTCCTTCTTTTTTCTTCCTTTCTTTCTTTCTTCCTCTCTTTTATCTTCCTTCCTTCCTTTCTTTTTTTTTTGAGACAGGATTTCTCTATGTAATCCTGGTTGTCCTGGATATATTATATTCTCCCTCCCTTCTCTCTCTCTCTCTCTCTCTCTCTCTCTCTCTTGTGTGTGTGTGTGTGTGTGTGTGTGTGTGTGTGTCTTCACCTTCTACCTTGTTTAAGACAAGGTTCTTATTCAGTGGTGCCTGTGCTAGTGTGGCTAGCCTCAGAGCATCTAGGGTTTTCTTATTCCTGCCTCTAATCTCACAATAGGAAGGAGTACTGGGATTTTAGACATGTGCTATTAAGTTCAACTTTCACAGGGGCTCTGGGATTTGAACTCAGGTCTTCATGTTTACACTACAAGTTTTGCCCACAGAGCCATCTCTCAAGCCCCTCTTGATGATTTTTTTTTTTTTTTTTTTGAGACAGGTTTCAAACTTGCAGAGATCTCCTTGCCTCGGCCTCCTGAATGCTGATGTTATAAGCATAAGCCACCATGCCTGTCTCCAGATAGTTTTTTAAAAAACAATAGAAATGCCAGATTAGTGAATCCCTGTAATCCCATCATTCTGGAAGCTGAAGGAGCAGAAGGATCCTTCTGCCATAATAACTACACAGTGCATTCAATCAAGTCTGCACTTCTACATGGCAAGTTCCAGGCCAGCCTGGGCACAGAGTAAGACCTTGTCACTAACAAACAAACTTCAGACCACCATAAGTGGAGATAAGAGCCATCACATCTCGAATGTTTTCTTATCCCCTAGCAACGCTGCTGTACTAAGTCTTTTTTTTTTTTTTTTTTTTGTTTTTCGAGACAGGGTTCTCTGTGTAGCCCTGCTGTCCTGGAACTCGCTCGGTAGACCAGGCTGGCCTCGAACTCAGAAATCCGCCTGCCTCTGCCTCCCAAGTGCTGGATTAAAGGCGTGCGCCACCACCGCCCGCTTGTACTAAGTCTTATACTAAGTAGAAAGCTAAATTTAAGCAACCTTTTGAAAGAATTTAAAAAGTGTAAAATCCTTCTCATGGTCTTTGTAACAGACTATCAGACTATGATTTAGACTGGTCTTTGTAGGACTATGAGTTTGGATTGGGGTTAGGAGAACCTCACTTTGTAGCTTAGACTATCTTTGAACTCACACCAGTCCTCCTGCCTCAGCTGTCTGAGTTTGGGGATTTCAGACATGGCTTTTTATGTCCAGTAACCATCGAATTTGAACAGTTATACTATGGAGAGCCCTTGTGGCCTTCATCAAGGTGACATCACCCAGTTCAGAGGGAGCAAGCCAAGAGCCAGTGTCACACAGTGGCCTCCTCAGAATTCCAGGAACAGCAATGCTGAGATGACATAGTGAACCAGCATGTGCGGGTCCTAGAAAAGGAGAGGAGGGGCCTTGCTTTGGTCTAGGAGGCTGTGACTTCCTGCAGCCCACTCATAAACAGGATAGAATATCTGAGAAACAAAGCAGAGACCCAGTTCTTCTTCCTGTAGGATAGAGTCACCGTTTTGGCTTTGGAAGTGCTAAGGAGTGGGTCTGGGGCCTCCTGTAGGCAAACACTCCTCAGTGCAGGGGTGGATTTGAATCTTTTATTACCATCTTCAGAAGAGAGAAAGAGACTCTGATGGAGGGGCCACTGGAACAACTCCCAACTGTCTGCAGACCGGATGATAAAATGTGGAGCCAGGCAAGACCGGTGCTTTCTCTTGGAGGTCACTCCAGCCTGTGGACTCTGCTTCTTCATTCCCCACCTCCTCTTTCTGTGTTTCAGAGATCCCTCTGAGCCTCCCACTAGACCTTGCTGGTACCATGTTATGTTCTTGTGCTTTCTCTCTCTCCCCCTCAGCTCCACCTGCTTTGGAGATTGCCAGCCACTCCCCAGGGGGGCTGAGGGCAGCTGTTCTTCCTGCTCCATGATAGCCCCATGGGAAGATAGCTCAGGGGTGACTGTGGTGCAGAGATAAGAAGGCAGCCAGTGCAGTGGCTGCGGTCCTAAGGCTTTGAGCACTAGAGTTAGGTTCCTGTTGCATTTCAGGAACTCACTGACCGAGTGAGCCAGGCAAAGGCACTGGAGTGCTGTGAACCTCAGCTCTGTGAAATGGAGGTATAAATGCCCTCATGGTTGGGATGAGATGTTAGCATGGAAGTTTAGGCTGAGGCTGGCAAAACAATTCAGCAGGTAAAGGTGTCTGTCACTAAGCCTGATGACCAGAGTTCAATTCCTGGGACCCAGAGCATGGAAGGAATGAAACAGCTCCCAGAAGTTGTCCTCTGATCTCCACGTTTACACGGTGGCATGCATGTGCATGGGTGGACACACATACATACAACTGAGTAAGTAAGTAATTGAAGTTTAGTCTGGTGTTGCCTCGTGGCACTCACAGGAGGAAGTTAGTACTACCGTCCTTGGAAACAGTGCCTAGGAGTCCCCTGCTGGGGTGGGCTTAGGTGGGAGGCCCTTAGGTGAAAAGAGCCAGCTTTAACCCTCGCTCACAGTCTCACCATTAGCCATGGAAAGATGATAATTAATTATATTAATAATTAATATTTTCTACTTTACAAAAGCTGTGTGTGTGTCTGTCCCCTAGGAACAGGGCTTTACTCATATCTCCCACAGCCTCCTCAGGGTTTGGCAAGCCACCAGCAATCAATTTGCCTGTAGTTGTTGACATTAAGCTTGGGAACCTATTGTTCGCTGCCACATCTTAGGGTCCTGAACTAGTGCCATAGGGGATAGAACAAGACTTATTTCTGTACATATATCAAATTGTGAGTGTCCTTTCTAATTTTTTAGAGAAGCCAAAATGATGGAGATTTTTTTCCATTTCCTGTTTTCTTTTTGAACAGTATCAGTGCCTTGGCTGTTCACCCTCTAATCAGGGCTAGCAAGGGAGCAAAGAAAAGCCCCAGTCCCAACACTGTAATGGAAACACGGAGACTGTTTGTTTGGAGTATTGCCTGTGTTGTTTTATGACATGCAGAGACATATATCTAATAGAATATTATGGTAGAAAAATTATGTTTTTATGTGATAGGAATGAGTGTCTTGTGCTCCTCAAAATGCAACAGTATCTATGTAATATTCCTGTCAAAATTGTGTAACTTACCAGGTGTGGTAGCCAAGAGGGAGGCTGGGGTGGGGAGGGTGTGGGTAGACAGCATCAGGAGTTCAAGGACATCCTTAACTACATAGTGAGTTTGAGGCTAGTATTGACATGAGACCCCATTTAAAAGTGTCACACCAGAGGCTGGAGAATTGGCTTAGTGGTTAATAGGAGCACTGGCGTTTCTTCCAGAGAACCTGAGTTCAATTCCCAGCATCCACAAAAAAGCTTAAAACTGTCTGTAGCTCCAGTTCCAGAAGCTCCAACACCCTCACTCGGCCGCATATGCAGGAAAAACATCAATTTACATAAACAAGTAAATCATTTAAAACACATATCACCCCAAGCTTCCATTCTAGCCCATCTCCATTTTTACTAGGGCCCCCATTGATCACACTGGCCTGGGGTGCAGATCAATGCCACAGTCAGCCCACATCAGTGAAGCTTCTCACAGCAGACAGGAATTAATGCAGAGACCCACAATTGGACAATGTAGAAAGTGAGAGACGGTGGAGAATTGAGTCCTACACGGGGATGTTTCCATCAAACTCCTCCCCTTAAGACTCGGAAACCTGTGGAAGAGGAGGCAGACAGATTATAAGAGCCAGAGCTGATGGATGACTCCAAGGAACCCATGTCTTTAAGACCCAGCAGAACTGATGCACACATGAAATCACAGAAACTGGCTGCACGCATAAGATCTGCATAGGTTCAAATCGGATGGCAGCCAGCACTAAGAGGGCCAGGAAGCTAGCTGCGGTTGATGGCCGGTGTTAAAGGGAGCAAACATCACCTTCCTCCAGTGGACGCTCAGTGAGTACATCAGCCGCGCTTCAGGACAGGCCCAGGGGCTGGTGGCTGACACAAGACTAACTCAGTGATACACTGTGGACCTTTTGTTTTGTTTTAGCATTCTTTTGGCTTATTGGTCTTTGCTTGTTTTAATTTTTTGGTTTTGTGGTTTTTTTTTTTCCTTGAGTTTCTTGTTTTTCTGAGGTTTTTGTTTTTGAGAGAAAGAGAGAGGGAAAGAAAGAGGGAGAGAAAGAGAGAATAAAGATGAGTGGATAGGGAGACAGGTGGTATCTGGAAGGAATTGAGGGAGGAGAAACATATTAAAATATATTATATGAAAAAGTTTTTCAATACACGATGCTATCCCAAAGACCTAAGTAAAAAATTTAAGGGTAGCTTTTTATTTAAATATACTTTTTCACCTTTTTTTTTTTTTTTTTGGTTTTTCGAGACAGGGTTTCTCTGTGTAGCCCTGACTGTCCTGGAACTCAGTCTGTAGACCAGGCTGGCTTCGAACTCAGAAATCCGAGTGCCTCTGCCTCCCAAGTGCTGGGATTAAAGGCATGCGCCACCACTGCCCGGCTTCACATTTATTTTTATTTATTGTGTGTGTATGTATAAGGTAACTGTGGGCATTCATGTGACATACATGTTTGAAGATCAGAATACAGCTTGCCAGAGTTGGCTCTCTCTTTCTACCATGTGGGTCCTAGGAATCGAACTCCTGTCTTGTCACGGTTTGTCAGCAAGCCCCTTTACTCACTGACCCATTTCACCAGCCCCTTTAAATTAGTACTTATTAAGAACAGTTCCTCCGTGCTAACACCATAGGGCAGTATGCCGTATCTGTTACAATCAACAGCATTAGCATTATGCTCTGAACTTTAATCAGGTCTCCTTAGTTTCTCCTATCTGTCCCAGATCGCACATTACATTTAGGTGTCATGTTTGCTTCCTCTTCCTCCTGGTTGTGACAGTTTCTGACTTGTTTGTGATGGCCTTGAGGGTTGTTGAGGTACTGTAGTATTTTGTAGATGGTCCCTTTATGAGAGCTGCCTGCTGTCTGCTCATGGTGTTCCTGTGGGTTTTGAGGAGGAAGACCACAGTGGCAAAGTAACCCGTTCCTCCAGTGACTCACACTGGCATCCAGTTGCTACTGACCTTGAACGAGGCGCTGAGGTGCTGTTGGTTGGTTTCCCTGACGTGCAATTGCTTTTTCCTCTGCTGTGCTGTGCTCTTTGGAAGAAAGACTATGCACAGCACACACATACGGAGTAATGAGTTCTGTTCTACCTCTTTGATGGCTACATTTATTAGATAGTCTCTATTTATTAAGTCATTTATTTGCATTAATGTAAGTGCACAGATAACTATTTTATACTATGGTTAATAATTTAATACAGTTTTTTATTTTATTTTAAATTATATGTGCATGTGTATATGGCTGTGTGTAGGTGTATGTATGTGACGACAAGTGCCCAAGGAGGACAGAGGCATAGATCCCTGAAGCTGGAGTTCCTGGCAGTTGTGAGTCACCCAGTGTGGTTACTGGGAACCAAACTTGGGTCCTTCGTAAGAACAATATGCACGCAATCATTGAACCATGTCTTCAGCCCCTGTTTTTATTTATTCTGATGCTCAAGTTTTTTAGCTCTGGCCATTGATAGCTCATTCACTTGGTGCTTGTGTCTCCCCAGTGTGGGAATTCTGATTGTGTGTGGTAAATATCTCTGTGTATGAGCACAAAGCCAAAGAAGACACAGAGTATTTCTCTCTATCCTTCTCTGCATTATTTCCTTCCTATAGAGTCTCTCGTTGAACCTGGAGCTCTCTGCTTTGGCTAGGCTGGCAGGCCGGCAGTCTCTGCAGATGTGTGCTCCCAGTGCTGGGGTGACTGGTTTGCATAGCCATCCCCAGCTTTTATGTGGAGCTGGCGATTGAGCCCAGGTCTCCATGCTTGCACAGCGAATGCTCCTACCCACTGACCCTGTTCCCCCACCCCGGTTTTTATTTCTCAGCGCTTTACTTTCTGCCCCAACCTGTTCCAGGCACCTCTTAATACATTTCTGCTCTGGTCCTAAGCTAGCCCTTTCTCACCAGAGCCCAGGGGATGACCATTTTCATTCCAAGGTGATAACTCACTTCATATAAGAATAAGGGACTGGCGCATACAAATTATTTTATATTATCTGACTGACAGCTTTTCAGGAACATAAATTTTCCTAAAAGCTAAGCTCAGCTATTTTGAAAATCGTACCTAGCTTTTAAAAGTTTCTAGCCAGGCTTCACTCTGTTCGTGATGTGAAAACTCACTCTCAGAAGAGAAGTGACTTTACCTCTGTCCTTGTGAAAGCCAGTCACTGGTGGGTTGTCATCCTGGGGTTTGTGAAAGCCAGTCACTGGTGGGTTGTCATCCTGGGGTTTGTGAAAGCCAGTCACTGGTGGGTTGTCATCCTGGGGTTTGTACTAAAGACTGGTACCATAGGAAGATTATCAGAATGAGGGGAGAGTGTGCCATGCTCAGATGCTGCCACAGCACCCACACACATTCGGCCAGATGTCCTTCTGCTCTGAGTCCATTTCGGAATTGCTGTCCAGCTTTAACGTCGATGTTGCTAATGTCTGCAGCACTAGCCTTGTCATGCAGTGGCTGTGAGGACTCCAGCGTGGGGAGTGAGGGCAGGAATGGAGATGTGAAGGACAAAGCTGTGAAGTGCAGGTCTGGGGGGCTCAGGGGAGACGTCCTTCATGATCAGGTTAACAATTAATAATATTCACACCTCAATCTGGATTTTAGTGTAACCTATTTTCTATTTTACATTCCTGGTTGTCTGCACTTAAGGCTTAAAATTCCATAAGCTGGCTGCACTATGGGATCCCAGGAACTCTCAGAACTGCAGTTGCCTGTGTCTCCTGGCCAGGGATTCTAAACTACTTACTTGGTTTGCAGGGCAGTCTGGACATTAGGAGTTGAAGTGTCTCCTCCACCTCCAGGTGCCCAGGTGACTCTAATGGCAGCCAAGTTGAGAGCCAGTGCTTTAAGCTATAGATACTCTTGCTTTCTCCACAGGAGAGCACACAGATTGTAGGCCTCACAGCACCTTCTTTAGCAGCTGGCGGGGTGTGTGTATGTGTGTGTGTGTGTGTGTATTTGAATAGCTCATTAGTTTCTTGTCTCCCAAACTGAATGTTTAAAACGACACAACTTTATTCTTTCACATTTCTGGAGATCCAAAGCCCAAAACAGGCTTTCCTGGGCTAGCATCAAGGTGTCTGTAATTCCATGTTCCTACCTGTGTTCTCTAGGGAAATGTCCTTTCCTGCTCCTTGGTCCATGGTACTGCATCACTCCAACCCTGCTTCCACTGTTCTGCCTCTCTGAATCTGCCCCTCTTCCTTCCTTCTGATAAGGTCTGCTTGTGACCATATTAGGTCCTGTGCATATTAGGCAGCAGGGGGTGGGGAGGTGGTCTCTAAACCCTAAATCCTAAATCACATTTGCAAAAAGTCTCTTTGGCAACATAAGATAATATATTCATAGGTTCATAGAATTAGGACATTATTGTCCTGGGGGACATTACCTACCCCAGTAGATGGATCAAGTGTTGTAGTTACATGCCCATGGAGAGAATTAAGTTGCTCTGTGTTGTGTAGCCTCTCTCCCTTTCTCCCGTTCTTCTCCCATCTCTGTCTCTTTTGTTGAAGTAAGGTCTCATGTAGCCCATTCTGGCTTCCAACTTACAAGGTACCCAAGACTGGGCTTGAGCTTCTGATTCTCCTGTTTCTCCCTCCAGAGCACAGGCATGCACAACCACACCTGCTGGTGTGATCCCTGTGCAAAGTTACACAATCTAGAAAACCTTAACATGTGAGGAGACCTGGAGCGACAGAAATACGGAATAGATACTCACTTTAAATTAAGTCCACAGTAAAATGATATTCACAACTGCAGTTACTTGCAGTAATGAGGGAAAGTGTGTGGAGGGCAGGGGACAGTTGTGGAGTGGGTTCCAGGTATGGAACTCAGGTTGCCATACTTGCACAGCAAGCGCCTCTACCTGCTGAGCCATCTTGCTGACCCAGGTGTGGTAAGTTTTAAGGGACGGAGACATTCGCTCATACTGTTAAAGAGCTCTTCCAAACCTGGAGGTGACTGGTATCCCAACCCTAGAATTTCCCTGCCTCCCTCGTATTTCCTAAGCCTGGCCATGCTACAGGAAGTCAGCTGTGGGGCACTTCCAACCCTACATTCAACCCTTTAAGCTGCCCTGTTTATCCCAAGCAGAATATGAAGGCTAATAATATTTGGACCCAAGTCAGAGGAAGGGCCAGACTGTGGGTGGGGTGAGGAGACAGGGCTGAGCATGTTGGACCTGAGAGAGCCAGGAGAAAGCACTATGGATTCACAAAGAAGCAGTCCAGCAACTTATTTTTAACCCGGGATTGACATTAGCTGCATACTTGTCCTTTGCTAAATAGTAAAGAATTTTCAGAAATAACTCCAAATGAAAAAATGTCTTTCTCACAGAGGACTAGTTTGACCCTATTACCTGTCCTAGGGCCCAGCTCCCTTCTTTCACTGAAGACCTCCCAGGTGGCTCTTTCCTGCTGATTCTTGTCCCAGGATGTGGGATCTAGCTGCCATACCCTTCCCTACTGAGCTGGTCAAGCCCCTGCTGCTGAGACCTCTCTGCCAGAGCTTGGCCTAATCTATTGCCATGGTGACAGCGAGCGGCTGCTTAGCACCAGCCTGGAAACTGGGCTGGAAGCTGAGAGGAGAGCTGGGGCTACCAGGCACTCTTAGAGGTCTAGGAGACAAAGACCCCCTCCCTCTGGGGCCCCCTGGGAGCCCCTGGGCTTGCTCTCACAGGGAGGAGCCATGACATTTGTAAGGCCTAAATCGTATTCTTCCATATTGGAATCAGAGTTTATAAAGATTCCTTTCTATGGTAATGGCAGTAAGCACACACTCTCCTGCCTTTCACATTGGTGTGCACTTTATCCTTGGCTCTGATGGAGTTAGAGAGCTAGAGCCTGCATCCATCAGGAAGACCTGCCTTGATGTAGGAGAGTTAGAATTCAGAATTGAACAATGCCTGTGCGGTCCTGTTGGTGATGGTGTATAATAGTCAGTGTCAGAAATTTAGGTGTTTCCCAAACATTATTTTATTTAACTCTCACAATTTTTTTTTCTGGACTGACAATATGGCTTAGTGGGTAAAGGTGCTTGTTGCCAAGGCTGACAGCCTGAATGATCCCTGGGAAACACATTGTGGAAGGAGAAAAATCAACTCCTGCAGCTGTCCTCTTACTTCATGTGTGTGCTGTGGCAGGAGCTCACATATAAACAAACAGATGTAAAAAATTGAAATTGACTTATTTTTATTTATATGCATATGAGCATTTTGCCTGCGTTTTTGTAAGTGTCCTCAGAGGCCAGAGGTTCCTTCCGGAGGTAACCAGCTACAGGTAGTTGTGAGCTGGCGTGTGGGTGCTAAGACTTCAACCCAGGTTGTCTGCAAAAGTAAGTGCTCTTAACTGCTGAAACTCTTCTCCCGTCCCTAAAACATTTTTTAAGACATAAGAAATATAAGTTTAGCCAGGCGATGATGGCTCACACTTTTAATCCCAACACTTGGGAGATAAAGGCAGACAGGTCTCTGAATGTAAGGCCAGCCTGGTCTCCAGAGTGAATTACAGGACACCCAGGGCTACACACAGAAACCCTGTCCAAAAACCAAAAGAAAGAAAGGGGAGGGGGGAAAGAGAAAAAATAAAAATAAAGATACGATTATATTTTAAATAGTTTTGGCTGGAGAAGTGGCTCAGTGGTTAAGAATGTTTCCTGCTGTAACTCAGGACCTGCCTGGAGTTTAGATTCCAACTCCCACACAGTCCATTTCATAAACACCTTTGTCTCTAACATGAGATCCAAGAATCTTCTGTGCCCTCTTCTGGCTTCAGTGTGCACCACACAGACACATGTACAGACACAGACGAAAATTAAATGTTTTTTTCTTTGAGGCAGTCTCATGAACTGTAGCACAGGCTGGCCTCAAATCTTGCTCTCCCATCTCAGCCTCCTAAATGCTGAAATTAACTGCCATAAGCCATCACACCTGACCTTTGTCCTTAATTCTGTCTTTACATGCATAAATCAACGGAGACTCAGAAGGTTGTCACAAATGGAGTTCAATATTTGAGTCTCTCAGAAGTCCATGCTTTGTTATAATTGTGTCTGTGTGTGTGTGTGTAAGTTTTGGTGCTTGTGATTGAATCCAAGGCCTTGTGCTGTCGCCCTTAGTTATACCTCCAGACCTGTCTGGAAGCCTGTGTTAATCACTGTTCCGTTCTATATTAAACTTGTACTGTCTTGATTTCTCCATCTGTGAAATGGAGACACTATCTGTCTCACAAGATGATTGGGAGACAGTGCTGGGGAGTTTCTCGTGGGGGTAAAGCACCCTTAGCAGTGCTGGGTTGGGGATAGCTGCTCCTGTACCCCAGGAAAGCTGGTCTCCCCTGTCCTCATAAAAGTTTTTCATTACACCCAGAGCTGTGTCATTTTCTCCTGACTCCTTTCCTGTTCCCACAGGTAATTTCCATGGTCATGGTGGCTGTGGGTGTCTATGCCAGGCTGATGAAGCACGCAGGTGGGTTATAGGTCCCCCTTCTGCCTCTCCACACTCTTGCTGCACCTCTGCTTGCTCCAGCTCTGGCCCTGGGCTGAGGTCAGAGGAGCAGCTCCCAGAACACAGTCTTACTGGGCCACTTCAGGCTGGCAGTTTGGGTTTTCCTGAGCCTCCACCCCCTCCCAACATCTGTCTGAACTAAGCCCGGGAGAGAAGCTAGGTCTGTAGAAGCAAAGAACAGTCAAGGATTTTGCCCCCCTAGTTCGTCCTGAAGTAACTCAACCCTAATTCCTCTGCAGAGTGTCCAAGAATCTGCCCAGCTAGTGAGCCCAGTGCCACTCTAAGTCATCTCTGGAGCAAAAGCGGCTGCTCTACTCATGAGTCTGGAATAAAGGCTTTTCCCTAGTTCCTCAAACTATATGCCAGGACTCCTCCAGCACACTTTTGCCCTGTGAGGAGGTCTTTCCCATAATCTTCATCAGGCAAGGAGATTCCCCCCAATACAGGAAGAACAGATCGGGTACACCCTTCATCCATTCCTGGGAGTCCTCTCAGTGGGCACTGGGCTGCAGCTGAGGGTCAGCCTCTCTCCCAGAAGCAGCCTTGGCTTGTCTGGCGGTGGACCCTGCTATCCTCCTGATCGTGGTGGGTGTCCTCATGTTCCTTCTCACCTTCTGCGGCTGTATTGGATCCCTTCGAGAGAACATCTGCCTTCTGCAGACAGTGAGTGTCAGGCCTTGCTCACTCCTCTTCCTTGTGCTCCTGCTCCCCTCTACCACCCTCTAGAGGTCCATTCTGTCCCCTCTGTCCCATCCTACCCTCTAAGCCTGTGCTGTCTGCTCCTCGATGCAGAGTTCTCTGGGTGACCTAGCAGGGTGGCCGCCTCCATGGCATTGTCCTAGAGGCAGAAATCTTTGTCATGTCGGGGGTGTGGAGAAGAGTCCAGTTGCCCCTCGCTGGCCCCGGGAAGGGCTGCTTCCCAGAGCCGTGATGGCATTCCTTGTCTTGCCTGTGTGCCACAGTTCTCCCTCTGCCTCACCATCGTGTTCCTGCTGCAGCTGGCTGCTGGCATCCTGGGCTTCGTCTTCTCAGACAAGGTAACACTGGGAGCCTAGAGGCCTCTTGGTACCAGAGGGAGGAAGGGGAAGTTCCTACTGATTAATTAACCACAGCACTCTTTCCCCTGGGAAGCATCAGCCTTTGAAAGGTTCCCCTTAGGGATGGATAAATGGCCTTTAACATTAATCTGTTAAGGAGAATTTCATGCCAGGTGGTGGTGGCACACGCCTTTAATCCCAGCACTTGGGAGGCAGAGGCAGGCGGATTTCTGATTCGAGGCCAGCCTGGTCTACAGAGTGAGTTCCAGGACAGCCAGGGCTACACAAAGAAACCCTGTCTCGAAAAAACCAAAAAAAAAGGAGAATTTCATGACTGTAAGGTGTTTTCCTTTGACAACCTGATGCTGCCATGGGGGGAGGGGAATCTATAAACATGAGAAACATTAAAATAACCTACATACTTAAATGGTAAACACGAAGTAGAACTCAGTGATCAAAACCACGGACAACTTGAAGAGACTCTTATTCAAACACTGTTTATTGAATTAGATGTGGAAAGCAGAGGGAAGGCAGACCCTGTTCTGAACTGTGCTTCTACATCTGGAGGTGGGTTGCCTGAGGAAACAGTCCTAATTAAGAACCAGCATTTCCTCTAATCCCAGCACTGGGAAGCCAGAGGCAGAGGGATTCCCATGAGTTTACGTCCAGCATTGCCTACATTGGAGGTTCCGGTGTAGCTGGGGCTATGTAGTGAGAAATCTGTCTATTTAAAAGAAAGGAAGAAAAATATAGTAAGGTATATTGGTGTGCCCCATTATTCCTAGCATTAAGGAAGCAAAGGCAGGTGGATCTCTGAGTTCTGGGACAGCCTGGTCTACATAGTGCATTCCAGGCCAACCTGAGCTACCTAATGAGATCCCCACCTTGAAAACAAAACAACACACCACACCTCCCAAAAAAGGAGGAAGAAAAACGAACTAGAATTCTATTCTCAAATTACAAATAGATACCAGGAATAAAGTACAAGACTATGAAATAAAGTCATAGGAACAGAAGCTAGGTGTGGTGGCGCACACCTTTGATCCTGTGCTCTGGAGGCAGGTTCTGAGTTCCAGGCCAGCCTGATCTACATAGTTCTAGAACAGCTGGGGCTATATAGAGAAACCCTGTCTCAATAAACAAACAAACAAACAAAAAGCCATAGGAAAAAGTAGTTGAGCAGAGAGGGACCATGTTACAAAATTATTAGGCTAAGAGCTGCTGTAGTTGACAAGTCCTTCTGACTTAATAAAGTAGATCTGAGTCTAAAGAGCAATTTTCTTGCATCCACTAGAGGTCAGTGTCTCCACTTAGTGAGCCCCTTTCTGCTAAAACAAAACAAAATTCCTTTCTTCACTGCACCAGTCAACAAGTATTCTGGGTACGCAGAGGTAGAGAGAGGTAACACTGCACTATTCTGAAAGACAGTTCTGAGAAGCTGTGACGTCAGGAGCACTGGTATCCGAGGCCAGAGTGATGGGCCTGAACCAACCAGCTGTCTCCCCCGCCCCAAGCACTTGGGAGGCAGTCACTAATACCTTTTACCAACATGGGCCTCTTATGCTTTCCCCTTTTGAGGTGCAGGAGGAACATGTTATCTCTCTAGCGGCCAGACTTTCCCTCTCCATCCTGCATGAACAGAGATTGGAGGCTTAGTGTGCTCTCATTCACCAGAGCTGACAGGGCTTCTCACTAATGTTTAGGCCTTTGAATGGTAAAGTACAACATACATTTGTGGCAGAGGAGGCTCTCTAGTGAACTAATGATCCACGGGATGTGATAGAATTATCCAGTGTATAAAAAGGGAGGCTGGAATAGGAGTGGGTGGCAGTGCATAGGTATGATGGAAAGACTGGAGCCGGGACACTGCGTAGGGACTTAGGGCCGTTTGGCTGCACTAGCTTTAGTGGCTACTAGCATGCACCCAGAGTGGATGGGAGAGCACCAAGCCTGTTCTGACCCTCTGGGACCTGTCATAAGAGAAGGAAGGGCTACCCTGGGCCTCTGACCCTACAAACTGTGCTGTGACAGTAAACCATGGAGACATCTGGAAAGGAGAGCAAAAGACGAAACAGTAGTGTTGGTGACTCTCCCACTGCTGGGATAAAGCACCACCATCAAGACAACTTAGAGAAGAATTTCTTTGGGCTTACTGATCCAGAGAGGTAAGTCTGTCATAGTGGGGAGACATGGCAGCCACAAAGAGTATGGTGGCAGGCGTAGGAAGCTGAGGACTCACAACCTGAACCGCAAGCAGGAAACAGAGAGTGCCCTGGGAGTGGTGTATAGCTTTTAAACTTCAAAGCCCACACCAGTGACATACTTCCTTCAACAAAGCCACACTACCTACACCTCTCCACCCAGTGCTACCAACTAGAGACTAAGTACTCAAACATCCGGGATAATGGACGTTTTCATTCAAACCAGCACAAATGCTGATCTGTGTTTGCTGTTATTTCTGAGGGGATTAATAAATTATGAATTCATCCTGTGTCCTGCTTGTGTCTGGCAGGCTCGGGGAAAGTGAGTGAGATCATCAACAATGCTGTTGTGCATTACCGAGATGACCTGGATCTGCAGAACCTCATTGACTTTGGCCAGAAGAAGGTACCAGCCAAGTGTGATGTGACCACCCAGTGCCCGGGGCTGAGGGTAAAACTGTTACTGGAAGGGGGCTGGAGACATGGCTCAGTGGTTAAGAGCACTGACTGCTCTTCCAGAGGTCCTGAGTTCAGTTCCCAGTAACCACATGGTGGCTCACAACCATCTGTTATGGGATCCAGTGCCCTCTTCTGGTGTGTCTGAAAATAGCTACAGTGTATTCACATATATAAAATAAATAAATCTTTTTAAAAAAAGTTAAAAAAAAATTACTACAAGAAACACCTCACTTTCTAGGCCATGGACTTTTTTTGTCTGATAAGTAATGTGTTCTAGGAAGGGCTTTGTGGGGGGCAGGTACTGTTAAGGGCATAGAATGCTACATATAGCATTATATATATATATATATATATATATATGCACACACACATACACATACATATATGTGTGTAAATGTGTACATCTGTATATATGTATATACAGATGTATATGTATACAAATGTGTATATATTATATATAATATACATATATATTGTACATTATATGTAATAATACATATGCTTATGTAAAGAAGAAATGAAGAAAAACTATTAGTCTTACTTATAGAAGGATTCTGGAATAATTTAAAAGAACATTGTAAGGGATTACCTATAGGGGAAGGAGGAACAATCATATTTTATTATATCATATTAAAAATTGTGACCAAATATATGTAATCAAAAACTACTCTTTGTACCAGGTGTTGGTGGCACACACCTTTAATCTCAACCCTCGGGAGGCACAGAGGCAGGCTGGTCTCTGACTTCTAGGTTAGCCTGGTCTGTGAGTGAGTTCTAGGACAGTGAAACCCTGTTTCAAATAAATAAAAAAAACAAAAACAAAAGGCATTTTGTTGTATTTTGCTTGTTTTTGTAAAACCAGGAGTAGAACTCAGAGCTGTGAACACCATGGACAAACACTCTACAACACTGAGCTATACCCAGAATTTACCATTTTACGTCTTAAAAAGATTTACATTAAATGAATATGTGGGCACCACTTGTAATCCTCCCTAGTTGAGAGGCTAAGACAGGTTCAAGGCCTACCTTGAACCAGTTAGTCAAGGTCAGCCTGAGTAACTACTGAGACCGGAGGTTATAGCTCAGTGGTGAGCACCTGCCTCGTAGGTGTGAGGCCCTAGGTTTAAACCAGCATAGAAGGGGAAAATCATACTGTATCTAGCCATAAACACCATCTATTAGCAGAACTTTTTCATCTTTGCTTGTATGGCAACGCACACTGTCCCTTCTGTTTAGAAAGATGGAATTGGAAAGATTAGGAGTTCAAAGGCAGACTTGGCTTCATACTGAGTTTCAGGCGAGCTGGTTACAGGAGCCCCCATCTCAACAACAAAACAAAACAAAACAAAAATTCTTCAGGACAGTGAAGCAGCTCAGTGAGTGAATGTGCTTTTTATAAAACCCCGGCAGAGAACCTGAGCTTGCATCCAGGCATCTGCTGTGGAAGGGGAGAACTAACTCTCAGAAGTTGTCATCTGGCCTTTACATATACACTATGGCATATGCTCTCTCCCTCCCCCCCTCTCTCTTTCACACACACACACATACACACACACACAGACACACTCACACAAATATTAAAAAACAAAACCTTTTCATCTTTCCCGGCTGAACTTTCCATTTCCCTCTGGTGGAAGCCACCACCACTCAACTTTCTGTGAATATAGCAGCATGTGAATGGACTTATACATATGTGTCCTTTGTGACTGATTCCTTTCACTTGGCATGGGATCAGGTTTCATCCGTGTTGTATGTAGCATGTGTCAGAACTTCCTTTTTTAAGGCTAAATAATACTCTCTGTGTGACTTTCCTCGGCGGATACTTCAGTCACTCTCACTTTTGGTTGTCTAGGCTATGCTAAATCAGTGACATTTTGAATCAAGGTGTCTTCGACACCAGTGCTGTGTTTCTGTTCCTCTGGCACAGCAGCCCTCACCTTTGGGATCCAGTTTGCTTTCATGGAGTAATTGTGGATTCCTGATACTGAAGATTTTCTTCTTGTGATTTTTTTTTTCTTATGTCAAGGTTTGGGGTTTAGATTTTTTTTTTTTCTTAGTAGTGTTGGAGTGAATCCAGGGGTCAGGCATTTTAAGCATATGTTCTATCACTGAACACTCCTGGTTCAAGCCAGTAATCTTGAGTATCTCCTCTTCCAGACTGTTGTATAGGGTTATGAATCTAGAACCTTCTCCCCCCCCCTTTCTCTCTCTCTCTCTCTGTGTGTGTGTGTGTGTGAGAGAGAGAGAGAGAGAGAGAGAGAGAGAAGAGAGTTGGAGAATCAGGCACTAAGTAAGCTATAATAGATAAATGAGGACTTAGGAGAATTTCTCTAGTGAAAGCACTTGGGCTCCTGGATGTGCTTACCTTGAAGCAACAATGGAGGCTTGCCGTAGGCTTGGTGAGGCCCCTGGCCACCTCAGTGCGGGCATCAGTGACTCCTAACCTTTCTGGTGGGCTGTGTTGCAGTTCAGCTGCTGCGGAGGGATTTCCTACAGAGACTGGTCTCAGAATATGTACTTCAACTGCTCGGAGGACAACCCTAGCCGTGAGCGCTGCTCCGTGCCTTATTCCTGTTGCTTGCCCACCCCCAACCAGGTGAGCAAACACCACATGTCATTTCCTCCTGAGTAAGCTCCAAGTTACTTCCTGGTCAGAAAAGCTGTTATGGTGACACTCATGAGCTGTTATGGTTCCTGAGCTTAACCAGGTGGCTATGCGGGGTTTGTCTTCACCCCACTGTGATGGTCACATTAGCTTTTCACTCTGAGCCCACATGGGGCAGAGATAAAGGGGAGGGTTGGACCGAGAAAGCTCAAAGGAAAGGAGTTCTGTATTTAGCCATTTTTATTCCAGTATTCTCCACAGACATTCTCTTAACAACTACGGGGGTTGGGAAAGTTGGCAAGTCTGTCAGCCAGTTTTTCTTGGTGTGGGAGTACCATTCGGCTTCTCAACTTTTTCCTCAGGCAGTGATCAACACGATGTGTGGCCAAGGTATGCAGGCTCTGGACTACTTGGAAGCTAGTAAAGTCATCTACACTAACGGCTGTATTGACAAGTTGGTCAACTGGATACACAGTAACCTGTTCCTACTTGGCGGTGTGGCACTAGGCCTGGCCATCCCCCAGGTAACTTACCCTGTCCAACTGGTAGGTCTCACACTCTGCAAAGATTGTCATTTGTGGAGGCATCCAGGGATCAGTTGGGGACTGACGTAGCAGAGGGACCAGGGATGGTGCTTGCTGCATAGGAAGGCCTAAACCTGGGAGAGAGGACAGAGGATTCCTGCCTGATTTCTTTCTGCCCTTTGCAGCTGGTGGGAATCCTGCTGTCCCAGGTCCTTGTGAATCAAATAAAGGATCAGATCAAGCTACAGCTCTACAACCAGCAGCACCGAGCTGACCCGTGGTACTGAGAGCCCTTCCTGTGCCTCCTTACTGTGGTGACAGAGCACCCTCATGGGCCAACCGTGGAGGGTGCCGGGAGCACCCGGTGCAGATTTGGATTCCAGCCCCCAGCAGTGAGGGCCCAGTGGAAAGAAGCAAGCTCCAGAAGACAGAACACAAGATGGCTCAGGTCTCAGAAGGATGTGCCTCATCTCCCCATCTTAGCCTCAGCGTTGTTCCAGAATTATGTTGTCCCGTTTGTAACCTCGAACATTTGAGTTTGTGTTTTTGGTTTCTTTGGGCAGAGGTGTGGAAACTGCAGAGGTACAGAAAGCTGTAGCGTTACCAGCTACATACTTTTCACTGAGGCACAACAGACAGCTCTGTTAGGGCTGTTGCTGAACTAGGTGGACAGTCTGCTGCCAGGGAGACCTGGCTGTGCAGAACAGACACTAGCAGCCCTGCCTGGAGTCCAGTTGGCGTAATTCCAGGTCCAGAGAGGAAGGGAGTGAAGTAGGCAGAGCGGAGTGAGCCGAGGGGTTGGATGGGGACAGCTGTGTATATGGGGGATAGGAGTGGAAGGGGTTGTGTTTACCAAATGCTTGCCTTGCCTTGCCGCACTCCCAGGTAGTCTGAGTGAGCTATATCCTGCCCCTCCCTCATTTCCATGGAAACATGGCAGCAAGGGCAAGGGGTACAACAGCAGCCAAATTCATCCCCACCCGCTTTGTAAAATGTTTGGAACCATGGTCCCTATATTCTGCATTCGGCAGAAGCCGGGCTAAGCCATACATGCCCTTGAATTCCTCTCTGTCTGGCCTTCCCGCCCCATCAAGTGGGGTTTTCTTTAACTTGGCAGAGGAGTGGCAACACCTCCCACCCGCATCCCTGCACCAGAACGCAGTGTTTCTACAGTGTAAGAATCAAGAATCTGGCAGAAATGGCAATAAAAGTTTGTTGACATGGGCTAAGCTGTCCTACATCAATTTTCCATTCGGGCAACTAGAAGAAAAGTAGAAGGGACCAAACTATGGGCCCTGCCTTCTGGAAGAGACTTGAGACCCCTGAGCCGCACAATGCCTCCAGTTCCCTCACGTGACCCATCTACATTAGGGTGGAACCCTCTGGTCTAAATTAGGTAGTACAGGTACAGATCTACAGGAATGCTGTTACTTTATTCCAAATCCCAACCTTAGTTTTTTGTTTGTTTGCTTGCTTGCTTTTTCTCCAATTTACAGTGGGTTCAAATTCATTTAGGATGGGGCAGGGAGCTAGGAGAAAGTACTCTACATCAGAGTGGAGGGGCACTAAGAAGAAGGCTTGACCCATCCTCCATCTTTAACTGAAGGAACTGGGTACTGACGCCCGGTCTGCGTTAGGGAGGACTCAGCCAGCACTTAGCAGTGTGTGGGACTTCTCCTGGAACAGCTTGCGAGGGCGGGGCGCGCGGGGCGGCTCCGCTACATGGGTGGTCCCCACCCATGTGACCTGGGAACCTAGGAGAGTGTCCGGTGGTCTTCTCAATGATCCCTGCAGCTAGGGCCTAGGATTGAGGGGGGTCTTTGGCCTGGTCCAGGAGACTTAAAGAGAATCCTTCAGGTTCTAGGAAACAAAAGCGTAGCGGGTGCCTCCCGCCCCCGGGGTTTCCTCTGCCAGCCTTCTGCGCCTGCTCCTTTCCAGCAGGAGCCTGGGGCCCCGGCCAGTGTTTAGCTCCCAGCTCGAAACAACGGGAAGAAGGAATAAAATCATCACGAATGTAAAATTAAGAGCAAAGACCTTTTATTTCTAGGGAAAAGAGTGTGTGTGTGTGGGGGGGGGGGGTGAAGCACACTTCCATGATAAGGTACCATTCTCTCACAGTGCCCCAAACAAGCGTTTTATCTGTTTCCTTCTTTCAATATCACGGACCAGGTACAGATACAGAATCTTGAGTTAGGAATTGCGTGGTGCTTTTCCTCAGAACTGCTGCTTTGAGTAGCTCACCGGGTTCTACTTGGATTACGGATATCCAATTTCTGCCAGTACCCGAGACTTTAAAATTCAGCGAATAAATGTTCAGAAACACAGCTCAACGATTCTGGCTAAATTCAAGTTTGTGGGTGCTCTCCCCCCAACCTCCCCCCCCCCCCGCCTTGCTCTTGCACCTTTGCTAGAAGAGAAATTGTCTCCTTGTTCAAAAAGACTTCCTGTTTCTTTCCTTTTTTTCCAGTTAAATTTCTACTTAATCCTAGTAACTTCAGTCAATCAGGAGAGCTTAACATTAGTATCTTAGAACAGCTGATTAAATAAAGTAAGAATTTTTAAAAACCCAAAGTGAGTGAGAATCCAATGGAGATGTTTCACTGACCTCCGAAATCAAGCTATGAAGTCAGAAGTAGCTGGCAAGGCTAGACATCATGGAAACTTGACTGGGTGGCATAGCAAGGAAAGTGCCACTAGTTCACACCCTATAATTAAACAAATGGCTTCTTTATCTTCCTCCTCCTCCTTCCCCCTTCCCTCCCCCTTCTCCTTCTCCTTCCTTCTTTTCATTCTTTTCTGTCTGTCTTTCTCTCATGTTTGAGGCAAGGTTTCACTGGCTCGACATCATGTAGAGCAGACTGGCCTCAAGCTCACAGTGACCCACCTACCTCTGCCTTCTGTCTTTTCTTTTTCAACAAATTACCAGGAAGTTAGTGTTTTAAAGGAGAACACATCTGTTATCTTAGCATTCTGGAAAAGAGCAGTCCCAAATGAGCCTGGCTGAGCCAGAATCTAAATGTGGTGAGGACCGACATTTTGGGGGGATTTTCCAGCTCACAAAGACTGCTTGGGGTCCTTGCAATGCCCCTTCCTCTCTCAGAGCATACCACCTCTAAGTTCTGTCAATTTTCTGACTCTCCCAACATCTTGTATGGCCTTGTGATTCTCCAGGGTGGCTCAACCATTTTAAATCCTTAACTTGGCCTCTCTTGATCTCTTGCCTTCTTGTTCCTGCTTTGTCCCCTCGACCCTTCCCCATTCCCTTCCCCCTCTCTCCACATACTCGTGGCCGCCTCTACTTCTCTACTCGCTCCTTCTCTCTCTGCCTTTCTCTGCCTCTACTACCCTCTTAACTCCCCTCCCCATGCCTGGAACAAACTCTATTCTATACTTAAAAAAAGAAAAGAAAAGAAAATCCTTAACTTGGGGCCAGTTAGATGGCTCAGGGGATAAAGGCACTTGCTGTAAGCCTGAGTTGGATCCCTAGAACCAAATGGTAGGGGAAAGAATGTGCTTTTGTAAGATAGTCCCTGACTGCCACGCATAAGCCAGAGAGTGCCTCTGAGTCTGTGTTACACAAAATAAAATAACAATGTAATGAAGTTTAAAAAAAATCCTTAATTTAACCACATCTCAAAGGCCCTTTCACCATGTAGGGTTTTATAGACATTTTGGAGGAAGGCAAAGCTCCTTTCCCTTTCCAGCCTTAGCATGACCTAAGCTAAGGAAGACAGAGCATGCTCAGAGTGGACCACCTGCAAGAATGAGGTAGGAATTCTCACCTGGCATCGACTGAGTACTGTGTGTACATACTTAACTCTGCCAGTTCATATGCAAGCTTCATTATGCTTTAACTTGCTGTAAGGCTAGACATGTTAACAGGACCAGGATCAGTTTCAGAAAGAGGATCAAGGTGGGCTCAATGGTGAGCCTGTAGTCTCAGCTAGTTGAGAAGCTGATATAAGAGCACTTAAAGCCACGAGTTCAAGTTTGAGCAACATAATGAAACCTTCACAAAGTGTGGGGGGAAAGGAGGAGGTATACAGCCTAGCTACGTCCACCAGAAGAGGTCTAGTGTGTTTTAAAAAATAACTCAGAAACATTTCATAAACACCCCCATTCTCTCCAGAGTATATGTATAGGAAGTGGATATTTCAGATTGCTAGACAAAGCATTTAGAGGAAGGCATAAAACAAGGAGGGAACTCAGAGCTCAGGCTGGTGATTAAACTTGTAGTTGCTATAGCTCTGTGGCCAGCAGGCATGAAATTTTAGGATCAACCCCACATCTTCCAACCCCACCAAAATCTTCCAGACCTACAAAGTCTTCTCACTCCATGATGGGAACCTGAACCAATCAGAGGAGCAGAACCCAGGAAGTCCAAAAATAGTTTTCACACATCAGTGCTCAATTTCATAAGTGAAAAGCAACACAGCAATTCAGAGGGCATGAATAGAAATCAGAGAAACAGATTACAATATGGAAAACAACCGATTTGTATCTTATACCACACACCACAGTACATCCCAGAAGGGTGAAAGAACTGAATATTTTAAAGGGAAACCAGAAAAGGAGAAGCAAAGACTCTATTTGTCCCAGCTCTAGGGAACTGGATGGGTAGCAAGCACTTCAGGGCATCTGCCCCACACGGCTCATCCTTCCACAGGGGTGAATCTTGAAGGACCACATCCGTACTCTAAGATCGGGTCCCCTAGGCATAAAGAGTGGAACATGCTGGACACTACACTGGTTTTCTAAATCTGCCACCCAAATGCCAAAACTCACAGTTCAGGCACTGTTGCTTCTGGACTTTGAGCCAGATAGCCTGTTGCCTTTGCTCATGGAAGCTCAACATGGTGCCTCTTGCTTATAAATAAAAACTGTTCAGGTTTTTTTTGTTTGTTTAGTTTTTTTCGGTTTTGTTTTTTAAAGACAAGGTTTGCCTGTGTGGCTCTAGCTGTCCTGGAACTTGCTTTGTAGGCCTGGAACTCATAAAGATCCTCCTGCCTCCAGTGCTGGCACTGAAGATGAATGCCACCATGCACAGCTTATTTTGTGTTTTTAAAAAATTATAATTAAAAAAAAAAAAAAACACCTATGTCTGCCATGCGTCTGTGGGTGCCCTCAGAAGCCAGAAGAACCCATTGGATCCCCTGGAGTTGGAGTTACAGGCAGTGTGAGCCATCTGATATTGGTATTCTTAACCATCTCACCATCCCCCAAACACATTTTCTTTTTATTAAAAGGCAAAAAATACTCATGGTGTTGGTGGTATAGTTCAGTGGTATACCACTTGCCTATGCAGGTAGCCTGGGTATGCTCTTCAGTACTAGAAGAAGGAAAAAAAACAGAACCACCCCAACTGTGTCATCATACAGACACACAGGTGTTATCCTTTATGGTCACACCCATCTCTCTGTACCATCACTAACCCCTGGCAACCACTAATCTGTTCTCCACCTCTATAATTACGCTATTCCACAAATGATGCAGAAATCAACTAGCTGGTAGGCATCCCAGTGAGACTTGCTTTTTTTCCCCACCCTATATAATTCCTTTACCATCCACCTGAGCAGTTACCTATACCAATAACATTGTCCTTTGAAATTCTGAGTACTGTGTCATAAGGACAGACAAATCCCAGTTCATTCATCCTTTATCTGAAACAGGGTATTTGGCTGGTTTCCAGTTTGGAGCTATTACATATAAAATTGCAGTGAACATTTGTATACAAGTTCCTGCATGAAAAAAATCGTCATATCTCCTGGATACATGCCCAGGAGTGATATATATATATATAATATATATATATATATATATATATATAGTGTGTGTGTGTGTGTGTGTGTGTGTGTGTGACATTTTTGTTTTTTTTCATTATGTGTTGTTTGATTTCAGAAACAGACAAACTGTTTTCCAAAGGGTATCATGTTGTATTCACCAACAGTGTGAGTGACCCAGTTTCTCTGTAGGTTTCAGGCATTTGGTGGTAAACATTAGAGACACATGTGTGGAAGAGCCTGTGTGCCTGTGCATGTATGTTTGTGTATGTGTGTGCATGTGCGTGCGTGCATGCGTGGGTGTGTGTGTGTGTTCTATGTCTGGGAAACCCAGGGCCTCATATATGCAAAGCAGACACTCTACACATTTTGTTAAGTGTGTGGTGATGTCTTATTGTGACTTAATTTGCATTTCTCTGCTACTGATGCTGAATTTTTGTTTATCTGCCATTTAAATGTTCTGTCTCTGTCTCTCTCTCCTCTCTTTTCCTCTCTTCTCCTCTCTTCTCCTCTCTTTCCTCCCCATTCCCTTTCCACTCCTTCCCCTACCCCATTAGGATCTTCCTATGTTGGTCAAGCTGCACTTGAATTTGTGGGAAGTGAGTGTCCTCAGTCTCCCAGGTAACATGGACCTCAGCGCTCACCTCCACCTTCAGACCCCACCGCTGTTTAGTTTCTTGATTAGTTACCTGTGCATCTCTCTGGTTCATTTAATTTGTAATTGAATTGTTGGGTTCTGTTGTGGTTTGGTTTTGTTTTATTTTGTGATAAGGTCCCATATATCCTAAATTAGCCTCAAACTTGAAATGTGGCCAAGGATAACCTTGAATAATCTTCCTGGTGAACTCTTGAGGCTTAGATTACATGTGTATACCCCCAGTCTATTTTAGAATTGTTGGGCTTTGGGGTTTTATTTTTGTTTTTTGAGACAGGGTTTCACTGTGTAGCCCTGGCTGTCCTGGAACTCGCTGTGTAGACTGGCCTTGAGCTCACAGAGAGCCACCTGCCTCCAACTGTTGGATTGTTTTAGTGTTATTTTGCAAGCTCAACACAAGGCTTTGTTGAACATGGAATGGTAAATGTTTCCTTTCAGTTTGTAATTTGTCTGTTCATTTGGATTTTTGGTTTATTTGTTTAGTTTTGCTGCTGCTGTTGTTGTTGAGTTTTGTTTGCTTGTTTTCTTTTTTCTTTTTCTTTTCTTTTTTTTTTTTTTTTTTTTTTTTTTTGGTTTTTCGAGACGGGGTTTCTCTGTGTAGCCCGGCTGTCCTGGAACTCACTCTGTAGACCAGAATGGTCTCAAACTCAGAAATCCACCTGCCTCTGCCTCCCAAGTGCTGGGATTAAAGGCGTGTGCCACCACCACCCAGCTGTTTGCTTGTTTTCAAGACAGTGTTTCTCTGTGTAACCCTGACTATCCTTGAATTTGCTCTCTGTAGATCAGGCTAACCTCAAATGCAAGAGATCCACTGCCTCCCAAGTGCTGTGATTAAAATTGTGTGTCACCATGCCTGGGCTAAGCCTGATGGGGTTCCAGTGCTGAGAGGAGAAGTAGATAAAGCTCTTATCCCTAACCCAGAAGCTATCTCCAATTGATAACCACTCCAAAAGGAAAAACTAGTTTTCTCCAGTGGAGTCTTATTGGGTATACAAGTCACACTTAAGGGCAGACCTCAGGCCTTGCAGGAGACAGCCAACACAAATGAACTCTATGGTATTTTTGGAGGTTTTTTTTTTTTTTTTTTTTTTGTCTCATAATGAATGCTTTGTCTGGGATTTTTTTCCCCCCTTACAGGTCATTTGCTATATATTATGGTTTCTGATTTTGTGTTTTTATGGGATTTCTGTGTGTGCTAATGTGTTGTGTCTCTGTGCTAATACAAGTTTTCTTGTGGTCTTTTTTCCCCTATTCCTTTGTTTTGTCCTATTAAGTTTGTTTGTTTTCATTTTATTTTACTTTATTTTAGATATGTTTTCTAATATGAGAGGGGGGAGGACAAGAAAGAGTGTAGATTTGGAGGAGGAAGTGAGAGGATCTGGGAGGACTTTGGGGAGTGGAAGCCATAATCAAAATATATAGTATGGGAAAAAAAATCTGTTTTCTTTTTCTTCTTGGCTTTTTGAGACAAGATTTTTCTAGGCTGTCCTGGAACTAGTTCTGTAGACCAGGCTAGCCTTGAACTCAAAGAGATCTACCTGTCTCTGCCTCCAGAGTGTTGGGATTAAAGGCTTCTGCCACTATTGCCTGCCCCCCCCAACTATTTTCTTTTTTGTTTGTTTGTTTGTTTTTGTGAGACAGAGTTTCTCTGTATAGCCCTGGCTGTCCTGGAACTCACTCTGTAGACCAGGCTGGCCTCGAACTCAGAAATCTGCCTGACTCTGCCTCCCCCCAATTTATTTTCAATTAAAAAAGGAGGAAGAGGAGGATGATGAAGAGGAGGAAGAGGAAGAAAGGAGGAGAAAAAAAGAAGAGGAGGAGAAGGAGGAAAGAGGAAGAGAAGGAGGAAGAAGAAGAGGAGAAGGAGAACTCTGCCAGTAAAAGTCCTAATATTGTTTTTCTTATATTCCTTTTTTAAAGTTTTGCAATTGGAACTGGAAAAATAACTCAATATTAAGAAAGTTCTAACTTCTCTTGCAAAAGATCAGGTTTGGTTCCCAGCATCCACAAAATGTGGCTCAAAATCAACTGTAACTCCAGTTCCAGGAGATCCAACACCCTTTGTCTCTGGGCACCTGTATGCATGGAGTGCACATAAAGTCAGGCAGGCACACACATTATACATCAAACAAATAGTCTTTTTTTTTTTTTTTTTTTTTTTTTTTTTGTTTATTTCGAGACAGGGTTTCTCGTATAGCCTGGCTGTCCTGGAATTTCACTCTGTAGACCAGGCTGGCCTCGAACTCAGAAATCCACCTGCCTCCGCCTCCCAAGATTAAGGCGTGCGCCACAACCGCCCGGCTCAAATAAGTCTTGAAAAGTTGTGTGGTTCTAAATTTGCATTTAAGCCCATGGTTCTTATGGAATTATTCTTTGTTTGAGCTCTACTGGTTATGTCTAATTTCTTTTCCTTTGATCTATAGGTACCTAATTGCCATAGTAATCATTTATTGATAATATTTTCTTTCCACCATTGCTTTTGCTACTTCATAAAAAAAAAGCAAAAAACAAAAACACTATCTGGAGGGCTGGTGAGATGGGTCAGTGGTTAAGAGCACTTGCTGCTCTTCCAGAGGACTCATGTTTGATTACCAGCACCTATATGGCAGCTCACAGCTGTATGTAACTCCCTCTTCTAACCTATGTAGGAACCATGCAGAACACTTATACAGAGTGCATATATGTGAGCTCAAGGGAGTCAAAAGACTGCATTGGATTTCCTGGACCTGGAGTCATTTCACCATATGGGTGCTGAGAATTGAACCTGGGTCTTGTGCAAGAACAACTGCTCTTAACTGCTGAGGTTGCTCTCCAGTCCTTATTTTGTGGTTTTGGATGTACAGGTCTTTCACTTTCCTTGGTGAAAATTACCCAAAAGTATTTAATTCTTTGAAATGGTATTATAAATGGGATTGTCATCTTAGTTTTAGAATTGTTCGTTGCTGCTTTATAGGAACACAATTGATGACTTATTTTTTTGAAAGGCAGAAAGGGAGGGAACAGAACTTCCGGATAGGGACTCAGTAAGGCCAGGTCTTCAGTTTCGCATCTGTTTTGCTCTGTGAGGGTACTTCCTCAGTCCCTTTTCATTTAGCCTCTTCCCTTTGTGCTCTTACCTCATGAAGAATGAAACACCAGAAAAGGAAAAAACTGGGAAATGCAAACATTATACTCCAGGTTCTGGCCAGCGCAACAGCTGAGCCGTAAGGAGGTAGCACAGTCTCAAGAATGCCCATGGAGAGCTGATAGATACTTTGATGTCAGTCCTCCATGACTGCCCCAAAGGCAAATCACAAAAGTCACCGTGGATTTCATGACCTCAGAACGCCAAGCTATCTGAAGAAAATGACTCAGAAATCAAGAAGCTACATGTAGCAAATCAAGTCCTGTAAAGCCTTGTTAAGCTGAGGGAGCTTCTCTCGGCCTTGACAATGGGATTGTGCCAGGACATGTAGACAAGACTGTGAATCTTGAATCAGCATCATGGCACCATGCTGCAGACCAGGAGTACAGAGAGTCATGCTGACGTATCTTCAACAGACTTCTGCAGTCTTTGTGTTTGCAGGAAGGGATAGACCACCTGGCTGTGTGCTATTCAAGGACCACTAGGAAACCTCAGTCTTCAATGGACACCATCCTTTTCCATACCCTCTTTCTCCTTCCTTCTGTGTCCAGGGAATAGTGCATTACTGTGTTGCCATGCATGAGAACTTGGCCCGGTAGTTGTGGACAGCACCATTAGGACAGCAAGCACTGTTAGCATTTCCTCTGCCTGCCTTTCCACTCCCCTTTGCTAGGTCAACAGAGTCCCCCAAAACAAACTCTGAAGTCTGGTGACTAGAATCATGCACACACCAAGACAGCTAAGAATGGAAAAAGCGTCTTTCACCCCTCCTTTTAGAGAACACCCTGCCTCAGAGGAACATTTTTAGCTCTTTAAACAGATTTTAAAAAGATTTACTATTTTATGTTGATGAATGTTTTGCTTGTGTGTGCATTTGTGAACCACCTATGTACCTGGTGCCTGCAGAGGCCAGAAAAGGGTGTCTCTGTGAGTGAGAGTTACAGATGATTGTGAGGCTTCATGTAATGCTGGAACTGAACCTTTATCCTCTGGAAGAACAGCTAATGCTCTTAACTGCTGGACTGTCTTCTCATCTTCTGCCCTTAAACTCTTCTCAATTCCTTCTAGCTATGCCTGCAATCCCAGCACTCAAGAGGCTGAGGCAGGATCAAGGCCAACTAAGGCTAAGTAGCAATATTCTATCGCAAACCATCTACCTTCTATTTCCAGTGTGAGGGTACTGTACCACAGTCCTGGGGTTTTTGCCTCCCCCCCCCCCTAACATTTTATATATTTTTTTATTTTTGGTTTTTTGAGACAGGGTTTCTCTGTGTAGTCCTGGCTGTCCTGGAACTCATTTTGTGGACCATGTTGGTCTTGAACTCACAGAGATCTCCCTGCTTCTGCTTCCCAAGTGCTGGTGCTGGGATTAAAGGTGTGCTCCATCACTGCCCAGTTTGCTTGTCTCTCTCTCTCTCTCTCTCTCTCTCCCTTTCTTTTTTTTTTTTTTTTTTTTTAGAAGATGAGTCTCTTGTAGTCCAGGCTCACATTCAACTCATCATATAGCCAAGGATGATTTTGAATTTCTGATCTTCCCACCACCACTTCTTAAGTATCACAGGTATGCATCACCATGTTTAACCATGAATTTTCCTTATCCCTACCAAGAAATTCCAGACAAGGTAAAGCCATTGTTCATGACTTGAAGAATTACCCTTGGGCATTTTTATGGTGTGTGTGTTTTTCCTGAAGAGGCCAGAAGAAGGCATTTAATCCACTGAACCATCTGATATTTTAAAGCAGATAAAGGTGACTGTCTTAGCATATGTGGAGGCTCCTTCTTAATGTACGGAATACTGAGTATCCCATGAAAAAATGCCACCAGCCTTCAAAGCTACCCTGGTGTTACACATAGTGGTCCACGCCTTTAATCCCAGCATTTGGCAGGCAGAGGTAGGCAGAGCTGAGTTCAAAGCCAACTAGGTCTAAATAGCAAGTTCCAGGCATATCTCAAAAAAAAAAAAAAAAAGAAAGAAAGAAAGAAAGAAAACCTACCCATGGTAACAGCCAATCAGAAAGTAAGTGGGAGAAGTCTACAAAGTAAAGTGTCCACATGATACGTGACTTAGGCTCCAAGGCAGTTTTCTGTACAGCACAGATGGAGACAGGTTATAACAGCCATTTCATTTTTATCAAGGAAACCTTGAAGAAGATCATTATGTTTTAAATTGTTTTCCCGGGGGGATGTTATGCCCTAATGACATGGTCTGTTTTCCTTTTTCCATAAGTCACACATGACTTTTCTCCAGATGGTCCCTTGCCTCCAGCTTCTTGCCCTTCATGCTCTCACCACATCCCCTTACTAGTTATGAATGATTAATATCACTCCCCAGATCATTTGCACTTTTAAAATTACCAATAGTGTTTGGTTTCTGACCCCAGGATGGGGGAACTGAGGTGCATATTTTACCTACCAAAGCAGACCTGGCCTCCAGGTTCTCCCAGCATCCCTCAGTTCCTACCTGGAATAGCCTGCACCCAACCCTGAATTCAACCCAGGGGCTGGGCTGCCCTTCAACCAGAGGCTCCTCCCTCTCCCCATATGCTCCAGACACTTTGCTCTTTCTTTCTCTTCTTCTCCTCTTCTCTCTATGCAGCAATGCCCTATCTCTCTCCTTCTCAGCCCCCCTCCACCATAGCAACCTCCCTGGCTTTGGTCCTTAGGGCCAATGAACTTGCTCGCCTGAGAGCAGCTTCCCAATAAACCCTTCTTTAATATAATCTAATCTGGCTTAAATTGGCTCATTTACTGACAGCAGAAAAATAACCTATCAGATGATGCTGAACCCAGGAGAAGTTGAGCCCCCCAGCCCGATGGCTCCAGTCTTTCTTTGCTACATGGGGACCACTTCTGTCCCTCAATTACTTCCAGTTACCAGGCCAGCCATACTCTCAGTTGCAGTTATGGTTTCCCCACATGTATTGTTTCTCTCCCCCCACCTCCCTTTCTTGTCCCTTCTAGTCATACTTTAGTAATGGGTTCAAATCTCACATCATTCACTCCTTACACTGATTTCTCTTTGTTATAAATCAGCATTAATCTTATAGTTGCTAATAAAGTGATTAGTATGTTTATACAATTGAACTAAATGTTATGTGGATACAAAGAGTGTAAGAAGACAAGGTCCCTGTACTGGAGGAGAAAATTTTGCTGCTTTGCAGAATTGTGGATGTTGATACAAAGAATATAAGAGAGGATAAGGTCTTTGTATTGGAGGGAAAATTTTAGCTGTTTTGCATGACATTGTGGATGTTTCTTGAGAGCAAACCTTGCCAGCACAGTAAAATAAAAACCTTCAAGTTCTACAAGGATACCACCACCTGAGTACATCCTAGGATTTTTAGGAAGGCTTCTGTTGATAGTTTTAATTGTCAACTTGATACAATCTAGAATCCTCTGGGAAGAGAATCTCAATGCAAGATCTCTAGATGAAGCCAGATTGTTGGTGTGTCTGTGGGTGGCTGTCTTGATTACACTAAGTGATAGAGGCAGGTCTGCCTGTGACGGGCAGCACCATTCCCTAGGCAAAGGATTCTGGGTTGTGTTAAGTATAGAGAAGGTGCTGAGTACCAGTAAGCATGCGTGTATTCATTTCTCTGCTCTTGATTGTGGATGCAGCCAGCTGCTCTAACTCCCTGTCTAAATTTCTCCATAATGATGAACTATGACCTGGAATTGTGAGCCCAGAATAAAGTCCTTTTTTCTCTTAAAAGTTACTATGTCAGGATATTTTATCACACCAACAAGAATAAAAGTAAAACACAAAACTAGCCCCCAAATTAAATTAAATTCCTCATATAACTCTGGGGATTCAGGTGCCAATTAAGGATGTATCTGAAATTTAGTAGCTAATTTGCTCTTAAACCAACAGAGGTAACAGAAAGAATCTATTTCTGCTAGGCGGGCTAGGCTGTGAGCTACTCTTACAGAGACAGGAAAAGAAAAGCTGCACTATTGAGTTGTCCTCAACAAGGAAAAGTTACTCAAGTTAATCTCCTAGCCTCACTTTTCTTAAGGGAGCCGTGATTTAAAGGAAACTGCCTGAAACAGTGAAGAAAGAAAGTGGAACTGAGTGGAGAAGGAACGAAGGAAACTTCATGAGGTAGCTGGACAACAAGTATTCATCCAAGATGGACTTCGGACAAAACCGAAGGTGCATCAGGGACAGTGATGGAAATCACAGCCCAGACTTGACATATCTGAGCAATCAAGGCTTGGTGTTGACATGTTCTCAGGCCAGACATCTGTTCCCACAGGTAAAAGCAGTTACTCTGAGTGACTCCGAGGTCATTTTCCCACATATATCTTGAGCAGGAAGAATTTGAAGAAGCAGAATCCCCAGACTCCGGTTCTTCTCCACCAGGGTTCTAGGTAAAGTCGAAAGATCTAACAAAAAGCAAGAAAGACTGGCAGGGCTGGGGAACTGGGCAGGGATGAAGTGAAAACTCTTGCCTGTTTTAGGCATCCCCCTGCACCCTAAACCTAGAGAAATGTTTTCTAAAAGTCACGTCAGACAACTTTAGGATCAACTAAAGGTTCAGTCAAGTGCCTCGTAGCAGCTCTGGGATACAACTTGCATGCATCTTTCCTCGCATGGCGAGGGTCTACGGTAAGGTGAAGGTTCCCAAATACCCCCACCCCAGCCCCTTCGGGCGCTTAGGCCGCCGAAGCTGGGGCTCCTCCTCTCCAGCTTCTCTCTCCCCTTGCTCTTCCTCGCCCAGGCCCTCCCTCAGTCTCCGCAGAGGGGGGCCGGGCTTGGCTCCGCGAGGCCCGTGCATTCCAGAGAGCAGGGCCAGCTAGAGCAACAAAGGAGCCGGGTAGTCGGCAGGGAGAGCGCAGGGGGCTACGGCGCGCTCGCGCGGAGGTGGCTGCTGGGCCGCGGGCTGGCGTGGGGGCGGAGCCGGGAATCGACTCCCGCACCCCCCCGGCCGGCGCCTGGCCTCCATCGAGGAGCTGGGAGTTGGTTTTAATGGTGGGAAAGGGAATGGGGCTGGAGATCGGGACCCCAGAGGATTCCCAGGGTTGAAGACAACTCCAATCGCCAGGCGAGGGAGTCCCGGGTCCGTGCATCCTGGCCCGGGCCTGCGCTGCTCAACATGGGGCCCGGGTTCCAAAGTTTGCAAAGTTGGGAGCCGAGGGGCCCGGACGCGCCCGGCGCCTGGCGAAAGCTGGCCCCAGACTTTCGGGGCGCACCGGTCGCCTAAGTAGCCTCTGCGGCCCCCGGGGTCGTGTGTGTGGCCAGGGGAGCTCGGGGGCTCCTCAGCTTCTGCTGAGTTGGCGGTTTGGCCATGGCCGCTGGCCGCCCGGTGCGTGGGCCCGCGCTGGCGCCCCGGAGGCTGCTGCAGTTGCTGCTGCTGGTACTGCTGGGGGGCCCGGGCCGGGGGGCGGCCTTGAGCGGGAACGTAACCGGGCCTGGGCCTCGCAGCGCCGGCGGGAGCGCGAGGAGGAACGTGCCCGTCACCAGCCCTCCGCCGCCGCTGCTGAGCCACTGCGGCCGGGCCGCCCACTGCGAGCCTTTGCGCTACAACGTGTGCCTAGGCTCGGCGCTGCCCTACGGAGCCACCACCACGCTGCTGGCTGGGGACTCGGACTCGCAGGAGGAAGCGCACGGCAAGCTCGTGCTCTGGTCCGGTAAGCGCGCGGGAGTCCCGATTGCGAAGCGGAGGTGATGGGACCAGACACAGACGAAAAGAAAAGGCTCAGGCCTCAACTGTTGGGCGGGCGCAGCTTGCACCCGGGAGAGTTGGAGGAACGAGTCTAGAACTTTTGGGACAGGTTGCGTGCGGAAAGGGGACCTGCGTGATGGGGAAGGAGTAGGGGCGAGGAACCAGGGAAGCCTGTCGATCACAAAGAGCCTGTCGATCACAAAGAGCCGGAGTAACGATGGGGTTAGGAGGATGCGAGGCGGTTGAGGAGGGAGCTCTCAGCAAAAGGGAGAAGAGGTTATTCGTAAAGCAACAGTCCACGGGGATTCTAAGCAGTGTTCAGACCTTGGGGCAATCTGAGTTGAAGAGAAGAAAGGGAAGGATGAAGATGGAAGACATTTAAGGATTTGGAGGGAAGAGGTGAGGAAAACTTGTAAATTCTGTGAAGGAAAAAAAATGCCCCCTTGTAGTAACTAAAAGGCAAATGAACAACCACCTGGCAATCTTGATTTAGATCAGTCCGGGGAACCAATGATTTCTGTCTTGTTTTTACACGTTTAAGTTTCCTTATCTGAAAAATGGAAACTCTGATCCACTTGGGTTAAGAAGGAAGGAGACAGTTTGAGCAATCGTTTGTGGCTCTGTGGAAATGTGAAGCCTCGTGCCATGTGTGCTGTGGAAGAGCATCAAGTCTAGGGTGTTGAGTGCCCGTGGGCACCGTCCAGAGTGGCTGAGTGTCCTTCCTAGGTTAGTTAGGATGGTCTATCTGCCTGCCTGCCACCCATTTAGACTGAGAGCCTACGGGTGATGGGAGGGGAACTGTCCTTGTTGTCTTCCCTCCCTCACTCCCGCCCTGCACCCCCACTTCAATGTGATGTAAAAGCTGTCCTTGATGGAAAAAGAAAAGAAAATCAAGAGCCAGGAGCAAACCAGAGGGCCTGACACACAGGCCTGCAATGCCCTAGCCCTTAACTCTTAGCTCTTCCTCTGAGTCTGGTGAGAATCCTACTGGGAGGTAATGTTATACATAGGGGGACTGTCGTAGGCTGAGGTGTGTTGTCAACTTGACTGCTAGAATTCTCATCTGAGGCTGAGTGCTGCCCGAGGTCCTAAGATTCTTGGCTTGGTGCAGATGGTGGGGCAGGAACTGGGAGGATGGCTGGTACCCAGAAGGTAGAGCTGTATTCTATGGAGATAAGGTTCTAACGAAGCCTATGGGTGGAGACCTCTTGAAGGAATCAAATGATCCTTTCACAGAGGTTGCCTAAGACCATTGGAAAACACAGATATTTACATTATGAACCACAACATAGCAACATTACAGTCATAAAGTAACAACGAAATAATTTTATGGTTGGGGGGATCACCACAACATAACGAACTGTATTATTAAAGGGTCGCAGCATTAGGAAGGCTGAGAACCTTAGAATCTAAAACCAGAATCTAAGGCAGAAGCTATATGTAATCAACAGTAGCTTTGAAAAAAATCCATAAATTACTATAATGTAAGGTCTGTGATTTCACACATACACACTTATGATAATATGTTTGCATAAATGTAGTATAGAAGACATAAGAATGGATATACAGAGGGAATATAATTGTAGTCTTTAAAGTTATATATGTGCAAAAAGACTGACAGAATGGAAAAGGAACATGAGAGAAAGGTAGAGGTGCTTGCTGTGCATACCCCATGTCTGAGCTCCATTCCCAGAACCCAAGATAGAAGAGACCTGAGTCCTGAAAGCTGCTGTCTGATGCCCATGTGTGCCCCGTGGCACCCATGTTCCTGCTCTCTCCCCACTCCCTCTCACTACTAATCAACAACAACAAATTTAAAAAAAAAAAAAAAAAGATTCAGCCAAGTGTGATGGCACATGTCTTAATCTCAGAACTCTGGAGGCAGAGGCAGGCAGATCTCTGAGTTCAAGGCCAGCTTGCTCTATAGAGCAGGTTCCAGGAAGCCAGAGCTACATAGTTAGACCCTGTCTCAAAAAAAAAAAAACAAAAACAAAAAACCCAAACCAAACTAATTCAAATAAAAACAAACAAACAGACAAAAACCCAAAAGAAGAAAAAAAGAAAAGAAATATTCAATAAGGTATCTCTGAACACACCTGAAATGAGACTTGAATTTAGGAGACAGCCATATGAAAAATCCAGATCTCAGCACAAGATAATCATCAAGTTTTATGTTGCTGTAAGGATGCTCTTCCTCACTTTATGTGCGTGCGTGCGTGCGTGTGCGTGTGTGTTAATTGATTCATAACCTATGATTGAATTCTCCCTAGTGACAGTTGTCCTCTGAAGCTGTTACCAGATCAAGGAGGAAGAGGTGCACCTTTCCCAGCCCCCATGCCCAAGAGTGGCTGCTGTTAGAACCGTGAGCTGGTTGTTCAGGCTGTAGTCTCTCGAGCTGCCTAATCACAGTGGTACAGGGGCACAGGCTCTGAGCCCAGAGCTTCTGGGTCACACTGAGTTCTTTCCTGTTGCTGCCCATTGTTCATTTACAGCTTTTCTCTCTTCTCTGTGTGTGAACTAGAAGCAGGTGCTGGCACAGGCTGGATCAGTAGATGGGAAGGTTGAAAGGGAGTCGTACGTGAGAATCCCAGGCAGATTTGAGCCAGGAGCTAGTGTTTGTCCTGTCTGGAATTATAGGTCCTGATTTAGTGTTAGACATTGTCTAACCTTGGCAGGCGGTTTTGTGGGTAATAAAGATGTTCTAGTTTATATTCATCATAAACTTTGTAGGATAGAGATTCTATCTTCATGTTTTTCAGAGCCTCTCTGGGCTGAGTATATAGCCTGAGTCCCCACATTCAGTCGATTTTGTACTGAGTACATCCCAGCCTGGGGCGGGGACTGAGGTGTATCAAGATGAAGATTACTGAAACGAGCTCTCTGATCTCAAGAGGAGGAAGGACAATTAAACAGGTGTTAGCAATACCTGTGAAGAGTGCGGTAGCATTGTAGGTGCTGAAGGTACACGAGGACTTTGGGAAGCAAGGGAAGACACCCGGAGAAACTGGTATCCCGCCGGTGACCTGAGAAATAAGCAGGGATAAATGAGGGAGGGTTGAGTCAAAGCATGGGAAAAGGCAAACACTTTAGAGGAACAGAGCGTGGTACTTAGAAATATAATAATGGGCCAGCAGCGGTCGCCGCGCTCTGGAGTCCAGGGCGGCTGTCTGTCTCCCCTGACCGAGTTCGAGTCCTGCCTGTGCTTGCTCACAGCAGGGGGGGGGAAGGGGGAAGGGAGATAGCCAGGCGGTGGTTGCACACGCCTTTAATCCCAGCACTTGAGAGGCAGAAGCAGGCGAATTTCTGAGTTCGAGGCCAGCCTGGTCTACAGAGTGAGTCCAGGACAGCCTGAGCTACACAGAGCAACCCTGTCTCGAACCCCCCTTCCCCCCAAAAAAGAAATATAATAATGGCATAGAACTGGACCAAGGCACATTAGAAGCAGAACTCTAAGACTCGGGAACTTGAAAGCAAAGGCTTCTCACTCTGGTAAGTTAAGAGCTATATCAAAAGATGACAAGGAGCCCATAAGCAAGGTAGAAATGTAATTGTATCTGCATTTTGGAAAGATTTCTTTGGATTAGGTGTAATGATACATGCTTATAATTCCAGTTTTTGGGAGGCTGAGACAGGAGGATCATTGTGAGTGCTAGGTCAACCTGTATAGATAGTGAGTACCAGGCCAGTTAAAGCTCAAGACTCTGACTTCCAAAACAGGGAAGGACTGGAGTGATTGTTCAATGGTTAAGAACACTCGCTGGTCTTGCAGAGAACCTGGGTTTGATTCCCACCACTTACATCTGGTAGCTCACTGCAGATATAGCTCCAGATCTAGGGGATCCATGCTCTCTTCTGGCCTTAGTGGGCACCTGCATATGTGTGTATATACACACACTTGGGTGCATACATATTTGAGGGGCAGGGGTTGCTATATAAAACAGCCGCTATAGACAATGGAGAACCTGGAACCTGATTACTTGTTCAGGACATGGATGAAATAGTCTAGAGGGGAGATGATGGTGGTCAGGATGTGGGTAACAGGCTGAAGTTTGGGAAGATTACAGTGTCGGAGGTAGATTTGCTGATGCGTTGGATGCCAGACTGAGCAGGAGGAAATGTGAGATGCCATGGATGGCAGTGCTTTTCCTTTCTACTGGTAATACAGGTAGGCTGAGGATGGAAGTGTGGATTCGGCTTTGGCTTCGTGTGTTAGACGAGTCGTGGATATCTACATGGAGCTCTGTAGCAGATCTGGAAAGAGTTTCTATAAAGAATAGGCTGCTATATGCTTCCTTCGTCCAGATTACCAAGTCTGCGAGTGAAGAAGTCTCTAACTAGGTCATTCTGATGTCTGGGTGTGTCTAGAACTCAGGTCTCTCCATGGTTTTCTGTCTCCCGACTTGTGCTTCTCACTCACTCAGTGTCTCCTCATGACAGCTGGAAATGTTCCTACATGCTGCAGCTGACAGACAACAATGGCCACGTTATGGCCACTTGGACAATCTGTTTAGTAAGTAGGCAAGAAAGTGTCCTGCAGCTGGTGAGGGGATAGGTCCCTGAGAGTCATGAACATACTCTAGACCGCTCTGTGCTATGTCTGTGTATACATGGATGTGTGGCTCTGTTGCCTAGCCAGGTCCAGCCAGCAGGAACGACGGAAAGCAGTGAGGTTTCTTACTGGGCTTTCAGACTCAAGCTGGGTGTTGTGGTGATGGTGGTCATTTGAAAGATGTTCTGGAAAAGTCCTTTGGCTGTTTCAAACAGGCTGAGGGCAATGAAAAACTCTCTACCTCAGTGTGTGTGTGTGTGTGTGTGTGTGGTGTGGTGTAAAGTGCGACCGCGCTGGTTCTACAGGTGGTCCTGCACTTGGAGGCTGAGGAGAAGTATGTTGTAGTGTGAGCCAGCTTGCAAGATATTCTAATATACTTAATACACTCTTTCAAAATAAGCAAATTAAGGTGTGTGTGTGTGTGTAGTATGCAAGTGCAGAGAACACACTCAGCTTTAATTTTTGCTTCATTTTTAGGTTGTTTTTTTTTTTTTTTTTTTGTGATAGAGCTTCTTTGTGTAGCCCTAGCTGTTCTGGAACTCACTCTGTAGACCAGGCTGGCCTCAAATTCACAGAGATCTCTGTCACTGCTCCCGAGTGTGATTATAATTTTGAGTTTTCTTGCCATGCTGGGATTCGAACCTAAACATTAGCCCTTATTACTGCAATTTGCATTTCCTTGATTGCTTGCAAGGATAAACATCTTTGAACATGTTTGTTTATCAGTTGGTTTCTCTTGTGAGGTATCTGTTGAAATTACTGATCTGTTTTTCTAGAGGACTATCTGTCATTTCTGTTAGATTGATGGGAATTCTTCATATATGCTGGCTATTGTGAGTGTTAATATCCTCATGGCTTGCTTTCACAGTCTCTTCTTTGTGTTGTCTCCATTGAACAGAATATTTGAACTTTAATGTAGTCATTTATCAAACATTTTGTGATTCTTTCTTTTTTGTGCCTTATTTAGAAAAAAAAATCCTTTTCTCCTCCCAAATCATGAATTTACTCTTTTATGAGAAACTTTATAGATTTCCTTGTCACTTTTAGGTACATAATTCACTTGGAGTTGATTTCTTTAAGAGCTTTCAACATCATTTGTTAAAATCAATTTCTGTTTCTCTACTATTCTGCCATAAATTAAATATGTGTGTGTTTCTGGCTCTTTGTTCTGTCCAGATCACATTGTCTTAATTACAGCAGAGTCTTCACTAGCTTGGCAGCTGGTAAACTCACATACTCTCAACATAGTATTTTTAAATCTGTAAAGTAAAGCACATGGAATTTAAAACAACGTGCAGGCTCATATATCCAGAATATACTAAGAACTTCAAAACTCATTTCATTTGATAGAAAAACCAAACCAAATGAAAATAAACAAGCCGGGTTGTAAAGGAGGCAGTAGATCTAAATTGACATCCTTAAAAGAAACGACAGAAGACGTATGCCAAAAAGCACTTGACAGCACACTCAGATCGCTGATCACTAGGGAAATGCCATTCAAAGCCACAGTGAAATGTCACTTCACCCCAGGAAGAGTGGCTAATGTAAAAAATATTAAAGACAAAAATGTGCTGGTAAGAATGTGAAGAAGAAAAGGGAACCCTGTGTGTGTGTGTGTGTGTGTGTGTGTGTGTGTGTGTGTGTGTGTCTAAAGTTAGTTTGCCCTTTGTGGAAACCACAGTCTATAGAGGCTCCTCTGAAAGAGATCCCTTTACTAGACACGTGTCCAGAGGGAGTGAAATCAGAGGGCTGAGGAGAGCGTCATGCTCCTGCTTACTGCAGCATTACTCATACAGCTAAGAAATAAAAACAACCAAAGCATCCACCAGCTGATGAGTGGAAAAAAAAAAACCATGCCCTGCTTGGTGGGTCACACTCCTGATCTCAGTGCTCTGGAGGCAGAGGCAGGTGGATCTCTGTGAGTTCAAGTCCAGCCAGAGCTACATAGTGACACGCAATCTCAAAACCCAAACAAATCATGATGCAGATTCAGGTTGAGATACTCTTCAGTCCTACAGAGAAGGAGGTCCTGTCATGTGAACACGTGGATGGAGTCACAGATCACAGTAACTAAGTAGTAAGTAAGTAGCCACTGTACTGTCAGGTGGTGATGAGCATGATGGTGTCTCAGGGATCTGAAATACCCTGTGATCTGATTCCACTAAGATGGAGCCACAGCTCTTAAACCGCAAGCTAAAGAACCTCTATTTTATAGCATCAAGTGGAGAGCTTGGGCTCTTCTTGAGCCACTCCTTTCTTCTCTGTCTCTCTCTCTGTCTGTCTCTGTCTCTGTCTCTGTCTTGTCTCTGTCTCTCTCTCTCTCTCTGTCTCTCTCTCTCTTGTGTGTGTGTGTGTGTGTGTGTGTGTGTATGCTGTGTTTGAGACAAGGTCTCATGCAATCTTGGTTGGCTACGAACTCACTATCATGTAGTCTGGAATTCACCATATAGCTTGCGTTGAACTCTCAGCAATCCTCCTGTCTCAGCTTTCTGGGTTTTGGATTACTGCTGTGAACCACCATGTTTAGTTGATACATAGACACTCAAGTGTACATACGCATATGCTTCAAAATTCATCTTTTATTTTTTTTTAATATTTATGTATTTATTGTGGGGTGTGTGCATGTGTGCTCCCACACCTGATGACCTGAGTTCTGCTCCTAGGTCCCACAGGGTTGAAAAGGACAACTGATTCCCCAACTTGTCCTCTTGCCTCCACAAGTGCGTTGTCAAATGCACACAATAAGTAATAAAATTCTGAATCAAGTTGTAGAAATGTTATTTTAAAATTCTATCCATAAAATTTTCACATAGAAAATTCTCATGGCAACACAGCCTTTTAATCCCAGCGCTTGGGAGGCAGAAGTAGGTGAATCTCCATGAGTTTAAAGCCAGCCTGGTGTACAAAGTGACTTTCAGGTGAACCAGGGCTACATAGTGAGATCCTGTCTCAGTAACTAAATGAAAAGTAAATAAATGTTAACGTTCCATGATTATAAAAACACACATATACTATTATTTATTATAGCACCATGTTCTTATTTTTCTTTTTGTTTCGTATTTTATTAAAATAAAAAAGCACTAGGTATGATAGTAAATGCTTATAATTCCAGTTATTCTGGAGAATAAACTGGGAGGATCCTGAGTTCAGTGCCAGCTTGGGAGACAGAACGAGATTCCCTCCCCTAAGTAAATAAATAAGTGAACAAAATAAATAAATAATAAGGCTAGTGGGATGGCTCAGCGGGTAAAGGTGCTTGCTGCCAAACCTGGTGAGTTCCATTCCCAGAACCCACAAGGTGGAAAGAGAGAGCCAACTCCTGCAAGTTTCCTCTGACCACACTTGAGTTCTCTCTCTCTCTCTCTCTCTCTCTCTCTCTCTCTCTCTCTCTCTCACACACACACACACACACACACACACATACACATATACGCTTTCTAAAAACATAAAAATTAAAAAACCCGAATAGATACAACTTTTTTTGTTTCTGAGCTCATTCCCTTCCCTAGGAAGTCCTCCTCGTCCTAGTAATACATGTTTTTCTGTATTTTATTTTTAACTTAATTGCCTAAAACAAAAAGGAAAAGAAAAAACCCCACAGAAACCAAAAGCCAGATGTGGTGGTGCACAGCTGTAGTGCCAGCATCTGGGAGATGGAGGCACAGGGAGCAAGTGGTCAGGGTCATCCTTGGCTCTGTGAGACTCTGTCTTAAAATGCCAACAGGAAATTAACTAAAAACCGAGGCTCTCAGGATTGGGCTGCCTCTGCCTCCTGAGTGCTGAGGTTAAAGGTGTGTGCCACCATGCATTGCTTTAAGGAGCAGGGGGTACGTGTGGCATAGGGTTGAGAAGGAACAAATTAAACCTCACTTCTGCTTGCTGATACCCATTTTCCCTCAGAGGCAGCCACGAATATTGGCTTTTGTGTGTGCGTTCTTTTAAATGTGCATGACAGATTGCTGGGTGTCCTTCATCTTCCCCAGGTTCCAGTCAAACTGTGTTCATTTAAGAATGCATACTGGACCCTATTCCATTTTAGTATACATGGTTTGGTTCCAAGTTGTGTTCTGTTGTGTGTTTAATTTTTTTGTGTGTGGTATCGATATGTCTTGGTTACTTTTGTATTGCTGTGAAGAGACACCACGAAATGAGGCAACTTATAAAAGAAAGCATTTGATTGGGGGCTTCATTACAGTTTCAGGAGGTGAGTTTATGATCATCATGGCAGAGAGCATTGGCAGCAGGCAGACAGGCATGCTGCTGGAGCAATAGCTCAGAACTTAGATGTTGAGACAACAACCGAGAGAGAGAGAGAGAGAGAGGAGAGAGAGAGAGAGAGAGAGAGAGAGCAAGAGCGAGCACTAATTGGGAATGGAGTGGGCTTTTGAAACCTCAAAACACCCTGAGTACCATACCATATCCAACACGGACACATCCTAATCCTTCCCAAACAGTTCCACCAACCAGGGACCAAGCCTTTACATATATGAACCTATTGGGGCCGTTGTCATTCAAACCACCACAGGGTATTTTGCCTGTGTGTATGTGTATCCATTGTGTGCGTGTGGTTGTGATCTGCCATGTGGGTGCTGGGACTCAAACCCTGTTCTGTGCACTTAACTGCTGGGCCATCTTTCTAGCCCTGTGTTGTGTTAAATTGGTTTTGGTGTGTGTGTATGTATGTGTACATGCATACGTGCACTTTGTGCTGGGACTGGAACCCAGGACCTTGTACACCGAGCTACAAACATGCCAGCCCCTGATGTGTGTGTTTTCTGGCTGGTTTTTCTTCTCCTGCTCCTGCAGAGAGTCCGATCAAGAGTGACACTATATATCATCAGCTTGTGAAGTTAAAATTGCTGTAAAATTCTGATAATGCTAAGTGGTCTCCCCCAGATTGAGCAATATTTTTTACCTCTGACAATGTATAGAAGTGCCTGTTCCCCCTGCTCCCCACATGCCTGATAGGTCAGTATTTTTCTAATGTTTTCATCTCTATTAGTCTAAAGGATAACACGTTCTGTCTCATCATGGCTGTATTTTGCATTTATCATGTTAAGAGTGAGAATGATGATCTATGTTATTAAAAGCCACACCCTCCTTCTCTGTGTCATTTCTTCTGCCTTTGCCCATTATTCTACAGGGTTATGCACTGCTTATTGAACTGGGCGGAAACAGTTGTATTATTTGCAGGGCAGTGGTGGCACATGCCTTTAATCCCAGCACTTGGGAGGCGGAGGCAGGCGGATTTCTGAGTTCAAGGCCAGCCTGGTCTACAGAGTGAGATCCAGGACAGCCAGGGCTACACAGAGAAACCCTGCCTCAAAAAACCAACCAGACAAACAAAAACCAAAAAAAAAAAAAAAAAAAAAGCAAACAAACACCGAAGATCAATTTAAGGAGATTAGCCTTTTTTCCCCTTCCCTACTCCCTCTTGCTCCAGCCCGCTTGCTCCGCCCCGCCTCCTTGCTCCTGCCTAAAGTACACTATAGCTGTCTTCAGACACCCATATGAGGGCATTAGATCTCATTACAGATGGTTGTGAGCCACCATGTGGTTGCTGGGATTTGAACTCATTACCTCCTGAAGAGCGGTCGGTGCACTTAACTGCTGAGCCATCTCACCAGCCCCGACTACTTTTCTTATGATTAAAAAAAAATATTTTTATTTATGTGTGTGTACATCACATGGACACGGGAGTCCTTGGAGGCCAGAAGAGGGAGTTGGCTCTCCAGGAGCTGGAGCTCTGGGTGGTTGTTGGTCTACTGATGTGGGTACTGCGAACATTACTTGGGTTCTGTGAAAGAGCTGCAAGTGCTCTTGCCTGCTGGGCCATTTCTCTGTCCCCATGATTTTGCTTTTTACCCTGTTGAATTTATCAGAAGTTTTTCTGGAGTGTTTTTTTTTTTTTTAATTTGTTTATTTCATAGCTTTACGGGTTTTGTTATTTGTTTGGGGTGTGTGTGTGTGTGTGTGTTGCTTCAAAAGGTCATCCTCACTTCAAAGTTTAAAACAATATTTTCCAAAGCCAGGCATGATAATTTTAAAATCCCAGCCTTGGGAGGCCCACTCATGTGGATTGTCATAAGTTTGAGGTGAGGCCCAGTTGAACTACCTAGTGAGTTGTAGGTCAGCCAAGATTATATAAAGATACACTGTCTTAGAAACAAACAACAAAATAGGGCTAGTGTCTTAGTTATTGTTCTGTTGCTGAAGTAAAACAACTAACCAAGGTAACTTGTAGAAGAAAAGAATTTATTTGGGGCTTACAGTGTCAGTGGTTAGAGTACATAGAGTACATGATCATCATGTCAAGGAGCCGGCGGCAGGCAGGCAGCAGGCAGGCAGCAGGCAGGCAGCAGGCAGGCAGGCATGGCTGAAGCAGTAGCTGAGAGTTTTAACATCTTGTTCTGCAAGCATGAGGCAGGAAGAAAAAAAAGCTAGCTGGGAATAATGTAGACTTTTGAAACTTCAAAGCCTCTTCCTGACCTACCTCCTCCAGCAAGGCCACACCTTCCAATCCTTCCCAAACAATTCCAGCAACTAGGGAACAAGTGTTCAAACATATGCCCTATAGGGGTCATTATCATTCAAGCCACCGCAGCTAGAGAAGTAACTCAGTGCTTGCTGTGCCTGCTGAGATTGCTGTGCTTGCTGTGAAGGTGCGAGGGCTTGAGTTCAGATCCCCATCATCTATGTAAAAATCTAGAGGTGAGGATACTGCTGTAATGCCAGCACTGGAAAATAGAGGCAGCAGGATCCCATAGGCTTAGGAGCCAGCCAGTCTACCAAGTCAGTGAGCTCAAGGTTCAGTGAGAGACACATAAAGGATGGTTGGTCAGATGGCTCAGTGAGTAAAAGCACCTGCTGCCAAGAACTTGACTTCAATCCCTGGGACTCACATGGAAGGATACAATTGATGCCTGAAAGCTGTCGCCAACCAAAGTCCCAATCATGTGTGCGCCCATATGCAGTGTACCCCTCAAGTAATATAATAAATATATAGTATTTTTTTTTTTAAAGAAAAGTAAGGTTGTCAGTGATAGAGGAAGGTACTTGATGAAATCTCTGACCTCTACAGTCAGACACACACACACACACACACACACACACACAAGTGCAGGTGCCAGGATGACCAGAGATGCAGATTCTCCGGAACCTGGAGTTCTAGGGTTAGTGAGTAGCCTGAGGTGGGAGCTAAACTCAGCTCCTCTTCAAGAGCAATATGCACTCTTAATTGATGAACCATCTCTCCAGCCCCTGGAAATTTCTTTTATGTAAGAATTGGGGTTAAAAAAAAATTTCCTCAGCAGGGCAGTGGTGGCACACGCCTTTAATCCCAGCACTTGGGAGGCAGAGGCAGGTGGATTTCTGAGTTCCAGGACAGCCTGGGCTACACAGAGAAACCCTGTCTCAACTCTCCCCCCCCAAAAAAAAATTTCCTCTAGATGGCTCAATTATTTTTAAGATTCATTATCTCTTGCTAAACATACTAGCACAAACCTTTAATCCCAGCACTTGGGAGGCAGAGAAAGGTGGCTTTCTGTGAATTCTAGGCCAGCTGAACTACATAGTAAGACTCTGGTCTTTAAAAAAGCAAAAACAAAACAAATTTTTTTGTTGTTTTTTTTTTTTTTGAGACAGGGTTTTTCTGTGTATCCCTGGATGTCCTGGAACTTGCTTTGTAGACCAGGCTGGCCTGGAACTCAGATCTGCTTGCCTCTGCTGGGATTAAAGGTGTGCACCAAAACAAAATTTTGTTTTTCCTACGAAAATTTGTTTGTTTGTTTGTTTTTGGTATAGTTTTGTGAATTTGGACAAAAGCATAGAGTTGTATGTTATAAAAAGTATAGGATTGTGTAACTAGCTAGTCACCATACTCAAGATGGAGAAAAGTCTCATCTTCTTTTAAAACAAAATTTTATTGCATTTATTTGTGTGTGTGTGTGTGTATGTGTGCACACATGCATGTGTGTCACATGCCATGGTAGACATGCAGCAATCAAGTGACAACTTAAGAAGAGTTGGTTCTGTCCTTTCACCAGGTGACCCCAGGATTCAAACTCAGGTTGTCAGTCTTGGTGGCAAGCTCCGTTATCTACTGAGCCATTTCAGCTGGCTCCTCTTCACTTATGCAGACAGACCCCAGTTTATAGTGGTTCAACGTAAACTATTTTTTTTTTTTTTTTTTTTTTTTGGTCTTAAGAATAGTGCAGAAGTGACATGGATTAAATAGAAATCATACCACTACTTTTGGATTTGGATCCTTTCCCAGGCTAGCAATATGAGTTGTAATTTTTCTCTCTAGATGCTGGGCAGCAGCCGCTAGCCACAGTCCCCACTCAGCCATGCGATCACATGGGGAAATATCCAACATGCTCCATACAGCATACTGTGTTGTTAAATTTGACTGCTCAGTAGTTCAAGAGTTCTATGTGCATTTACTTCTTAGGATGCCTTCATTTCGTGATGTTAGTGGGGACATGTCCTCCTTTCAAGTCAGGACACATTGCACAGCCCTCTCACAACGGCCTCTCAGTTACTCCATTTTCTACTTAAACCCACCGGCTCAGAATTTCCAGGACTGAGTCCTCCCTTAGGTAATTGAAGTTCCCAGGTGATTGCAGCTTGTACCAGAGGAGGAGCTGTTTCCTGAGGACATTGCTTCATAACTTTCTTGGCACCTCGGAGTATTCTTGGAGCTGTGAAGTCTAAGACTAGGCTCAGACTGGTAATGAGAACAGCTAGTCTTTCTCAAGGACATAGTATCTGATAGGTGCTGTGCCAAACACATAGACTGTACCATTTCTCACTCTGCCCAGTGTTGCAGAAGGTAGATCGTCTCCATTTTACAGATGAGAAGACCGAGGCTGGAGATAATGTACTTTGTTCAAGACTACACACCCAGGGTATGGTGGGCCAGGATCAGGTCCCAGGCAGACTAATCACGATGTCCATACTCCTTATGCCTGTACTCTATTGTGAACTCTCCACCAAAAGAGTGGTGACCTGACCCACTGGACAGAAAGAGACACAGTTATCTGAAAGGGCTCTCACATCCTCAGAAGATTCTCCTGGTGTAACTTGCCTACTTTGGTGTTCCCAAAGTAGGGGTAATTTTAGAGGGGCCCTGAGAGCAGAAAGCAGGGCACTCTGAGCTCCTGGATTGAGCTAGTCAAGACCTAGGCTGGGTTGGGGCTTGGGGAGACATCTGTGCTTCTGTGCTGACAGCATCTTTCCTCCCTCTGCACTGGACAGAGCCTCCTCTGTTTCTCTCCATCTGACCTGTTTCCTCCTCTGGCTCTCAAGTTCCTGGCTCCTCTGAGTACCTCTTCTTAAGCCCCCATCTCTTCTCTCTCTGCTTCAGCTTGGTAAGAGTGAAAAAGGGCTCTTGGGGCTGGGCATGGGGAAGCATCTCTTGGTTCTGGTGAATGGGTCCCACAACCCTTTTGTGTTAGAAGAGAGAGGGTTTAGAAAACACCCCGAAGAGACAATCCCAATCTGAGATTGTCAGTCAGAGGCCCTACCACTTTTCTGCAGGGTATTTGAAAGTGGCAGCTGTTTTAAAGATTGTTAACAGAATTATTATAGTGGTGCACAGTATTGAATGAACCACAGATATGACTTGCAGTCGTGTAACCAACCTCTGATCAAGAACTAGACGGTGTGGGGCTGGAGAGATGGCTCAGCAGTTAAGAGCACTTGTTGTTCTTGTAGAGGACCCTGTTTGGATCCCAGCGCCCACATGGCAGCTCACAACCATCTGTAGCTCCATTCCCAGGGGATCCAATACCCTCACTGACCTCTGAGGACACCAGTCATATACATAGTATATACATGCAGACAAAAGATTCTCACTTTTATATTTATATTTTATAAAATAAAATATAGATATATAACAAAATTATGTTTGAAAGAGCTAGACTATGCCCCATAATTCTAGCTTTCCCTTTCCAACCTTCTTAGTTGACATCCTTGGAGTTGGGGTGCATATTTTTGATTGTCACAATGACTTCAGGGTTCTGCTGGCATTTAGAGCATTTAGAGAGCAGAGTCTAGGGGTGCTAAGTGTCCTGCAATGCATGAGGCAGCCTTGCAGCACAAAGGCTGCCCTGTCTAGAAATGGTATGGCAAAGGCTTAGGGGCAGGGTTACAACTGTATCAGTGGGTCAGTGAGGAGGGGTCTTTGCCACAATGTTCCATCCTATCACCACTTCACAGGCCTCCGGAATGCCCCCCGCTGCTGGGCAGTGATCCAGCCCTTGCTGTGTGCTGTCTACATGCCCAAGTGTGAGAATGACCGAGTGGAGTTGCCCAGCCGCACCCTCTGCCAGGCCACCCGAGGCCCCTGTGCCATTGTGGAGCGAGAGCGAGGGTGGCCTGACTTTCTGCGTTGCACACCGGACCACTTCCCTGAAGGCTGCCCAGTAAGTACCCTGAGGGGCAAGAGAGGGTAGTCTAGCCTTGGAACAGAGCAGCACTGTACTGGATGCAGGGGAGCCAGAGATGTCTCTCCTTGGAGACCCTGTGTCTGCAGGACTGATGAACCATACATCCAAGCTGTACACCACAGTCTGGGTCTCTGGGGTGGCTTCTCTGTTGACCTGATGTAGCATGTTCGGTAAATAGTTTTTGAATGCTCACTGTTAGGGTTGTGGTGTTACAGGGGTTGTGAGTGTCTTGAGAGATTTCTGTCACATGTAGAAGTCAGGGCATATCCACATGAAGCAGTAGAAGCAGGAAGACGGGGTGAGGCAGTGTGGGTTGGAAGAGGACATCTGTAGGGATAACAGAATGATAGTGGCTCTAATTATCACTTACCACATACAAATACCATTATGAAAACTTTAGCCCTTTTATTATCTAATCCTTAGGTCCTATGAGGTAGGGGCTACTCTTTCAGATGAGAAAAATGAAATAGTCAAATAATTTGTCCAAGGATGTCGAGCCATTGAGCAGCAGTGGGCCTCCAGCCAGCATATCTGCTCTTGCCCTATTTCCCAGACATCTTTCATCTGATTTACCTCTCCTTGTGGTATTTTTTTTTTTCCTTCCCTGTGTCAGAACGAGGTACAAAACATCAAGTTCAACAGTTCAGGCCAATGTGAAGCACCCTTGGTGCGGACAGACAACCCCAAGAGCTGGTACGAGGACGTGGAAGGCTGTGGGATCCAGTGCCAGAACCCGCTGTTCACAGAGGCTGAGCACCAGGACATGCACAGTTACATCGCAGCCTTCGGGGCCGTCACCGGCCTCTGCACACTCTTCACACTGGTGAGCAGCGCTTTAAGGGCAAGGGCACAGGATTGACGGCCCAAGGAGCAGGGACGCTAAAATAAAGTGGCTTGGTAGGGGACCCACGGAAGCTTACGAAGGGGTCTTGGGTTCAGATCAAGGCTTCTGCAGCAGAACAGACCCTCACTTCACTGCATGGCCGCTTCTCCCTTTAGGCCACCTTTGTGGCTGACTGGCGGAACTCCAATCGCTACCCCGCGGTTATTCTCTTCTATGTCAATGCGTGTTTCTTCGTGGGCAGCATTGGCTGGCTGGCCCAGTTCATGGATGGTGCCCGCCGGGAGATTGTTTGCCGAGCAGATGGCACCATGAGATTTGGGGAGCCCACGTAAGTGTCTTGGGGACCCAGAGATGAGGGTGGGAGGAGAAAAGACTGTAATGCCCATTTTCCACAGAAGGAAGGGGTTGGACTTGAAAGCAGCCATAATGAGCAGGATTTAGCACTGCCCTGTTGTGTTCAGTGCTGAGACTTGTGATTCTTCAGAGATGTACCCTAGAGCCTCTTCACATCCGACCTGTGTCCTAACTCCTGGGGACCCTCCACATTTTAGTAGACTAGGACCTGGGGACAGGGTGGAGTGACTGGTAGGAAGAATACAAAGTGGCTCTCCAAGTGACACCCCACATCTTCACAGCTCCAGCGAGACCCTGTCCTGTGTCATCATCTTTGTCATTGTGTACTATGCCTTGATGGCTGGAGTAGTCTGGTTCGTGGTCCTCACCTATGCCTGGCACACCTCCTTCAAAGCCCTGGGTACCACCTACCAGCCTCTCTCGGGCAAGACATCCTATTTCCACCTGCTCACGTGGTCACTCCCCTTTGTCCTCACTGTGGCAATCCTCGCTGTGGCTCAGGTACAGGGGTTGGGGGCTAGGGGCCTGAATGGGGTGAGCTTGGGGGAAGGGACACAACTAACTATTCCTTCCACCCCTTTCTGCTACAGGTAGATGGAGACTCCGTGAGTGGCATCTGTTTTGTAGGCTACAAGAACTATCGGTACCGTGCTGGCTTCGTCCTGGCCCCAATTGGCCTGGTGCTTATTGTGGGAGGCTACTTCCTCATCCGAGGTGAGTGACTCGGCCAGGGCCAGCCAGGTAACATAGTGCGCTGAGCACCTGCTCTGTGGAAATAGGGATAGGAGCTTCCGGCTCCACTGCCTTCCTCTGATATCTACCTAAAGCTTGGTGTAATATAGAAGATGACCCTATAGGCAGGACAGCACTTTTGTGAGGACAGAAAAATGTATCTCTTCCTCCAAAGCCATGACCAAGTTTTCTTGGCTTTTTTGAGAGGAACTTGGGTGGATTCCAGACCCTTCTTCTTACTCCTTATCAGGATGCACTTGCGTTGTGAATGCCCCAGGACACTTCGCTGGTCCACGTGGATCATCTTGAGGCCATTGCTTATGTGTGTTCACACTAGTTTTATATATACTGTCATATTTTTGGAGCCTGGTTTCCAAGTCATGCCAACCCCTAACATACACAAACAGTTTTCATAACATATACAGATTTACTGGTCCCTAATTTCCCTGTCTCAATCTGCACCCCACGATTTGTCTTGGTTGTTAGCTCATTTTGCTTGGTTTTCTTTGTCAGTTTTGGTTTCCTCCCACTGAACTGTCAACCTTCTGTTCAGCCTTCTTCCCTGCCTTTCTGGCAGAGCATCTGAGCCTCTGGTGTATAGCTCGCATCTGTGCCTCCCATACGGTAACCAGTAGCCATGGATGTTGAAATGGGGCCAAACCGAGATGCTTTTTAAGTGTAAAAAACATAATGTGTTTGAGACTTAACATGAAGAAGAGAAAGAAAAATATCGCCGGGCGTTGGTGGCGCACGCCTCTAATCCCAGCACTTGGGAGGCAGAGGCAGGCGGATTTCTGAGTTCGAGGCCAGCCTGGTCTACCAAGCAAGTTCCAGGACAGCCCGGACTACACAGAGAAACCCTGTCTCGAAAAAAACCAAAAAAAAAAAAAAAAAAAGAAAAAAAAAAGAAAAAAAAAAAGAAAAAAAAATATGAGTATAAAGTAATCACTAATAATTTGTATGGAATGCAGAGGTGGTTCTATTTTGTATATATTTGGTTTATAAAATATAGTAAAATTATATAGTTTGTTTTTTTTTTTTAATGTGGCTGCTAGAAAATTTGAGATTTCTTTTACATGTCACACAATGTATTTCTATTGGGCAGTACTATTGTTGATTCTGTTTCACGCTTTTTCCATCAGAATAGCTTTGACCTGGTTTCCTCTCTCTGTCCTTGACTGTTGTCTAGGCTCTGTCCTAGTTACCACAGCCCATAGCACATTTGCTAATAGCTGTTTTCTCGTTCTCTGGTTCCCCAAGCTTTAAGTCAAGATGGTTGTAATTAGTCATAAGACTCTAGTGCCATGGGGCATCCCTTCCTGTGCTCCCCTAGCCCCGGGAGAGTGTCTCTGTCCTGCTAATGCCTGACGTCTCTGTCTGTTTAGGGGTCATGACTCTGTTCTCCATCAAGAGCAACACCCTGGGCTTCTGAGTGAGAAGGCAGCCAGCAAGATCAACGAGACCATGCTGCGCCTGGGTGAGTGGGCCCAGGGGACTCTGGTCATCTCAATACTGAATCCTGCTGGGGCCTCCAGGATGCAGAAAAACTGTGGAAAGTTAAACATTCAGGGACAGAGCCAAGGTGTAGTGATAGTGGAGGAGGCAACTCACTGTGAAAAGTAGAAGAATCCAGGTCAGTGCCAAGACTGCTACCATGGGCCCCTTGCCCTCCCTGTGGCCTCCCATAATCGCCTCCAGGATCTTCTGGATTTATTTTGGTGGATGCAGTTCCTGACTTGAGCCCAGCATGTAGTCACCCTGGACTCAGCTGTCTTCAGTACTCAGTACACAGTTCCCCTCCTCCCTGGTGCTGCTACCGTGTCTGTTCTGGTAATGGATCCCGCCTCTGAACTCCACAGGCATTTTTGGCTTCCTGGCCTTTGGCTTTGTGCTCATCACCTTCAGCTGCCACTTCTATGACTTCTTCAACCAGGCTGAGTGGGAACGTAGCTTCCGGGACTATGTGCTGTGAGTGAGGGGCTCGGGCTTGGTTGCGGGAGTGGTTGGGATTGGAGCTTCGGGTATAATGCAGCATTCCATCTGCTCGTGGTTTTCCACCATCCTGCCTCAAATACGAATAGCTTCCAAATTGCTGTTCAACTCCACACATCTGTCTGCACCCCCTGGGCAGGATATCCTGTGTGTTTGTAACTGTTCAGAAGCCAACCCATGTTGTCATCTGTGTGATTTCTACCGTCCATGGCTCTCCCTGAGTCACTGCACAGGAGCAGTCCCTTGGACAGCTCAGCAACCTGGTCAAGTTTGCCCCTTTTGCTTGAGTGTTTCTGTAGCTCAGTAAAGGTGAGCCAGGGCGAGCGAGGCGTCTCCACTGCCAGAAAGATGCCTGCTGCTATGGAGGGTCATGGTTAAAACTTCCCTTAAAAGAGAGACTCTGGCTGGAGAGATGGCTCTGTTTTTAGGAGTGCTTGTTACTCTTCCACAGGACCCAAGGTCAGTTCCCAACATCTATATCTGGTAGCTCCCAAATGCTTGTAACTCCAGCTCCAGGGATCCAGCATCCTCTCCTGAACTCTGCAAGCACCCGGACATAAGTGGCACACACACACACAGGGACATATACAGACACATATAGATGCATCTAAAGAAAACTTCAATAAAATAGGGAAATGGATGTTTGCCATGACTGCTTTTGACTCATTCTTAAGTTTCTCCCTTTCAGTCCAGGAAGCTGTAACCCACAGTGATGCTGGATTCTTGTCCCAGAAGTTTGATATGAGGCTCAGACAGTAGTTTATAAAATTCCAAAGCGTGTCACTGGGGCTAGTGGTATAGCTCAGTGGTAGAGTCTAGCATGCGTGGGGTTCCACTTCCATCACCTGCACCATGAGAATCTTGCAATGGGGCTCAGCTCTTTCCCGTATGGATTTATTGGGTGCCTTCTTATTGGATTCCGATAGCCTGAGCTGTTTGTTGCCCATCCCTCATCATAGATGCCAAGCCAATGTGACCATTGGGCTTCCTACCAAGAAGCCCATTCCTGACTGTGAGATCAAGAATCGGCCGAGCCTCCTGGTGGAGAAGATCAATCTATTTGCCATGTTTGGCACTGGCATTGCCATGAGCACCTGGGTCTGGACCAAGGCCACCCTGCTCATCTGGAGGCGTACCTGGTGCAGGTGGGGTCAGCAGCCATCTAATCTTGTCCTTCCTCTCTTCCTCTCAGCCTCACGTCTTCACTTGAGGGCTTTGTCTTATCATGGTTCCAAAACAGACTTGGGCAGTGTTTGCCAAAGCAAGTCTGGATGGCTGATTTCTTAGCAGCTCACTACTGCCCTCTAGGGGACAGTGAGCTGAGTCTGAGAACCAGTGCTTTGAGAGGAGGGGTTACAGAAGCCCTGCATTCTAGGCATGTTCTGTTGCTGTGAAGGCTCCAGCTCCTCAGAGTCCTCAGGACTCTGGCTCTTTAAACTTAGAATCCCAGGTCTTTCGATAGATTTGAAAGGAAGCAGGAAGCGGCTGCTCCTGGACTTGCCAGCCCCGCCCCTTCTGTTCTCAGGTTGACTGGGCACAGTGATGATGAACCCAAGAGAATAAAGAAGAGCAAGATGATTGCCAAGGCCTTCTCTAAGCGCCGTGAACTGCTGCAGAACCCGGGCCAGGAGCTCTCCTTCAGCATGCACACTGTCTCCCATGATGGACCCGTCGGTGAGCCTCAGTGTATTCTCCTGCTGAGACACTTGACCTCCATAGTACCAGGCCAATTTCCATTCGGATAGATGGACTGCTTGACAAACTGAGGAATAAGGCTCTCGCTTACTCTGCTTCATCTTGGGTGCCTTGTCGTGTCTCACTCCCTGTCCCCCACCTCCACCCCGTCCTCCCTCCGCCTGTTCATGGTACTGCAGTTCTCTGAGGACACTGCTCCCTCTCCCTTCTTCTCTGCCATCTCCAGTGACTTTTCTGAGCCAGAGTAAGTCAGGGTGCTGGTACCACACTTATGATCTTAAGTTTTTGGGGATCAGAGGTTGCTCCACCCAGATTTTGAATGGGCACTGGTTACAGGGTGGACTCTCTGCCAGTTGCAGTGGGAAGGACTGGCTAAGAAAGATGAATCGTGTTCCATAAGGAGGTCATCGTTCTTTCCTTTCATTCCCAAAGCGGGTTTGGCTTTTGACCTCAATGAACCCTCTGCTGATGTTTCCTCTGCCTGGGCCCAGCATGTCACCAAAATGGTGGCTCGGAGAGGAGCCATATTACCCCAGGATGTGTCTGTCACCCCTGTGGCAACTCCAGGTATGGGAGCTCTGTCTCCTGCAGGAAGGAGGGGGTAGGTGGACACATGGACTAGGAACACCCTGGACTGAATATATGGGGTTGTAAACTAGGGGAAGAAAGGAAAGGCCCCAAAGGATCTGAAGGGGGTGCCAAGGCTTGGGAAGCTTGGAATGATGGGTCCCAGAACTCGAGACTAGGGATTCTGGGAAGGGAAGGGTGTAAAGAACAGAATAAAGCCCTAAGCTGTGCTCTTCATCCTCCTGACAGTGCCCCCAGAAGAACAAGCCAACCTGTGGCTGGTTGAGGCAGAGATCTCCCCAGAGTTAGAGAAGCGCTTGGGCCGGAAGAAGAAGCGGAGGAAGAGGAAGAAGGAGGTGTGCCCCTTGGGGCCAGCCCCTGAACTTCACCACGCTGCCCCCGTTCCTGCCACCAGTGCAGTGCCTCGGCTGCCTCAGCTGCCTCGGCAAAAGTGCTTGGTAGCTGCAAATGCCTGGGGATCGGGGGAGTCCTGCCGTCAGGGAGCCTGGACTCTTGTCTCCAATCCTTTCTGTCCAGAGCCTAGTCCCCATCAAGATCCATTTCTCCCTGGTGCCTCAACCTCCAGGGTCTGGGCTCAGGGCCGCCTCCAGGGTCTGGGATCCATTCATTCCCGCACTAACCTAATGGAGGCTGAGCTCTTGGACGCAGACTCGGACTTCTGAGCCTGCAGGGCAGGTCCTAGGATGAGAAATGCACATCTTTCTGTAGCTCTTCCTGAGAGCATACCTCTGGGGACTCATCTGACAGAGTCTGTGGACCAAGTGTCTGCTTCAAAGAGCTGTGTGTGTCTGGCTAGAAGCAGCCAGACCGTGGAAACAAGCTGTACAGCCACTGATAGGCCTCATGTCAGAAGCAGGACCCTGCAGCTCAGGACCCTTGCTTCTGCCCACCGATTAGAGTCTGGCTGCCAGTGTCAGTCTCCAACAGAGCTTGTACTGGGGCAGGAATGGCAGAGGCAGGGGTGAAGGTACCCAGAGTGGGCCATGGTGGCCAGTGATGTCACCAAGCCCATGTCTGACAGATGAGGACTGGCTGCCCTTTTCTGTGCCAATGAGTGCCCTTTTCTGGCACTCTCAGACCAAAAGTGTTTATCGTGTCATTTGTCCTTTATCTAGGTGGGGACAGGACTCTTTTTTCCCTCTTCCTGGTAGTTGTAATGACCACTCCCATAAGGGCTGTAACTGTTCTCAACAGGTGACCTTGCCCAAAACACATCCTCTCTTTTCCTGTTCTATCCCTACATTCACATCTCAGTTCTACTAGGCCAACCTCTTCCTGGTTAGCACCTTAAAACACGCATACACACACACACACACACACACACACACATGCACCCCTTACTTCTGAGCTCGGTCTCAAGTGAGAGGCTACTAGTTCAGTTCCAGGCCTCTGAGAGACATGTTATTTCTTCCTCATGTCGATCCAGTGAGGATGGACCCTCTGACTTAAGGGGCTACCTTGGGAAGCTTCTGTAGCTTCAGCTAGGCAAGAAAGCTTCTTCCAACTTCTGTATCTGGTGGGAGGGGGGACTCCCCACTTTTTACAATGTCTAGACATTTTCATAATGCCCCACATTCAAGAATCAGACAGCAGGATGCCTTAAAAGCTGGCTGGGTTCCTGGTCAGGGGCTCAGTATGAGAAAAAGAAATATGAACAGTAAATAAAACATTTTTGTATAAGCTCATGCGTGTTTCTTTTCCCCAGCCCCAGCTCTAGTTTATGTACCTGGTCTAGAACCTCCATGTATCCTGAGCCCCTTTTGACCAGTAGAGGGCTTGCTAGTGTGGTCATGACTGACAATCAGATGCTGGGCTGATTCAGTGTAATATGCTCTCTGGCTACTTGGCTGTAAATGGACAAAAGATGTTTGGTGGCCACCTTTGCATCCCTAAGTTCCAAACATAGAGAATCAAGGGGAGACATGCAAGATGCCCTTGGAGTAGCCATGGGAAGTGAGTGTTTTCCCGGTGGTATGTAGATGGGTACATCTCCTGCCAATCCCAGGTTCCACCATTCCAGGGGTGGCATGCTCTGCCCTCTACCAGAGATGTCAGGTTGGGTGCATTCTGATTCACAGCTTCCTTTCTGGGCAGTCAAAGGAATTCAAACACAAGGAAAGCTTATTGGGTTTGCTTCTTTAAAATACCAGTAGAAGATTGGGAACTGGATTCAAGTGACTCTAGATTATGTAGCAAGGTCTGTGGAGAGAAGGCAGTGTGAGCCACAGAGCTGAGGATATTGTGGAGTGTTGGCTTATGAGGAGTATTCCCTTCTTCAGCTGTGTGTGTGATGGGGACAACAGGATTTTAAGCGAGCCAGATTCCAGGAAGCAGAGAAAGGGCATGTCAGTTTTATCCTAGGTATCCTGTAGGTATATGTTATACCACTGACGGCTAACACCCAGGGTTAGCTTTGCTAGGCACTCTTCTGAGCCCTCCACAGGAGTCAGCTCAGACAATCTCACAGCCCTGCCAGGTTCTGTTATACCCCTCAAGACACTGAGGCATAAAAGGTCTAATAGGCTGCTCCCAGCTATTCAGCTACGGGTAATGCTGGCACCCAGGGACGGTCTTGTGGTTTCAGGGTGACAGGGACCCAACCAGAGGTGCTCTTTGCATGGAAAGAGCAAATTCAACATAAAGCAGCAAAGAGTCAGCAAAGTAAAGCAAAGTGACTTGCATACAACCCCAACAGCCAGAAAGGCACAGGCCCAGTATTTCTGATTCCAAAGTCCTGGCTTTCCAGATCGGTGGAAATTCATTCTCAGATTCCCCATTTTGTGTTTCCTCAGGCCATCATCCCCTTCCTCGGCACTTCTCAGTGTTGGTTAATATTTTCTGAAATAAAAAAAAAATTGCTATGGTTTTCTTCATTTCATCTCCACGAACATTTAACTGTTTCTTTTCTTCAATCCTTTTCTTCTTCCTTAGAAGGAATGCTTGTGTACAGGATGGAATATTGTGATCAGTCTGGGCCTTCAAAAAGCGGAGAAACCTGTATGGTTGCAGTGACAGATTATGAACACTAGAGGACAGTACTAACTCAACTTGTTTTCTGTGCATCCGCATGCAGACTCAAACTACAGCTGGATGTCCAGCAATGTGACATCCAAGCAAACAGGCAACCTTACAGGATTTCTGTAGGAGTGGCAGAAGTCATTCCGAATAATGATCACCATTCCTTCTAAAAGTTTTTAATCCAATTCCTAAGGAAACACTTCCAGGTTCAAGGGGTGCCAATTTTGGCTTCCTGCTGTCCTGAGAACCTCTCCCCACCAGCACTGCCTTCTGCCTTATCTGGGTTCTTGGGTTTCCCTACCACATTCTCCACCTCAGACTTCCGGTTCCCACTTCTGTTGGTTCCAGCTTCCTTTTTAATTATTTTTATTTTATATTGACTGCAAATATGTCTGTGTGGGTGTGTTGGATCCCCTGGAACCTGAGTTACAGACAGTTGTGAGCTGCTATGTGGTTGCTGGGTATTGAACCTGGGTCCTCTGGAAGAGCAGCCAGTGCTCTTAACTGCTTCTCCAGCCCCTGGCCCCAGCTTCCTTATGCACTTCCCTAACCATTCCCCTGCCCACTTGAGCTTTTAGTGTAAAAAACTGAAAAGACAAGGAAAATCACAAAGAACAATAGACTAATAACCAGGGCTGGAGAGGTAGTTCACTGATAAAATGCTTGCCTTGCAAGTGTGAAAACCATGTAAAAATGTTGGGTAGGATCAGCCAGATGGCCCAGCAGGTAAAGGCTTGACTACCTGAGTTTGATCCCTGGAGTCCTCAAGGTGGTACATGTGTACCCATGTGTACATGTATAAACACATTTTAATTATGTTTATTGTGTGTGCATGCCCACATGCCATGCAGTTTCCAGAGGACAGCTTTCAGGACTCAGTTCTCTGATTTTTGAAAGGAACAGTGTGTATTTCTTGGATTTCTTTCTACTGTTTGCTTTGAAACAAGATCTTGCGTCTTGTTTTTTTGTTTTCCAAGACAGGGTTATTCTATGTAGCCCTAGCTGTCCTAGAACTTGCTTTGTAGACCAGGCTGGCCTCCAACTCAGACATCCTGAGTGCTGAGATTAAAGGCATGAAGCACTATGTCTGGCTCAGGTCTTGTTATATAGCTCAGATTGGCTTGTACTTTTGTGTATATGTCACACTGGCCTTAAAGTCTCAATTCTGCTTCAGCCTTCTGATACGCTGCTATTATAGGCAGGCACCTCCATGGCTGGCTGTTTCTTATTCTTTCTTATTTCAGATGCAGTTATACATCCACAAGCAATTTATATATTGCTTTGTGTTTGTTTGGTCTTTTTAGTTTTTCCACATTTACTTATCTATTTGTCTGTTTATTTATGTGTGTATAAAAGCATGTCTAGGTGCTATGTGGAGGTCAGAAGACCAATTATGGGACTCAGTTCACTTCTTGTACCATATGGGTTCTGGGGCTTGAACTCAGGTTGTCAGGCTTGGTGGTAAGTGCCTCTACCTGCAGAAGTGCTTATCTTGCCAGTCCCATCTATCTGTCTGTCCATCCATCCATCTACCCATCTATTTATTTTTGAGACTGGGTCATGCTTTGTAGCTAGAATGAATTCATATTCTCTATGGAGTTCTACTCTAGACATTGGAAATATACTCTTTGTCTACAGAATTTTGAAATTCCAGAAATGATATAAATCAACAGAGATCTGTTTTCACATACTGTGCTAGGCACCTAGTGGCTCCTTTCCTATTTCTGCTCTCATACAGGGTTTTATACATGCCAGGCAAGTTCTCTACCATTGTTGTGTCCTAACTCATTCTCTATTTTTTTTTTGTCCTTCTAGAATTTGGGCCTTTAGTAACTGGGCTTTGTGAGCAGGTCATCTAACTTATTTTATGTATTTTTCACATTTGTGAGTTTCAAATAAGTACTTCATCCACATCATTTCCTCCCCACCCTCTCCTAATGTTTCATTTTTCTCTTCTGTGATTTTTGTGTTCCCTTATTGTAGTCTAGGAATGGAACTCAGGCCTTGGGGCATGCACAGCAAATGCTCTGCCGTTGAACTGTACCTGCAGCTCTGCTTTTGAGATGTAACGGCATGTGTTCATCTAAATAAAATGAGGAAAAAAATAAGGACCGCTGCAGCTATTTAATGCATTGTATGTATTATGCCAAAATATATATTAAAATGCATGTAATGTATATAAGCTACCATGTTCAACATCTGAGCAAAAGATAGAAAACATCTTTTTTATACAGGAGTACACACACCTGTGATTTCAGCATACTTGGGAGGTTGAGGCAGGAGGACTTGCTGAAGTTTTGGGATAGCCTGTTCTAAATGGTAAGTTCTAGGCCAGCTAGGCTGCACAGGAAGATTCCCACCTCAACAAACAACCACCACAACAAAAATTTTCTATTTAAACTTTTCTAATGAAAAAAAAAATTCTGCTAGCAGGCTTTCATTGAACATGCTTTTGTTTTCTGGATGTTTATTCCTTGAAACTGTACGCTCCTTCACAAATACAGTACTGTACGTCTCCAAGTGATCTGGTGGTAGTCAAGCCCAGTCTAATAGCCTAGGCTGGCTTTAATGTCTCGGTCTAGCCCAGGGCAGCCTTGAACTCACAAATCCGTCTTCCTCAGCCTCCTGAGTACTGGGATTATATGTGTGAATTACCAGTTGTTTTACAATTTAAAAATATGTTAGCCAGCCGGGCAGTGGTGGCGCACGCCTTTAATCCCAGCACTGGGGAGGCAGAGGCAGGCGGATTTCTGAGTTCAAGGCCAGCCTGGTCTACAGAGTGAGTTCCAGGACAGCTAGGGCTACACAGAGAAACCCTGTCTCAAAAAACCATATATATATGAGCCTCTTTTCCTTTGTTGCTGGAGATGGGACTCGGCCTCACTGTGTACCAGGATGTACCTTGTCTTGCTTTCACATTAGAGGTTTGCCTCACTTGTCTGGTGACTGTCTACTCATGGTGTGGCAGTATGTGTTCCATGGAGGACGAATGTCACTACTTGTGATCTGGCTGGCCCATTTCCTTGGAGAATTCCTCAGCATTAGTTTTTTTCATTTTCTCTCTTGGACTGGTCAGATACCTCATGGAAGATTATTACTGTCTGCCAGGCTCCTGGAAACTGAATGAAGCAGATGAAGGAAAAAGAACTGTAGGCCTAAATCTTCACTTATGCTTGGTTTGCCTCAGCAACAACGCTGTGCCTCAGGAGCAGCAGATGAATAAGATGGAGCTATAAAGCATGAAGAATGTGATCTGATTGTTGGCTCCAAGTAATTGTAGGATCTGGAAAAACGGGACTAAACATCTGTCTCTTTTCAGGGCTCAAACTCCTTATGTTTCATCACTATATCCTGCTGAAGGATCAGTTCTTTTGCTCAGTAATCAATTCTAGTGGCTGGCCAGGTAAGCAGCTGCTGGGTATGAGTTCCTCATATGCCAGGTGGCTGTGCTGCTCCCTTGTGCTTTAGACGGAAGAAAGAAATCAGTTATAACGTTGTTAGCCTCTACCCAATAGCTGGAGGATGAAGCTCTGGGCTATTTCTTCATAACAGGAAGGAAATGATCAAAACCGGACACACGAGGAGAAAGCCGAATGAGCTCTCTCGTGTCTGGCGGACTTTTGGATTTTGTGGAAATGGCAGTGCTCAGGTGCCTTCCAGCAGCAGTCTTGGGGACCAGGAAATGACAGCTCCCAAAGCTACCAAATGAAGAGATGTCCATGATACTAGTAGTAGATAGCAGGAGCTCAGGCAGGTGATCTCTCCCTTTGTCTCCTTGCTTAGGAAAAAGTAGCTTCTCCAAGGACGAGCTGGCCAGTGGTCTGAGGGAGCTGTTAGGGCTGTTGTCACTTTCTGAGCAGCCACAGACCATGATCCTCTTTGCCTCAGTTTCTTGAGGAATAAAAAAGCCTACCTCATAATAGGGTAAAAGAGTCAATCACATTTTAATGCTTTTTTTTCCCTTTAGGTAATATTCACATAAAAATTTAAAGAATGTACAATTAAAATAATTTTTAAGCTTGTGTATATGTGTGTGTCTGTAGGACCAGAAGAGGGTGTCACATCCCCTGGAGCTGGAGTTACAGGGAGTTTTGAGCTGCTCAGTGTTGGAAACAAATCCCAGCAAGGGCTCATAAATTCTGAGCCAACTCTTTTTTTTTTTTTTTTTTTTTTTTTTTGGTTTTCCGAGACAGGGTTTCTCTGTATAGCCCTGGCTGTCCTGGAACTCACTCTGTAGACCAGGCTGGCCTCGAACTCAGAAATCCGCCTGCTTCTGCCTCCCACGTGCTAGGATTAAAGGCGTGCGCCACCACCGCCCGGCCTGAGCCAACTCTCTAATCCCTAGAAAGTGTGGTGTTGTTTCCTGCTTTATATTCTAACTTTCTCTAACTTTCTCTCTCTCTCTCTCTCTCTCTCTCTCTCTCTCTCTCTCTCTCTCTCTCTCTCTCTCATTTGTTGTTGTTGTTATATCCCACCCACCCCCCGACCCGCCCACCCCACCCCAGACAGAGTTTCTCTGTGTAGTCCTGGCTGTCCCACAACTTGCTCTGTAGACCAGGCTGGCCTCAAACTTCATGCCTCTGTCTCCCAAGTGGTGGGATTAAAGGTATATGCCACAACTGCTTGGCTTTTAGTCCAATTTTAAAAATTACAAACATTTCCTTTTATCATTAAGATTGCTGGAGAACAATTCTTTTTGTTGTTGTTGTTGCTTTTTTTTTTTTTTTTTTCGAGACAGGGTTTCTCTGTATAGCCCTGGAACTCATTCTGTAGACCAGGCTGGCCTTGAACTCAGAAATCCGCCTGTCTCTGCCTCCCAAGTGCTGGGATTAAAGGCGTGCGCCACCACTGCCCGGCTTAGAACAATTCTTAAAAGAAAAAAAAAATCTATCATCGCCGGGCGGTGGTGGCGCACGCCTTTAATCCAGCACTTGGGAGGCAGAGGCAGGTGGATTTCTGAGTTCGAGGCCAGCCTGGTCTACAGAGTGAGTTCCAGGACAGCCAGGGCTACACAGAGAAACCCTGTCTCGAAAAACACAACAACAAAAAAAATCTATCATCAGTAGAACATGAGTTTCAGATAAGTTTCTTTCTTTTCTTTTAAAATTTTTTTTTCTAAGTTTCTTATTTTTGTGACAGGGTTTGACTAAGCAGTCAAAGCTAACCTTTCAGTCTCCTGAGTGTTGGGATTATCACTATGACCGACCCAACTGGTACGCAATTTTATTTTTGTTATTAAAAATAAATCTGGAAGCTGGTGATCTGGTCAACAGTTAAGATAACTTGTTGCTCTTTTAGAGGACCTAGGCTCGATTCCCAGTACCCAGGTATCATCTCACAACTCCAACTCTAGTCCTTTAATTACATGTGTGCAGAGGAACTAAAGGAAATTAACTTTTCTTTTTTTTTTATTATTATTTTTTATTTATTTATTTATTTATTTTTTGATTTTTCGAGACAGGGTTTCTCTGTGTAGTCTGGGCTGTCCTGGAACTCGCTCGGTAGACCAGGCTGGCCTCGAACTCAGAAATCCGCCTGCCTCTGCCTCCCAAGTGCTGGGATTAAAGGCGTGCGCCACCACCGTCCGGCCTTTTTTTTTTTAAATACAGGATCTTGCTTCATAACTTAGCCGGCCTTGAACTATTACTGGTGATACTGTGCATATGCTTCAGATCTTCAAATTATTACTGCGTACTCCACCATACCCTGACGAGATTTCTTTCCTTGGGGGTTTGATTTGATTTTAGTTTCTTAGTTCAAGAGTACGCCAGAAATCATGACAGCTGGAAATGGCTTACTTCATTTCTTGTAGAAACCAACCCACTGAAGAAAGGTTCCGAACGGAGAAAAACCATGCCTTCTTGCCTGGAGCCGGAATTCACCTGACCTGACATGCCGCTTTTCCTTTAAAGGCCGCCCACGTGATCGTACACATGCGCACACTCCGGAGGAAATTCACGCCGTCAAGGGAGCGAGTCATTATTCCCCCACTTTCCCTGGGGTTTCTGGCATTCCTTTCCGGAAACCGCAAGCCCTCTGGAGACATTTTTCCACATCTATTCCGTCGCGTCATCCGTTTTTATACTTTTCTGTTAGCCGCTGTCCTGGAGTTCCCTCTCCACCGAAAACTACTTTCCGGAGGAAGGCCGAAAGGACTACAATTCCAGGGGGCTCTGCGGCCTGTCCCCCGCGCGCGCAGTGCAAGTTGGGTGCTGAGGTCCCACGGTCTTCTAGTCGCGTGCAGCCCGGAGCAAGCGCACTACAGGTTCCGTGGCGCCTCGCGCGTGAGTCAGACAGGGGTGGGCGGGACTCGAGAGGCCGGGCTGGCGGCGAGCGAGCGGGCGGAGGAAGGGGGTGGGAGCGGAGGCGATGGAGGGGAGGATGGGGGTATGGGGGAGGGAAGGGGAAGGGAGGCGGGAGGCGGGGGCCGAGTGGGAGCTGGAGCTAGAGTCAGACTCGGCGGTTGCAGTGGAGGCGGTGATGTCGGTGCAGGTTGTGTCAGCAGCGGCAGCGGCCAAGGTGCCTGAGGTGGAGCTGAAGGATCTGAGCCCCTCCGAGGCGGAGCCCCAGTTAGGACTGAGCGCGGCGGCCGTGGGCGCCATGGTACCCCCAGCGGGTGGCGGGGACCCAGAGGCTCCAGCTCCAGCGGCGGAGCGGCCCCGGCCCCTGGCCCGGGCTCGGGCCCACCGCGGCTCTCGCCCCGCGGCTGGGAAGGTCCCTCAAGCGTCGGCCATGAAGCGGAGCGACCCTCATCACCAGCACCAGCGGCATCGCGACGGCCGCGCGAGGCCCTGGTCAGCCCCGACGGCACGGTCACCGAGGCGCCGCGCACGGTCAAGAAGGTACTGGGGTCGGGCTGCCTCTCTTCTCGGAGAGGCGGGGAGGGCGGGCATGGGAGCCGCGGCCTTCAGGGCACGGCAGCACCCCGTTCCACACCCTCTAGATCGTGGAGCCGAGGCTTTTCCCACCCTTGAACCCGCTCTTAGAGCGGCCGCCACCCGGTGCTCCGCTGCGAAGCGAAGCCTCCAGGTACCACGGGTGTACTTCGCTACTAATAACATGGAGGTAGCGCCCTTCACTACTACTTGAACGAGGCAGGGGGAGGAGAAGCACCTACTACTACACCCCCCGCCTCCAGCACACCTCCCGCGTGTAATTTTCCGGACTGTTCGGCGGCATAGAAAAACCTTCCCTCCAGCGATAAGGATAGCAAGATCTTTTTCCGTGGAGAACGAGGAAGCAATAGTTAGCTCTCATGAGGGCTCGGGAAACCCTCTTAAGTTGCCTGGCTTCTGTACAGATGACGACTTTCTGCTTTTCTATGGCCAACAGCTTTCCACAGGGTAGTACTGATCTGTGCCCTTCCTTTCTAGCCATTGCAATTCTCTTGTACTGTGATTGTAGAAGGGTAATGGAGAGATGCTTCATTCACTCTGAAGAGGTCTGGTCTCTAGGATTACTAGGTTGTATCTGAAGAGAATGCTTATTTCATTCATATCGTTATTGTGAACCAAAAGTGTTAGGAAGAAATGCCTGCTACTTTTGGGAAAGTAATCATTTGGAGCTGTCAGATTCCTTCATGAATAGAAACGTGTAATGGTAGTACCCCCGTATTATTTATATATTGGCTATATACCCTTTACCCCCTCCCCTCGTTTTTTTCTCCCATTTATCGATGCTAAGTCAGCACAAGAAGAAAAAGACAAGAGATGTGGATCATCTAAAAAAAAATATGGCTTTCATTTCCTGGAAACAATATGAACACAATGATTTATGGTTTTTTTCATTATAATGGGTGCATTTTGTTCTGTCAGAACAACAATAAAAAAGTGTACATTGGGTTTACTATGTAGAGTTTAGGTGAACCTTGGCTCCAACCAAAAATTTTGTTGTAATTACCTCATGACTTAGAGCAGTTAACTTTTTCATTTTGACTTCTCAAAGGTAGTGCTAAATGATGTCAGAGGCAAGACTGAAGGAATTTAACAGTGCTTTAGGACATGCTTTATCCTTTGCAATTTGATGTGTCGTCCTCCCCTCTCCATACAATTATAGTTAAATGGAGGAATTATACTTAAAAGAGGCAGCCTGGACTAGGGCTGGAAATGCTTAGGTCAAAATTAGGAAATCCAAAGCTATTTCTTACTAGTTAAGATGGATGTAACTTTGGCCAAACCTTTTTCTTGTGACTAATTATTCTAAAGTTTGTAATTTAGTTCTTTTAAGGGTAAAATGTTTAATAAATTACTTTTAGAGTGAAGTTTATACTTAGGTACAGACCTAGGTTTGAATATAGTACTCCCTCCCCAAGTATTAACTTTTGAATAATTTTCAAATTTTATAAAAGTAATTTCTTCTATAAAATGAGGGTACTAATTATGATTAAGGATTAAAAATGTTTGTGGTCATCACGTAGAATTTGGTACCTATAGTAGAATCTTAAATAATAACTTATTAAAATGTATTATTTCTCTCCTCATTGCTTAAGTATATGTATGTCACTGTGACCTTCTCTGAAAAATACACGTATTAGTAATGGTTCAATAGATTCTGTATAAAGAATTAATAAAAAAGAACCACAGGTCAGTACCCTAGAATCTATTACTTAATTCTAAGTATGCTTCTTGGACACTTTCCTTGTTGCTGAGCCACCTTCTTCCTGTTTTTTTTTTTTTAGTATCAAAATCATGTTCCATGATTCTAGATTTACTCAGCAGCCTCAAGGCTATGAAGACAGGGCTGAGCTTGCCTCACAGTTATAATCACACAAAGCCCTTGTTATTTGCTGAACATTCAGCAGGTAAAGTCCTGGGCAAGGATGTAGCTATATGACATAAGTAAGGACATTGCTGAGGTTGGCTTAGCTTACTCTTTTCCTCTCCCTTCTCCTTTTCTTACTCCCCATTCCCTTCCTCTTGTCTTGTTAGGGTCTCAATCTGTCGCCAGGCTCCCTGGAACTATGTAGGTGAGGCTGGCCTCTATAGTCTTCCTGCTTTAGCCTTCTGAGTACTGAGATTGCAGGTGTTTGCCACCACACCTGGCCTGAACTTTTATCTTTTTTTTTTTTTAAGACAAGATCTGGGGGTCGGGGTGGGGGGAGGTGTTGTCTAGATGTGGCTCGCTTGGTAGAATGTTTTCCTGGCAGGCAAAAAGCTCTGGGTTTGATCTACAGTAACATATAAATCAGACATAGAGGTGCTTACCTGTAATCCCAGTACTGAGGTTGAGGAGACAAGAGAACCAGAAGTTCAAGGTTATCTATCCTTGGCTACATAGTAAGTTTGAGGCTAGCGAAGCAGGCTGGCTTTGAACTCATGATCCTTTTGCCTCAGCTTCCTGTGTACTTGGGATTTGAAGTTTGTACCACACTTGGCTTGCTGTTTTTAGGGAGCACAATCTTTAGTTTTCTTAATAGTGAATTGACTAAATTTTCATGTAGAATGTCACTCAATGAACGACTGAGCTGTTTTGATTTGTTAAGCCTTTCTTGCTTCTTGGATTGTCTAGATAAGTCATTCTGTTCTTGACTCCCTTCTGCTTTATTAAAAGTGTGTGGAGGGATCAGATATTCTAGGAACAAAATAGTTGCCTTTAGCTATGTAAATGGTGACTATTGCTTTTATTTTTTAGTTACCAGAAAACTTACTTATGTTATTATATTTCCATTAATGTTTCTCTTTTCCTATTTGTGTATCAGTTATCAATTTTTTGGTTCTGTTACTCTGGTCAGCCACACAAAGGAAGTACATAAAAGTCAGACCTCTCAAGTTCAGTTGTTATAAGAATGAACATAATGGGGTGCAGGTTACTTGGTCACATTTTACTTTTGGCCCTTGCCTTCATCTTGTAACTTGTACTTTATAGGGCAGATCTTGTCATTGTGGTTATGGTATTGTATTTAAAGTTTTCCTTCATAAGCATACTTTCAGTGAACTCAGCAAATATCTCTGAAGTAGTAATTTATAAAATGGGAAAATAAGTTCCATCATGAATGACTGTGACAGCAGTTAAGAGCATTTCTTCCACGTGTTCTTAGAAATGGGTGCTAGCACAGAAGAGGATTTCTGAGAAGTTGAAAGTCTCTGACAATAAGGCTGCAAGCCTAAGAACCTCAGCTAGTGTGAGCTTATGTTACTATCGGTAATGACCATGTTCAAACAGACTCCATATTTTTCTTGGCAAACATATCTGCATTGTACTTACTTTGTTGCTGTCAGGAGAGAATGAGTTGAGCCATGTTCATGCTTTCTTGCCCTGAATTGTTTAAGCCCTTGATTTGGTTAATTATAGATTACTGAAATTGAGTGTTTTGGATAGAGTCATGGGAATGTGAGAGCAGTGTGACTCCCTTGCCAGTTAGAAAAGTACAGCCTAGCAAAATGTTCAGTAAGGCAATTGGCATTTGGACCCTAATAATAGTTACCATTAATTGGCCTTTTAGGTGCCAGGAATTGTTACAGGCATTTCTGTAATCCTGACAAGAACATTATGAAATGCAGATGGCATTATCTCAGTTTTACTGATGAGGAAATGTGATTCAGAGAGCTTAGTGTCAACCCCAAGGTTATACATCTAAAAAGTGGCACAGGTATTTAAACCTATGTCTGTCCCCAAAGCCCATGTCTTTATCCTTGTGCCACACAGACCTTCTGAGCTCTTAGATCTTGGTCTCTGGTCTTCCCCCAGGAATCTGTAAGTTCCTGAGTGAACTCTTTAAGGTGTGTCTGTCTGGCTAAGGCTTAGGTCATTCCAAGACCAAAGTGAAGAGAGTGAGTCAGGCTTTTGGAAGAGGATAGGAGAAAACTGTACAATGAGAACCTCAAAGAACCTCAAAGTTAAAGATATGGAGAACTTTATACATGGAAGAAATTTAAAATTAACAATATTAGCCTCCTATTTGTAATCAACTTGTAACCCTATAATGCATCCCTACCCTGCCCTCTCCTTTTTTTTTTTAAGACAGAGACTTACTGTTTATCCTAGGTTGACCCCAGACTCCAGTTCCCTTGCCCCTATAGTCCGTATGCAGCCCAGGTTAGCCTCAGACTCCAGATCTGTTTCCACCTTCTAGTATTTTAAGCATGTGCCACCATGCCTGGCTTTATCCTTATTTTTGAAGTTATGAATCTGGTTTCTTTCTGTTGAGCTAACAGTTTTCTTCTGTTCATTAAGTCCCCCCTCTATGAATCAGTCTTTGATTAAACCTTTGAGAATTAGAAAGGGAAGTATGCTGTTAGTTTTTTTTTTTTTTAAACTTTTGATTTTTATGTATATAAGTGTTTTGCCAACATTTATGTCTGTGCACCACTTATGTGCCTGGTGCTGAAGGAGACCAGAAGAGGGCAGTAGATCTCCTGGAGCTGGTCTGGTGAGCCACCCTGTGGGTGCTGGGAATTGAAGCCAGATCCTCTGGAAAGCAGCCAGTGCTCTTGACCACTGAGCCCTCTCTTCAGCCCCTTGTTAGGTGTTCTCACTTTGTATGAGGCCTTGTATTTGCAGCTTGATACGTACTATTTTATTTAATACTTTTAAGAGCTCTTAAAGATAGTGTTATCCTTGTTTTATTGAGGAAACAGATTAAGAAATTTGTCTCACAGTAACACAGTAAAGTACTAGAGCTAACAGATTCCTAATCTGTTTGACTTTGGAGACCATGTTGTGTAGATTTTCAATGCAGGAGGTTGTTTGAGGCCAAAGTTCCAGTTGTGTGTTCCATGCCTTGAGGAAGACACCTAGATCAAAAGTTTCCAGCCAATCAAACAAATGAACAAATACAAATGATCTGCTTTCTCTTAATGAGAAGGAGGGAGATAAAGATTTGCAATTTTTATTCAGAGTCTTTTTGAGTTGGAGTTTTAAGTAATACTCTTCTGTTTTCATGGTAGGGCTTTTAAAAAGTTTGTGTGTATGTGTGTGTGTGTTTGAGATGGTGTGTGTGTGTGTGTGTGTGTGTGTGTGTGTGGTGGGGTGCATGTAGAGGCCAGAGGACAACTTCATGCATCTGCCTGTCTCTACTTTATGTGGATAACAAATTCAGGCTACAGGTTTGCACAGAAAGGGCCTTTACCTGCTGAGCTATATCATTGGCCCTAAAATTTTCTAATTCATTACTTCAAAAATTAAAAAAAAACTTACTATGTTGTGTAAATAAGTGAGTGCTATATATTTGTATGTTTACTATGTGCATGCTTGGTACACACAGAAGCCAGAAGAGGGAGTCAACTGGAACTGACTGGAATTATAGGCTGTTGTGAATCACCATGTGGGTGCTGGGGACTGCAAGAGTAGGAAGTGCTCTTAACTATTGAGCCATCTCTGCTGCCCCTCTAATTATTTTTAAGATAAGCTTCCTTTATGTAGCCTGCTGGCTTTAAGCCTGAGATCATCCTGTCTTAGCCTTCACAAGTACAGGGATTATAGGCATCATGAATGCTTAACTTACAGTAGTTCTTATGAACTATTCAGAGAGGTATACCTGACATGGATGGGAGGAGAGCCATCTTGGCTATTGCTAGATCTCCCAGCCTGCCCTATGTTCATGTGATAGGCACAGCTAGAGGACCTAAAGTTCATTCACCCAATGGGTGGTTTCAATCAGCCTGATAAGATTTTATAAAATTTATAGGAGCTTTTTTAATCTTTTTACTTATAGCTAGAAACTTGATGAGACCAGCACAAAGGAGAAAGTTTCTTATGGCAGTTTTTAAGATTTTTTGAATGTATATTACATACATATTTTATATGTATATTCATGTGCTTTTGTGTATACATGGAGGTCAGAGGACAGCTGGTTAGAATTAGTTCATAATGTAAGTTCCTGTGATCAAACTCTGGTGTCAAAGGTAGCTAACACCTTTATTCACTGAGCCATCTTGCTGGTCCCTCTAAGAATAACTTAAGTTAAATAGCTTAAGACATGCATACTTTTTCCTCTCACTTCCACAGCTATATTCTGAACAGTTAGCTGTTTTCTTTTCTTTGGAGACTTGTATTAGTAGCTGGTAATTTTTAAATTTTGTTTTCAAGGTTCTGTCAATCAAAACTGTCAGTTTTGGGCACTGAGTTTTTAGAACTTATGTAAACTAGAGTGCTAGAAAACGAGTTGAGTAAGACTTTCCTTAAAACCTTTCTGAACATTGCATATCTGAGACTAAAACTAGCTTCTCTAATCACCTTCAGTGCTCCACTGTGCCCTTTTTGATTAAAAGAAGGACCAGCAAGATGGCTCAGCAGGAAAGGCTCCTGTTGTCAATCCTGATGACCTGACCTAAGTTCTGTGCCTGGAACCCACATGGTGAAAGAGAGAACCAAGTCCCCAAAGGAGTTTTCCTTTGACCTCCATATGAATCAATCTCCCTCTCCCTCTCTCTCTCTCCTCTCTCTCTCTCTCTCTCTTCTCTCTCTCTCTCTCTCTCTTTCTCTCTTTCTCTCTCACTCTCACACACACACACAAATAAATGTAATTTTAAAAAATTAAAAAGAAAAATCTTATATATTAGGGAAAAAGGATTTAATAATGTTGTTCTTGGAAACTCCTTTATTGGTCTTTGTGTCTACAATTTACTCAGTACATACTCTTTGCCAGACCTCTGTCTTGTCTATTAGTCCTCATAACAACTTTTATCAGATGAGTAGCTTTATCTTTATTTTACAGATGAGAAAATATAGGCTTAAAGAGAGTAATTAACATGCCCGAGGCTTTGCCAATCTGTAATGCCTTTGGGATCAGTGAGATGAAACATTACCCATAGCAACAGTGGGAGGCTTTGTCACATTGCCAGCCCCTACTGCTCTGGCCAAACTCCCATGTGATGTCTGCGTGAGTTGCTGCTAAGACTGTCTGTGTAACCCTTTGGACATTAGCATCTATCCTGTTACTGGAGGAGGCAGAAACCACCATGCATCATCATATCCTTGTTTACTTTGGTCACCGATGTCTCATCATCCATCTTCCACCAAGCTGTTTTACCATTGTCTTTATCCTTTCAGCTGACTCAGATCTTCAAGCCTTTCTACTTTATTTTTCTCAACATCCCATTATCAGCAAATCCCCATGTAGCATCAGCCTTTAGGTAACAAGATCAAGTCCCAGAATGAGAGCAGCAGACTGTAAGTGTTGACACATGGTGTCTAGAACTGTAAGATGAAAACCAAGCTGCAGGCTCTCTTGTTTGCCACCATTACCTGTAATATCTTTAACAGACCAATTTGATAATTTGGGGTATTTTTTTTAAGCTGTGTGTCCTTGAAACAGATTTTCCACCCTGGACACTATTTCATCTTCTTTCTGTATATTCCTTTTCTATTTATTTCAGTCCAAATTGACTTGTAGTGCTTGTGAAACTGAGTAATGGACTGTCTATTTATACTAACCCTTCTACCTTCCTTGTTGCCCGAACACATAGAACTGAAAGTTGCTGAAGAAAATCTGAAAGCTAGACAGATCAGTGTCACAATGAATTCCTAATCAGCAGCCTTGTGAGACATCAGCTACGTCTAGCAGTGTTATGCATGTCTCTAGCAAGTTTGCCTTCCCATTGCAAATGACTATTTCATATGCCCTTCTATTTAAGCCAGTTATAAGCTTTCTCTTTCACTACAAGAACAGAAGACCTCATGTGGAACTTCTTGGTACTTTCTATCTACAAACCTATTTCTACCTGGGGCTAACCTCATTCTTCGTGTTACTACGGAAGAGGAAGTGTCCTCATTCTGTCAAAGATAAGTCCCTCACAGTGCTTTAATCATGTTCTTTTCAGTAGTATTAAAGAAGTCTTCTCTGGTTATTTGCTCGCCTCCAGTATTTTGTCAGTGTTCAGACTTGCTTTGCCTCCTTCATTTTGGCAGTTCTGTTCTTCAACCTTCCAACTTCCCTTTTGTCTTTCAGAATCCATCTTTGTACCAGATTTTTCTATGCATACATTTTTAATTTTTATGAACTCCTTAACCCATTCTTTTTTTTGGTTTTTCAAGACAGGGTTTCTCTGTTGTAGCCCTGGCTGTCCTGGAACTCACTCTGTAGACCAGGCTGGCCTTGAACTCAGAAATCTGCCTGCTCCTTAGCCCATTCTTATCCTCTGACAGAAAGAAAACCTATTGCTAATTTCATTAGATTGGAAAACGGTTTTTGTTATTGTTGTTCAACTCCTTAGGCTTCTATGACTCTGCTCTTTTGTTCTTTGGAGGCAGGATCTCCTAACAAGGAATGGAGCACTTGTTACAGAGCTAAAGCTGCCTTTGAGCTTCTGATCCTTCGGTCTCCTGCCTCCACCTCCCTAGTGATGGGATTACAGGTGTGTACCACCACACTCAGCTTCATGACATTGGTTTTTTGTTTGTTTGTTTGGTTGGTTGGTTGGTTTTTACTAGTTTTCTTTTAACTGTTTTGGCTGCACCACCTCTTTTATTTTGTTGACACTTCCTTCTTGGTCTTGGGATCTCTGTTCTAGTCACTGAGTTTTCTCCCCCAGTTACCCATATAATTCCTGTGTTTATTAGTATCATCCACATCCCAGTAACTCCCACAAGTATTCCTTTTGCTAAGACTCCTTTTCTGAATGCCAGTCTTAGGTTTGTACAGCTGCCTACTGCAACCAAATACAATAGTTTAATGTCTAAAACTAAATTTTATCTATTTTAGATTTATTTTATATGTATGAATGTCTTATGTACACCATGTGCTTACCTTGTATCCATAGAGGAATTGGAGTTAAGGATGGCTCTGAGTGACCATACTAGGAATTGGATCCAGGACCTCTACAATCTACAAGAACTTTTTTTTTTCCGGTTTTTCAAGACAGGGTTTCTCTGTGTAGACCAGGCTGGCCTTGAACTCAGAGATCTGCCTGACTCTGTCTCCTGAGTGCTGGGATTAAGGGTGTGTGCTGCTGCCACCACCACCCATGGAGCAAGTGCTTTTAACTGATGAACCATCTCTTTAGCTCCCTAAAACTGAATTTCATTAATTACCAAGATGTTTTGTTCTTACTTTCTTCTGCCAATTCACTGAAACTTCCATTATTTTTCTTTCATTTTTTTATTTGGCCTTGTGCATATTCTACCATTGAGCTATACCCCTGCCTCCCACAAACAAATGCTTTTAATTATCCAGATGAACCTTGAAAATATTGTAAAATAGTTCAGTTTTATAAAGGAGAGTCCTTCGCTGGCCCCAGCCATTCTCATTTGTTTCCTCAGAGGTGACCCTCTGCTATGTTTGTCTTTTCATACTTTGTTATGAACTTCCATGCATTGTATATAAATTTATAGCCTTGTATTAACTTGTACATAAGTAAAAAGCACACTGTATATGTAATATTTTTCAGGCTCTTTTTTTCTAAACTTTAATACAATATTAAAATTTACATATATATGTTCTTTCCATATCAACACACATATATTTATCTTATTTTTTATTTTTTAAAGACAAAATCTTACTATGTAGATCAGGCCTACCTTAAACTGGTGATGATTCTTCTGCCACAACTTTTATGTCTTCTTTTTTTTTTTTTTTTTTAAATAAAGATTATTTTTATTTTATGTGCATGGGTGTTTTGCCTCTGTGTATGTCTTAACCATATGGATACAGTACCTGGGAGGCCAGAAGTGGGTGTCAGATCCTCTGAACCTGGAGTTGTCTGTGACTGTGAACTACCATATGGGTGCTAGGAACTGAACCAGGGTCCTCTGCTAAAGCAGCCAGTGCTCCTAACAGCTGATTCATCTCTCTAGTCCCCACTCCTTCTTTTTAACTGCTGAATTGATGTTTATTAAAACATTCTGCTGTTACATACCTTTTTTTTTTTTTTTTTTTTTTTTGGATTTTTTTCGAGACAGGGTTTCTCTGTGTAGCTCTGGCTGTCCTGGAACTCACTTTGTAGACCAGGCTGGCCTCGAACTCAGAAATCCACCTGCCTCTGCCTCCCAAGTGCTGGGATTAAAGGCGTGTGCCACCACCACCCGGCCTGTTACATACTTTTAACTTTTTTCCCCTTTAAAAATTATTTTATATGTATGAATGTTTTACTCAGATATGCTTGTGTGCTACATGCACACATAGTACCCTCAGAGGTCAGAAGAGGACAGTGGATCTCTGGAATTGAGCTGTAGTTATGGACATCTGTGAGTTGCCATGTAGGTACTGAGAATCCCCTGCAGGAACAAGTGTTTTTATCTGCTGAGCCATCTTCTTAGTTCCTTTTTTTTTTCTTTCTTGATAAATAGTGCTTTAGTACTTACTTATATGTCTTCATTCTCTTTGTGTTCACATAGAAATGGTTCTTTATTTGGAGGTCAAAATATCTTTTGAGTGATGAATGGTTCAAAAATAATCTGCTGTGTAGCCCAGGGTGGTCTTGGTATGATCCTTCTGTCTTACCCTTTTGAGTGTGTGTGTGTGTGTGTGTGTGTGTGTGTATCACCTTGCCTAAATAGGCAGTCATATTTCAGTGTATGGTAATTAGTAAAGGTTCAAAATGTAAATACCATTGTTATATAGCTGCTAATTCTAGCAAGACAACCCTTACCTTTTGTCTTGACCAATACTAGATATTTTTCTTTTTTCTTTTTTACAAAATTGATAGGGAGAACGCTTTTACTGCTTATGAATTTACAGTCTTCTCTTATGGTAAGGCTGAGAGTGCTTTTCATGTATATGTTGAATTGACAGTGTGGATTCCTTTTCTTACAACTGTTTGTTTATAATCATTAATAAAGTGTTTACGGCTGTGTGCCAGGTCTGAGGATGCAGCAGTGAGGACAGTGGGCAAAAATGTCTGCACTTCCAGTGGATTGGCTTTCATTTTTTAAATTCTTAGGACATTTATTTCTCTTGTATATGTAGCAGATATTTTTTTCCTTTTTTTTTTTTTTTTTTTTTTTTGTGTGTGTGTGTGGTATGGAGATCAGACATGTTAGGAAGCATTCAGTGCTAAACCCCCTATTCTGCTTCTTATTGGCTTGTGACTATAATTTTTAACTATAGTTTCATGTGGCTTAAACATTTTATGTCTTAGTTGGTCTTTTCTGTTCCATGTTGATAAAAATTCTACATTTTCATGATTGTGTTTGTTGTATTTTGGTTTCTAGTCCATCTAAAACTTTTTGTTTGTAATGTAGGTCAACGGTTATTTATAGTATAAGATAGCATTATTGGTTCCCAAATAAAATATTGTATTTACCTGCTTTTAGTTGGTTCTGGTTGGTTTTTTTTTTTTTTTTTTCTTTTAATTTATCTTTCTTAACTCGGTATTTGTTTGTTTGTTTTGAAATAATCTTAAATAATCCAGGCAGTCTCAAACTTGATGTACAGCTGAGCTGTCCCTGCAGTCCTGATCATCCTGTGTCTGCCTCCCACGTGCTGGGAGCACAGTGTGCCAGCATATTCATCACTGTTCCCCTAATACTTATGTGCATGTACTAGTAGTGACTAAAGAGTGGCCAAACTTATTGATTCAAGAATGTCCCTACAAGTTAACATCCTATTACTACTTACTGAGGGCTTACAGTGAGTTACTCATAAAACCATTGATATCTTAGCAAATTTTTCTTATGTACTTGATATCATTTTCATTTTTCTTTTAAAAGATTTTATTTGTTAGATTTGGTCATTTTACTTTCTGTGCAAGTGTTTTGCCTATATGTTTGTATGTGTACAACATGCATGTCTGGTGCCCATAGAGGTCAGAAGACGGCACCAGATCCCCTGAAACCAGAATTAAAGATGGTTATAAACCATCATGTAGGTGCTGGGAATTGAACCCAGGTCCTATACAAGAGTAATGAGTGCTCTTAACCTCTAAGCATCTCTCCAGCTTTAAGTTTTAGTAGAAACTGGAACCTCAGTGGTTTCCAGATAAAAACCCTGTGTGCTAGTGCTCATCCTCAGGGAGGCTAATCTGTTAATGTTCCTCTACCAAGTTGGGAGAGTGTATCCCTGTGTGGCCTTTTTCCAAAACAACATTTAATTTTTTTTTCTCTTTAAGGCATTACCAAGATGAGTATGTGTGATAAAAGTGTAGAACAATGGGTTTTTTTTTTTTTTTCATGGTAATTGTGTATTATCTGCCTTTTGAAGTTGACATTATATGCTCTAGGTTTAAAGACAGGCTTCTTTTCCTAAAACCTAAATAAAAATTTGTCTTCAGCAAGGCTGTATTAAAGCTTAATTGAGTTTCAGATTACTTTATGCCTTGGGAGACAGAAGTAGGATATATTTTTAAGTACATTATTTCACATTCTTTTTTGAAATAAAGGACAGAATATGTTAGCTCATGTCTGTAATCTCAGCGCTTAGGCAGATGAGGCAGGAGAATGGCTATAAGTTCAAGGCCAGCCTGAGTTACAGAGTGAGTTTGAGGCCAGTTTGGGATAAAGGGTCTATAGATCAGACCTTGGATAAAGTCCTGTACCATGTCCCCACAGTGTGTGACCTACAGGGCTTTGTTACAACTCTTGCTTCTCTAATGAACTGTGAGCTTCTTCATGTAAACTCGTTTATTTATTGTATACTAAGCATCACTTAGTCCTAGGGTGATAACATCAGTAAGTTACCATTCTTGCCCTAGAAAAGAATATAGGAAGTGTACCAGAGAAAGAAGTAAATATAATTCAGTTTGATATGGGCAATCATGAAAGCAAGACTTGTAGCTTGAGAGGGTCAGCTTTGACTAGGTATATCACCCTGGAAACTAGTTGGTTTCACAGTGTAGTTGAACATTTATGATATCCCTTGTTCCAGCTTAAAAGTCCAGAAATTCATCCTCGGTATATTTATAAGCCAATAGCCTCTTAGGATTTGTTCTTGCAAGCCAAACTTACATAAGCTTACATAAACTTATTTAAAACAAACTGGTAACTTGTACTTTATGGTTAGATTCTGATCTGACCTGAAACATCAGTAAGTCAGAGTGTATTCTGATTTTTAAGGTTTGGAATTCTTAGGGTGGATCCTTGCTGCTCAACTGAATCTTGCTATTCAAACAGCAACTCTGTTTTGTATGAGGGAATGCTTGCCAGAATCCCAGTTTGTTACTCACTGTTGACTTCATATTTTTCATTTATGAAACTTTTAGAGGAGCAAGAAAATCATATTAAGAGTTTTGAGGAAGGGTGGAGACATAGTGAGAAAAAAGTAAGAACATTTTATAGACACAGAGAAACACATGGGCTTGAGTACACAGAAAGATGAGATCCAGAGAGAAATGGACACACAGACTAACAGATGACCACAGATGCATTTCCCATGTGTGCATGTATAAGAACCCTCTGCTAAGTCAGTTCTCTGACAGAGAACCTCAATATCTCCAGACTCTCCTGTATGTACTAACACACATACCTACACCCTGATTCCTGCCCTTTGACATCCAACAGGTAATGCTTAAAACAGATTTTTATGGAACTTCAGTTGTATTCTCCATGGTTATTTTGAGAAGGAACAAATATTTTCTCTAAGGTACTTTTATCTGAGCCAGAAGATGAAGCAAAAACAGAAGGGCTGCCTTTGGGTCTTTAGAACATTGAATTCGACAAAACAGTTTTATTTGAATTCCTGTCTTTAGAACTGTTTGTTCCTAGGTATCATTTTCAGTTTGATGTATTTATGCTTGCTTTTTTCTCTCTCTCAGGAGCTTGCATCCTAGGTTGCTAGTTAGGCAGAGTTCCAAGCTCATCTTCCCTTGGTATTCATTAACATACTTCCATGGTGCTGACTGAGTCTCATAAATCCACCTGGGATTGGAAGCTGCACATTTCACCTATGTGGAGGGACTTGAACTGAATTCTCTATGGATGTGTAGAACTGAGGAATGTAGACGGGGCGAGGAGGGTTAAAAGTAGAAATGTAATTATACAATTGTGTTACCATGGTGGGTTGTTCATAGTATGCATGGTACATACATAGTAGATTTGCATGAAATATAAGAATAACTGAGGGAAGCTGGTTGTATTGGTTCACAGCTGTAATTCTAGAATTGAAAGGTAGATACAGGAGGATCAGTTTAGTTCATGGTCATTCTACTTAGTGAATCCCAGGCCACCCTGGGCTTCAAAACCCTATTCAAGTTATATCAAACAGCAGAACTAAAGGGAATTAATAGTAACTTTAAAATTTAATAAAACTTTAAAAATAGTAACTCTGATGTGTGGTAGAGTGGCACATTGGATTGTGTTGGTTAAGCTGGGCCTGGTGGTGTAGATCAATAATTCCAGCCATCGGGTAGTTAAGTCAGGAAGAAATTCAAGACCTGCCTATCCTTTAGAGGATTGTATTAATTGATAGGTAACTGGTAGGTACATACCTAGATTTTATTGTGAGTATCTCTGGCAGCAGGGTATAGGAAGTATTTTATTAGTGAAAAGGAAGCTTGACAGAGACAGCTTTTTTTGTGTGTAAATACTTGAGGATGTTAGATGGTAGGGACATAAATTGAATAGTTTTACAAATACAGCTTTTGAAGCCTAGTATTTTTCTATTGCTATTTGATACATGTATATTTATTTGACCAAAAGTCTATTTAAATTTTTATATTTCATCCAGGCAGTGGTGATGCATGCCTTTAATCCCAGTACTTGGGAGGTAGAAGCAGACAGATCTTGATGAGTTTGAGGTTAGCCTGGTTTATAGCAGAATGAGTTCCAGGACAGCCAGGGCTACACAGAAAAACTCTGTCGGGTGTGTGTATGTGTGTGTGTATACAAAATACGGAAGAGTATGGAGAAAATTGTACTTAATAGTCCCTCACCCACCCCACCCTCCCACCCCAGACAGGATCTCTTGTAGTCCAGGTTGGCCCTGAACTTCTATGTAGCTGAAGGTGATTGAACTTGTCTTTATTTTGTCTCTTTCTTCCAAGTCACTACACAAGGCCCTAAATTTTTCTTTAGATTAAAAAACAAAATTGGTCAGGAGAGCCAGAGCTACACATAAAGAAACCCTGTCTTGAAAAACAAAAAAAGAAAAAAAAATTTTTGGTAGTAGAGGTTATATCTAGAACCTCACACAAGCTAAGCATATACTTTACCATATACACCCCCAAGCTTCGGTTAGCTTTTAAAGAAGTAAAATATTGTAAATAAAATTGAAGACCCTTTCTGTTCACTCTCTTCTCACGTTTCCTCCGCAAACAAAGACTACTGTTAGCCGGCCTTTTCTGTTGGAAATTTCTTGCTGTAGTTGTTTAACAATCACATTTGGATATTGTTTATGAGTTTTATATAATGTATTTAAGATATTCTTCTACAGCCTACCTCTTTCACTCAGTTTTCTGTAGTCAGATCAAGGGAAAGAACCACAAGGAAATCCAAATTGGAAAAGAAGAAGTGAAATTCTCTTTGTTTGCAGATAATATAATCTTACATAGAAAAGCCTAAGAATTTCTCCAAATAACTGTTGGAGCTTGATCAATGAGTTCAGAGAGACTTCAGCATGCAAACTCAACATAAAGTATTCAATAGCGTTTCTGTATATCCACAGCGAGGTATCTGAGAAGGCAACTGAGGCGGAATCCAGTTTATAATAGGAAAAAAGTCTAGGAATAAATTGAAAGAGTTGAAAGAACAATTTTCTATTAAACATGAATGAAAGAAATGAAAAAGGACACCAAAAAGATGAAAAATGTCACATGTTCATATGTTGAAAGACTAGATATTGTTAAAATATCTGAGTTATCCAAAAGTATCTGAATAATTCAAGCAAAACCAAAATGGTCTGTATCAAAATACCAAGGATATTAAAGATACAGAAAAAAAAATCCTTGTAAAATCTACTTGGGACCATGAAAGACCATTGGATAGCCAAAGGACTAGGCAAAAAGAATAAAGGTAGAACTATTATAATATCTGACTTAGTAGTACAAAGTTACAGTAACCAAAACAGTATTGTACTGGTGTACAGAAAGACATGAGACCAGTGGAACATGGCAGAGAAACCAGAAATAAGCCTTGTATGTGTACAGCTAATTGGGTTTTCAACAAAGACACCAAGAGTGTTGGAGAAAGGATAGTCTCCAGCAGTAAATGATGCTGGGGAAAGTGGATAGCTATATTTAGAAAAACGAAGTGGGACTTTTAACACTTAATAGTGCAAAGGCTACCTTAAATATAAGTCCCCAAACTATGGCTCTACTAAAAGAAAACAGAGCAAATAATTCAGACCTTGGTTTAGTCAAAGATTTTACATGACTCCAAAACCCAAGTGACCAAAAAAAAAAAAAAAATTAACAAGTAGGGTCTTCAAACTAAAATCTTCATAACAAAGAAAACTATCAACAGCTATAGAATGGGAGAAACTCTTTGCAGATGATTCACCAGGGATTTATATTTAGAATTTATAAGAAATTGAGACAACAATGAAAAACAACCTAAGAGCAAATGGGCAGAATTTGAATAGACAGTTCTTGTAAGAAAATGTTTGACCACTAAGCAATTAAGAAGTATATACCCAGAACAAATGAAGTCAGTGTGTCAGAGATACCTGCACCGTCATGTTTATTGCAGCAGTAGTCATAATAGTCAAGAGATGGAGACAGTCAAGGTATCTATCAATGGGTACATTGATAAACTGATATATACACACATACTAAATTCTGTGATATATATGATATATGCAATGTCAACTACAAAAAAGAAAGAAATCCTGGTAGTTTTGGCAACATTGCCCAAACTGAAAACAAACAGGCACAAAAAGAAATATACTGTATATTCTCATTATTCTTACTAGAAGTGCTGGTCCATTCTTGCAATCAGAGGATCTTGTGTTCTTGGCCATCTTGTGCTATACCATGAAACCCTATCTCAAGAAAACTGAGGACTAGAGATGTTGCTCTGTAGTGTGCTTCTCTAGGATATGCAAGGCCCTGTGTTCAGTCCTTAATCCTGGTCTACAGAATGAGTTCCAGGACAGCCAGGGCTACACAGAGAAACCCTCTCTGTTTACTTTTATTGCTTCTCACATTCCCATCACAAAGACTACTATTACCCAACATTTTTTGTTGATAACTTCTTGCTGTAATTGTTTAACAATCACAATTGTATATCATTTATAAATATTCTATAATGTATTGAAGACAGCCTACTTTTTTCACTCTCTGCTTTATTAATTAGGGCCTTCAGTACATCATGGAAGACTGTTAGAATTTATTCAGTAGTTGAACTGCAGGGTTTGGCATACAGTCTTATTCTCTGTCCTTGCAGCTTAGTGATGCTTTAACGAGCTTTTAAAATACTGTTTGGTGATAGCAACTCATATAGTTTGTATAGGGACAATCTCTTGTATACTGTATGGAAGCATCACATGTCAATGAAAATCTGATGGCCCATTAGCTAAAGGCAGGAAGTAGAAGGTAGGAGTTCCAGTAGACAGAGATTGGTACTCTGGGAGATAATCAGAGGCAGGAGATTTGCTGTGCAGACTCTGAGGAAATCAGGGATATGAAACTGAGGAGAGGTAACCAGTCATGTGGCAGAAATAGAATAGTTTAAATGAGTTAGATAAGTTATGAGTTAGTTGGGGAATAATCCCAAGCCAAAAGCCATAAGCATTGTTAATTAATAATAAGCCTCTGAATCATTATTCAAGAACTGGGAACCAGGTGGCAAAGCCTACGATTACAAGTTTGATAAGTAAAAACAAAACTCCATTGTTTCCAGTATACCCGTTAGGATACATAACTGAGTCTATATTCTTTTTCTATTGTACTATCTTTGAGTTGATATATAATGGCTTACAAATTTTAAAATCTTTAAAATATTTGGGGGTTCTCAGAAATAATTTATTGGCTTTTTTCTCTGATGTTGGGTGGTATATTTTATTGATTATAATCTCTTCATTGTTTTTATTTGTTCTTTTTATTTTGAGACAGTTTTCCTCTGTAACCCAGTCTGCCTTTAAACTCAGGTAATCCTTCTATCTCAACCTGAAGAGTTCTGAGAGTTCAAGTATGTTCTACCATACAGAGTTTGAATAGTCTCTTGTGCTTGTCTAGTTGAACTGTACGTATGCTCAGCAGGTATGTGGTTGTTGGTAGACTGTGCATCAATTTAGTCTTGTACATAATAAACAATGCATATGATTATGGAGCTGAGCCCTAGCTATGAACTATTATTTATAGCATACTTGTCTCCACTTAGCAACCTAGTTAATCTCTGTCCCTTGGATATAATATCTGATGCAGTCATGTCCGTGGACAGTTTATTGTTTGTTTTTCAACTGTTTTAAAAAGACAAGTCCTACATTCCCCAGAACTGACTTTAAACTTGCTGTGTAGCCAATGATGACTTTGAAATTTAAAAAAATATTTTTTTATATTTATTATTACATGTGTGTCTATGTGTCTATATATAAGTCAGAGGTAGCACATGTGTATGGAAGTCAGGTGACAACTTGTAGGAGTCAATTCTCCCATCCTGTAGGTTTCAAGGATGGAATTCAAATTCCCAGTCAATGCTCTCACCAGGTCTTGGCCTGACTCTTGAACTTTTGATCTTCCTTTCTCTGGATTGCTGGGATTGTAGATGTGCACCCCCATGTCTATTTTATGTAGTTCTAAAGACTGAACACAGGGCATTATAAAAAGCAAGAAATGTATTTCACCAGCTGAGCTGTATCTCAGCCTTTCTTGTATATCACATTGTTAGGGCGCCTCTGGGTCAGACAGCACTGATAACAAAGTGTTTTAGGCTCCTTAACGAGGCAATAGCAACGGGAACACTATTATATGTGTGTGTGTGTGTTACATATAGCTATGTATTATATACATAGTCTATATAAATATACACTATATATGTATATTATAATATACATACATACACATTGATATATGTATAATATATTACAATTATAATACATATATCAATGTAAGGATAGACACTTGACAGTTATAAATCAACATTGTTTTTACTTATGAGCATCAGGTTACCAGTTAAGATATTCTTTATCTTAAAAATTACTTTTAGGGAGGGCGAGCGAGAGAGCTGGCAGGCAGCAGGCGGGCGGGTGGTCGGCCGGCATGGAGGGAGGGAACGAGCAAGCAGTGAGCAAGCCAGCGAGGGTGCCCGGTCCCGAGGGCAGGGAAATTCCTCAGGCAGCACCTCCAGCACCCAGTGGAGCAGACACAGCCCGGCCCGGCCATGGCCTCGTTGCTGAAGGTGGATCAGGAAGTGAAGCTCAAAGGAGCAGATCACAAGTGAGGCAGAAGACTTGGTGGCAAATTTTTTCCCAAAGAAGTTATTAGAACTTGATAGTTTTTTGAAGGAACCAATCCTAAATATCCATGACTTAACTCAGATCCACTCAGACATATATCTCCCAGTCCCATGCGCCATTCTCCTCACCAATAGCCACGATGGACTAGACGGTCCCACTTACAAGGAGCGCAGGTTGGATGAATGTGAAGAGGCCTTCCAAGGAACCAAGGTGTTTGTGATGCCCAATGGGATGTTGAGGAGCAACCAGCAACTCTTGGACATTATTGAGAAAATAAAAGCTGAGATTGGGCTGCTGATCGAGAAATGTAACACAGTCAAAATGTGGGTTCAGCTCTTGATTCCCAGAATAGAAGATGGGAACAACTTCGGGGTGTCAATTCAGGAGGAAACAGTTGCAGAGCTGAGAACTGTGGAGAGTGAAGCTGTATCTTATCTGGACCAGATTTCTAGATATTATATTACAAGAGCCAAATTGGTTTCTAAAATAGCAAAATATCCCCATGTGGAAGATTATCGCGGCACTGTCACAGAGATTGATGAGAAAGAGTACATCAGCCTCCGGCTCTTCATCTCAGAGCTGAGGAATCAGTATGTCACTCTCCACGACATGATCCTGAAAAACATTGAGAAGATCAAACGGCCCTGGAGCAGCAATGCAGAGACACTGTACTGAGGCCAGGGCCAGGGGACTTTGTGAGTCTGGCTCTACATTGTCTTGGTTTGTTACATGACTATCATGATGGGGAAACTGGCAGGAAATAGTAATCACACCTCTCTGTTTTTAGTTAGAGTCTAATGAAACTCTCATCTAGTTAAAAAAAAATTACTTTTAGATAAGACTTCTTTGCCTTAAACTACTTTGTAGATGTATTCTTTTTTTATTCAAAATTTAGCCCTTAAATATGGTAACTCTGTATCCCCACTTGAAGTCTGAGAATACACAGGAGTCTGTTAACTTGAAAAGAAAGAGATAATGTTTGGAATCCATGGTCAGTCCTTTCAAGCCTGTGTCCTGCTCCTGGGAAGAAAAAGAAGGGGTCTGGAGCTGGCTCAGGAGTCAGAACACTGCTCTTCTAGAGGACCCAGGTCTGATTCTTAGTACCTGATGGTGGCTCATAACTGTCAGTAACTCCAGTTCCAGGGGATCTGATCCCCACATCTGGCCTCCACAAGCACCTGTACTTACATACATACATATATACACAGGTACACATGCACACACATTAGTTAAAAGCAAAATAAATCTTAAAAAAACAACAACCAATTTTAGTATATGTGCTGTTGAAGCAAGCACAAGTCTGGGAGAACCACCAGCTTGGGAGCACATAGGGAGGGACCCATGGCTCCAGCTGTATATGTAGGGGAGGATGGCCTTGTCGGATATAGGTGGGAGAGGAGATCCTTGGTCCCATGAAGGCTGGATGCCGAGTGTGGAGGAATTGGAGGGTGGGGAGGTGGGAATGGGGCAGTAGGTGGAGGTACATCCTCATAGAAGCAGGAGGAGGGGGGATGGGATAGGGGGTTCCTGGGTGGGGGGGATGGGGTAAGGGGATAACATCTGAAATGTAAATAAAATATCCAATAAAAAAATAAAAATTAAAAAAAACCCACAAAAACCTGGATGTGGTGGCATGGCTGAGACCTGTAACACCAACACTTGTACAGTTGGATGGAAGACAGAGATAGGAGACTCTGGAAGTTTGTGGGCCAGTTAGCACAGCAGAAACAACACTGGCAATCCTATCTTAACAGGGAGAAAGGAAAAATCGGACTCCCTGAAGTCTTCTGACTTTCACACGTGTTATAGGGCATAAATGTCACCCCTTCTCACATAATAAGAACAAATAAAAATTTTAGAATGGTCCATCATATGAATTTATCATAATTATAGAAAGTTTGCATTAGTGTGTCATTTTGCCTTCTTGAATTCTTGTCAACAGTACACAAAAAAAGCTGTATGAAAGTTGTGTGAGAGCCTAGAACGTAGCATGGTGATAGAGTGCTTGCCTAACATGTGCATGGCCCTGGGTTTGAATTTTGACATCAGAGAAAAGAAACTTGTGGGCATTGTGATTTCTTCTGTTGTTCACTGGCTCCTTTTTCTGAAGTAGAAATCTGGTATCACATTTGGGAGTTAGACAAGCTCACAGGCTGTCTCCAGGAAACTCACTATTATTTATTATTTATTTTATTTCTCATGTTACTTTTTTTGTCCACTGTTTATCAAGCGTCTGCATTTTCTTGCCATCCTTACTGTCAGATTTTCTTGGAAAGCAACTCTGTCTCTCTGACTTTATTTATTTTGAGACAGTTTTACTCTGTGGCCCTAACTGGTCTGGGATTTGCTCATAAACTAGGCTGGTCTTGAACTCTTAAGATATACTTGTCTCTGCTTCCCAACCTAGTGCTGTGGTGAAAGGTTGCACTGGCATCCTCTCTTGTCCTTTATGAAAAGATTAATTTTTATTAAATTATCCCAGTGTGTGTGTGTCTGTATGCAGGTATGTGTGTGTGTAAGTGCAGGTACTTAAAGGGGCCAGGCACATTGGATCCCTGGGTACAGATGGGTGTGAGATACCCAGTGTGAATGCTGAGATCTGAACTCCTGGACTCTGGAAGAGCAGTGCACTCATCCCTGCTGAGCTGTCTTTCCAGTCCCTTGTCACTTTTCTATGCGGTGCTCTGTTAGGGCATTGGTTTGTTATTACTAATGATTAGATGCTGCTTGTATAGCCAGAAGTACATGTTATCATTTTTAGAAAATAATACTGACAATTTATGTGAGACACTAGTTTTTTTGTTATTATTGTTTTGTTTTTAGTATTTTTTGTTAAAGCCTAGGATAGTAAATACGTGCAATCTAGCAAGCAGTCATTCCTTTGATTCATTGCCCTTAATTACACACACTATTGATCCTTTTTTTTTTTTTTACAAGAAGCTATTTAAGACAGATACAAATGCCGACTCCCAGAGTTTCTTGGGATAACAGTAAAATATTGAATAGAAGCCGGGCAGTGGTGGCGCACGCCTTTAATCCTAGCACTTGGGAGGCAGAGACAGGTGGATTTCTGAGTTTGAGGCCAGCCTGGTCTACAGAGTGAGTTCCAGGACAGCCAGGGCTACACAGAGAAACCCTGTCTCGAAAAACCAAAAAAAAAAAAAAAAAAAAAAAAAAAAAAATATAAAATATATATATATATATAATATATATTGAATAGAATAGACTATAAGGAAACAACACTCTGTACAGTTTTTGTTGCTAGGACAAAATCCTTTTGTAGGTCATGAACTTTTGAGTAGGCTGAGTTTTGAGTTAGCCTCAATTAGGATTTTGGTTTTTAACTTATACCACACAGGCTTTAGATTAGAGAAAATCAGAGAAAAGCACTGTGATGGAATTAAAGTAACCATGACAACTATTACAATGTAAATGCCTTCTTGAGAGGAAGTAGACAGCGTGGGCACTTGTTAGGGTATTCCTTTATTACATTTACAACTGGAGTGGACTAGTATTTTACTATTTTCAAATAAGATGTAACTGATTTTTGAACATTTTTGAATCCTCTGCTATTCAATCTTAAAAATTTTACCAAGGTGGTAGCACTGTGTTTTAATATATGTATAAAACTTAAGATGCATCTCTAATGTGTTTTAATATATGTATAAAACTTAAGATGCATCTCTAATGTGCCTTTTTTGTTTTGTTTTTTATTTTTCTTTTTTTTTTTTTTCTTTTTTTTTTTTTTTTTTTTTTTTTTGGTTTTTCGAGACAGGGTTTCTCTGTGTAGCCCGGGCTGTCCTGGAACTCACTCTGTAGACCAGGCTGGCCTCGAACTCAGAAATCCGCCTGCCTCTGCCTCCCAAGTGCTGGGATTAAGGCGTGCGCCACCACCGCCCGGCGTTTTTTGTTTTTCGAGACAGGGTTTCTCTGTGTAGCCCTGGCTGTCCTGGAACTCACTGTGTAGACCAGGCTGGCCTCGAACTCAGAAATCCGCCTGCCTCTGCCTCCCAAGTGCTGGGATTAAAGGCCTGTCTAATGTGCTTTCTTAAATACACTTTGAGACTTCTGCTTCCTTTACTGATAGAATCCTCCCTTCTTTCTGGCACTAATATTGTGGTTCTCCATCAAATTTCTAAGACACAAAGGAAACCACTTAGGTTTCCAGAGGAGCAGCTTCATGACTGATGATAACCAACATCTGGTTTATGATGTAACTGTTAATCCCAAAGATTCCAGGAAAAAAAACCACTGACCCAAATCATCATGGCCAAATTAGTTAAACCAAGCAGTTAATTAAAGCAAGCTTTTTATTTATTTATTTTATTTGTGTACACAGGCAGTCTCTAAAAGCAGGTTTCAAGAGATCAGCAGTGGACAAGTAGAAGATAAGGGCTTTATAGTCCAGGAGTTAGGGGTTTCTAAGTGGGGGATTTGGCTGGGAAATAGATGGGGTTACAGAAGTAAAACATAAGCATAACAACGTGGGTCATAGTGACCTGAAACAAAGAGATGGCTGCAAGGTGGTGTAACAAGGTAGTCATAACAACAGGTGGTCATAACCTTTTGAAACAAAGCATGATTGCTGTTTTCTGGAGTAGAGGCAGTACAGAAACCAGCTGTAATTAAGATCAATTCTTGAGAACCAGAAGTTTAATCATAAACAGGAATGAATCTAGTTTGTCTTTACTGTAAGATGGCTTTCAAACTTAAGATGGAGACAGGCTGGTTCATTGGAACCAGTAGTATCAAGGCTATTTTTTAAGCAGCACAAGAGAGACAGCTTTCCTCTCACATCTTTTGTTTCAGATTTAAGAAAAAAATTTCTGTTTTATATATATATATATTTTGTTTTTGTTTTTTTTTTTTTTGGTTTTTTGAGACAGGGTTTCTCTGTGTAGCCCGGGCTGTCCTGGAACTCACTGTGTAGACCAGGCTGGCCTCGAACTCAGAAATCCGCCTGCCTCTGCCTCCCAAGTGCTGGGAATAAAGGCGTGCGCCACCACCGCCCGGCCTGTTTTATATTTTTAATGAAGGTATTCTTTCTGGATCTAGACATTATGTGACTTGAAGAGAGCATCAAAGTGAAACCAGAGTAATTGCAAACACGTTGAGCTGCTAAGTACTGTACTTGTTAGTACCTCCAAGAGCCTAGTGACTTTCAAAAAGGCTTTGTCATTGAATAGTTATGGTTCCTATTCAAGGTTAATGGTTATTATGGTGATGGTGTTAGATAAATACATGGCTTCCCTCAGCCCTGGTTTTCCTCTTGGTAAAGGTAAAATGAAAATGATTCTGTTGCCAGGAAATCCAAGTCATTCTCATCATAAGAGATACTCTTGTATTATCGAGGGGTTAGAACTTAGACAGATTCCCTGATGGGTAGACAGGGAGAGGGGCAATGACTAGGTAGTAAAGATGGTGAACTTCCAAGATGGCTGACTTCCTCCTTAATTTCCTGACCTAACAAAAGCCTCTTGGGCTTTTTTTTCCCCCTATTAAGTAGGTCTACTGCTGAATCTGTCTGTGTGTTAGTGTACATGAGTGTGGGTACCTCAGCTGGAGCTGTTTGTTGGAGCTGGAGTTACAGGTGGTTGTAAACTGCCTTACATGAGTGCTAGGAACCAAACTTGGGTCCTCTGCTAGAACAGTAAGCACTTTTAACCCCTAGGCCATCTCTTGGGATCACTGGAGATCATTCTTGATTCTCTCAGTGGTTCTTCATATAGTTTTACTTGTCTGATCCATTAAACTGTACTGACGATCCTCTTCTGACCCTGTTTATTATCTATAGGTAATATCACTCACATAAGAGGTCATATTACAAATGCTAATTTTCAAGACACTGCTTAGCCAATAACTATTTTATTCCTTGTTCATATCAGTACTGTCATCAATTGATTATATTAACTTTTAAATTTTTAAATTTTATTATGAATTTACATGTTTGCCTATAGATACAGCCATATACCACCTGCACACCTGGTCCCTAGTGGAGCTCAAAAGAGGGCAGTGCATACTGTAGAAGTAGAGTTACCGATGGTTGTGAGCCATCATGTGGATGCTAGGACTGGAGCTTAGGTGTCCTGGAACAGCAACCAGTTCTTTTAGCCACTGAGGTCTTTCTCTAGCCCCAGATGTTTAAGCTGATCTCTCATGCTGAAGTTGATGTTGAGCTCTTTAATTTTCAGCCTATTTTACTTGTGCATTTGTGTTTTTTTTTTTTTTTTCTGCTTCATGCTATCACTTAATCTTTATTGATAGCCTTATAATCATTAGCAAAATTCTTCAAGGTTGTGGTAAACATCTAAAGTGAATTTAAATTCTGTAGCAACATTAGATACTTGTATCCAAATTGAGATTAAACCATTGATTATTAATCTGAGAATGGTATTTTTATTTTGACTAGTGGTGAACCTATAACCTGGCTAGCATAAGAAACGTTATTTAGATTCAATGATATGTAGTTGATGTTTTCTACATTGCTTCTCAGTCACACAGTTGTGTCACAAAAGTAAAATTATGTTTAACATGATTTATTGATTAATTTATTTTTAGTGACTCATTCTGACTTGTGGTTCTCTCCAGGAAGTCTTCTCTGCCCCATCTGCCCCATTATAGGTCAATGTAGGGTTTTTCTGTTAAACTCTCTTAATCTGTGTTAAAGACCATAGTCTTCTTTTTCCTTTAGAATTAGAAATTTAAGTTGAATATTCTTATTTTCAGTTCTGTTACTTCTTTTCTTTGGCGCTCTCAGTGCTCGAAGGTGTAATTGTCTGCATTCAGAGACCTGCACTTACTGTATGCTATTCTATGCTCCTTCTGCTCTTTCATTGCCCACCTCCCCCCCATGGTCTAGTTTGCTCTTATATTCTGTCTTATTTTAGAATTTAAAGGTGTTTTTTTTTTTTTTTTGTGCCCTCCTGTTCTTTAGACAGAATCTCATTATGTAGCCAAAGCTGGCCTCCAAGCTGAGGATCCTCCTGTGCCTGCCTTTCCCGTGCTGCGATGATAGATGTGTGCCAGTAAGCCGCTGTGAAATTCTTCTCAGTAAATAAATCAGAAGCAAATCAAAGTTAGTTCAATAGGTTAAATTTTCTATAATTTTTTTAACACAATAGAGTCATGCCTTAAATTTTTGTATATATCCTTGCTGGAAAAAATACAATTATATTTTTATAAGTGATATGATTTTCTTTGCTTTTTTCTTTTTTCTTTCTCCTTCCTTCCTTCCTTCCTTCCTTCCTTCCTTCCTTCCTTCCTTCCTTCCTTCCTTCCTTCCTTCCTTCCTTCCTTCTTTCTTTCTTGGAGATAGGGTCTCTATCCTGGAGACCAGGGTGGCCTTGAACTCAGAGATCTGCTTGCCTCTGCCTCTCTAGGGCTAAGATTAAAGGCATGTACCATCATGCCTAGCTCAATAGGTGGTATAATTTTCATATTGATTTATTTATTGCATTGGTAGATATTTGGACATCAGAGATAAGCAAGGTATATTCTGTTCTCCAGGAGGCCAAAGTATAGTTGGAGAGATACATACTAAGTATTCACTGGAGCAAGATAAGGCATAGTAGAGGAGCTCAGACATTCTGTGGTGAGATTGAGGACGAAATAGCCAACCAGGAATCATTGTGTAGGCTCATATAATTCTCTACAGAAGAACTCTGTTTAAAAGAAGTTTCTGCCAGGCGGTGGTGGCTCATGCCTTTAATCCCAGCACTTGGGAGGCAGAGGCAGGAGGATTTCTGAGTTCGAGGCCAGCCTGGTCTACAGAGTGAGTTCCAGGACAGCCAGGGCTATACAGAGAAACCCTGTCTCGAAAACAAAAAAATAAAATAAGTTTTTTAGGCTAGTCATGGACACAGCTGCAGTCCCAGCACTTGAAAGGCAGAGGCAGGTGAATACAGTTAAGTTTTAGGGTGGAATTGGAAACACAGGAATAACACTTGTAGGTTTATTATTAACACTTGTAGGAAATCTGATTAAGACCAAATGAGCTTGTTCATCTTATGATGTACCATATAAATCATTTTTGTCTTTGTTATGTTGTGGTCATAAGCAGCTCCCAGATGTCAATAGTTATTAAACACAGTTTGTTTTGGGCATGTGCTGATGCCTTTTTTTTTTTTTTTTTTTTTTTTTTCGAGACAGAGTTTCTCTGTATAGCCCTGGCTGTCCTGGCACTCACTCTGTAGACCAGGTTGGCCTCGAACTCAGAAATCCTCCTGCCTCTGCCTCCCAAGTGCTGGGATTAAAGGCGTGTGCCACCACCACCCGAAAGTTTTTTTTTTTTTCCCCTGTGAATATAGGCGGGGATTGTAACTTGGGAGAGACTGCCGCCTTGGACTCCAGAGCACAGCGACTACAGCGGCGCGACACTGCTGGCGGATGCTGATGTCTTTAGTGTAGTTTTGTTTCAGGATTCAGGCTGGAGATAAGTCTGATTTGAGGCTTTCTTATTGTGCCAGAAGGAAACGAGGCATGGTAGAATGTACATAGCATTTCTCTGAAAGCTGTTTAAATGAAGCTATGCAGTTCCTCTCCTCTTTCCTTTCCTGCCCTCTCTACCTCTCTTCTTTCACTTTCCTTTATATGATCATTTTTGAGACAGGGCCTTGTTACAAAGGTTTGGATCCCTGGAACTTCTTATGTAACCCAGGGGTGTCCTTGAGATTTTTTTTTTTTTTTTAAGATTTATTTATGAGTACACTGTAGCTGTCTTCAGACACACTAGTTCTGGTTCATTGTGAGTAGGAATTAAAAAAGGGAAAACAGAAAGAAATACGCAGTTGACTACTATTTGGGTGGGTGGTGAATTGATCAACTCAGGAGGTATCAAATATAGAAGATACCTTAGTTTAAACATGTTGAATTTGAGGTGTTTGTGGAACATCTATATAGAGGTGACGAGTGAGGAAACTGGATAAACTGACATAAAGTTCACAGGATGTAGAAAGTATTAATAAAATGCTTGAGTAGTAGGGCTGGGAATTACAGATCTTTAGTAGATAGCTTCCTTGTCATGTGCAAAACCCTGGACTTTGATCCCTAACACAACCAAAAATAAGAAGAAAAAAAAGGAATGTAAGGGCAAGAAATCATGGATAAGAAAGAAAAGCTTAAAAGGATAATAAGGCTAAAGCCAAAAGTTTGAAAGTAAAGATTGAGCTTCAGCTAGTAAGGTCAAAACATAGGTGATTGATTAAACAGGCAAGCTGAAAAGAGAAGTCAGAAAGCTGGATGCCTAATGCCATTTTGGAGATGGAGACATTTCAAGTGATGATAGGATCTGAAGTATGACCTTGGTAGTGGTTAGCTGACCTAGAGTAGAAGAGAATGTCCTTGGTAATGAGATCTAGGAAGTCAAGTTTAAAGCTTTCGTGGGCTACCAACATTGAAATCATCCAATATGACAGTGTGTTCAGTTTTTACTTCCCTATTGACAAAACCCTAAGCAATAGTCACTGAAAAAAAAAAAACTGCCTAGAATTAAATTCACCTGTGCATAACAGTAACCTCAGTAGTATTTCTTTGTATATGAAATTTTCATAATATGCTTCATTGTTCATATAAAGTGATCTTTATTTCAATAATTTTTCACATACTTTATAGCATTTGTGGCATTTATTATGTTTTAAGTAAGATATATGCATGATTTAATGATCCTCAGTTGTAATCATTAAACTCTATATTTTATTTATAAAGATACCCAAAGTGGTAGCCGTGGTGAGACTGGTATAGTGGCTCCACAAAGATGACAGAATGGCCAAGATTCTTAACCATAGCTCGTGTTAAGTATGTTTCCATACTTAGAGGCTTTCATGGTCCATCATGACTGTTGGCACTCAAGGCAGTATTTATTTGTACCAACCAGGAAGGAGAAAGGGTAAAGGGCAAAGAAAGGCATTCCTAGATGCTCCACCCAATTTTGTCATCTGATAGACTTGGGTTCCTAGTTAAATTTAGGATGACTAGAATCTGAGATACATTTGATAGGTGGTAGCAACTGGGAGGAAAGATGATAGAATGGCAGAACCCTGAAAGGAGCTGCTTTTTATGAGAGCGAAGACGTTTTGCCAGAGAATATAAAAGCAAAAGGTTCTTGGGGTGTGTCATGGCACTTGTCAGGCATTGTAAAGACTAGCAAGGAGAGAGGCATGCTTGGAGTAGAGTAAGAGAGAGGGTGAGTTGTCAAGATGAGACCAGCAGGTGGGAAGGAGCCAGATACCATGTGAGGTCTTGTAAGGATTTTAAACGCTGACTTTTGTGTAAATTAGATGGGAATTTCTGAAAGACTTTAAACAAACCTTAAGTCTGAAGATTACATTTGCTGCTGGGTTGAGAATCAACTAAGAGGGTCAAGAGTGGTCGTAAGGAGGTCACGATGAGCTTACTGCAATAACCAGGTAAAAGGTCAGTGACACTCTGGACCGGAGAATTATAGGGAAGATAGGGGAGTAGTTGGACTCTGTCTGTCTTGAATGTGGAGTAAATAGGATATGCTAATATATTCTGTAAATTTTAAATTGAAAAAGGGCAATTGGATGTCCAAATCCTTTGACCGTAACAATTGGAATGATGGTGACTGTACCGGTACAGTGGCTTCTGCTGCCTGTGGAATCAGCTTCTTTCTGTTTTGATATATTCTTGTTTCTTGCTTCTGTATTCCTTTCCTTTCTCTCAGTGTGTATTTAACTGGCTTTGAGTGCATTCATTCAGCTTTGCTCAACAAATGACTGTTTAACAATTAATTACAGTGGTCCAGCCATTATCAGATAGGTTCTTTGGTTACAAAACAAACCAAAATAGACTTTGCTTAATTTAGTTATACAAAGAGAAGGGAAGTATATATGAGAAGGTTAGAAAAGACATGAGAGCATATTCTAAGGATGATGGGGAAGCTCACAGATTCTAAGGAAACATGAAGAAATTATAGCTTGAAAGAGTCATGAACGATGAACCATCTCATTCAGATCTGATGGGCATAATGTTTCTATCAGGGCCGTGTTTGGATAGGCTACAAATTTCATTGAGTATCTGGTTTAGCAGATGCTGGGATTGAGTATTATATAGTGTGCACAGCTTATAATAGAGTAGAATTAGCATATCATATTCATAACTGCCTAGAATCTGATTACCATAAGTGAATGACAAACATTTTTCTGGTTATCCTGTCTTCTAGTCCTGATTTCTTGACTTTCTTTCTTTCTGTGGTGGGGTGTGTGTGGGGTTTTTTTTTTTTTTTTTTTTTTTTGTGTGTGTGTGTGTGTGTTTTCAAGACAGGGTTTCTCTGTGTAGCCCGGGCTGTCCTGGAACTCACTGTGTAGACCAGGCTGGCCTCGAACTCAGAAATTCTCCTGCCTCTGCCTCCCAAGTGCTGGGATTAAAGGCGTGCACCACCACCGCCCAGCATATGTGTGTGTTTTAAGACTGCATTTTTCTAGGTAGCTCTGGCTGTTCTGGAACTTGACTAGATTAGCCTCAAACACAGATATACCTTTGCCTTTTGAGTGCTGGGATTAAAGGCATAAACCACTGTACCTGGCTGTGTATTCTATATATTTAAACTTTAAAGTTTACAGTGTTTATACCTATCTTACCTAATAATTTTATTTGGTTCTTAATTTATATTTATGTCTTCCTATCATTTAATGCACACATATATCACATATCAACGATTTATAGTATTTAGTTTTTTGAAATGAACATTAGAAGGTACTTTTATTTTTATTTTTCCAGAATTTTTAAAAAGTTGTTTGTTATTGTAGGACATGGTTTGTGTGTATCATTGCCTGCCTGTGGAGGTCAGGGGCCAACTTGTTGAGAGTTCGTTCCTTCCCATTGTAGATTCTGGAAGTTGAGCTTTAGTCATCGGGTTTGTGTCAAGCCTTTTCACTGCCGAGCCATCTTGCTGCCTCTCCATTTGTTAATTTCACTTCCCATTTTTTCCTTTTTTGTTTTTGCAAGGAGCTCGTGTACTAGGCAAGCCCTGGGCCGCTGAGCTATTCCAGACTCCTTCTTTTTTCTTTTTCTGAGTAATATTCAGTGCTGATGGAAAGTCCTTGAGTTAACTTTTATTTATTTGTTTTATTATTATTATTATTATTATTATTCAGTCAGACGTATACATTATTTGCTAGAAGGCCAAAAGTTACTGAAAAATAAGTTAAGGGATATAAGAGACTACTAGGTGTATTTTAATACTTTGGTTTGCAGTTCCTTCAACTCTCCTCATTGTAACATCTGGATCTGCCTAAGTGATTCTGCCTTCTTATATATTACTTTTGCCTGCGTACCCCTTCCATTTAGTTAAAAGGGAACAAAGCTGTTAAGGCAGGATGATGAAGCACTATATATTCCTTCAGTTAGAATCTGAGTAAAAAAAAAAAACGAACACTTAGATCTCTGGGTCCTCTATCCCATCTTAGATAAAAGGCAGAAAAAAGTTGTTCATAGTCAAGTTTCTTTTTCTTTTTTTTTTTTTTTTTTTTGGTGCTCCTCACTATGTCAAATACTTAACATTTGATAAAAAGGTGACTAGTTAAGATTTGTAGACAGATGCCAGATAAATATAATAAACATTATTTTAAGTCTCATAGATGAACTTAGAAAAAGGTAAAGAAAAAAAAATCTTAGAGAAAAATGGAAGCCAGTGAGCTGGGGATGGATATAACTGGGTGGAGTAACACTTGCCTACAGTGTGCAAAGGCTTAGGTCCATGAGTGCCCAACAAGCAGCTGACTGAAACAGATGCAGATACTTATACCCAACCAATGGACTGAAGTTGGGGACTCTACTAACCCAGACCCCAGAGATCTCTCAGACACTGAGCCACCAACCAGGCAGCATACACCACTGAGGCCCTGAACACATATACAGCGAGGACTCCCAGGTCTGGACTCAGTTGAGGAGATGTGCCTAACCCTTGAGAGATTTGGAGCCCCAGGGAGTGGGGAGGCCTGGTGGAGGGGGTAGGGTTGGTGAGACATCCTCTTGGAGACAAGGGGGAGGAGGAATGGGATGAGGAACTGGGGGGGGGGTGGACCTGGAAGTGGGTAATGACTGGAATGTAAAAAAATAAAAGTAATAAAACAAACAAACAAAAACCCTAAAACTTTGAGCTATCATAGGACTTCAATTTTTAACAGCTTCATAGAAAGAGACTCTACATTCTTACTTAAAGCTTTGTTCCTTAAAAGTCACTGCATCATTAAAAAGCTGGTTTGGACAGGTGTGGTGGTGCCCAGCTTTAATCTCAGCCAGTGGACCCTCTGAGTTCAAGGCAAGCCTGGTATACATAGGGAGTTAAGGACAGCCAAAACCACACAGTAAGACCTTGTCTAAAAGGCTTAGGGAAAACATCTGCCCAGAAACAGAGATATCTTGGATGATTGTGCACTTTGGGACCTTGGTTTGTCCTTGTGTATAAGTGTGGTGTAGTGTCCTTCTTTTCCTTACTGAGTCCAGGAAACCCAAAGCTCTGAAATGACCACATCATTTTGGAACAGTGACACTCCAATGACTTCAGGTGGAAGTAAATGCTGAACTTTTCTATAGAGATGGACTAGCCTTCATTTTGGTCACAGAGATGCTCCAAGTTGTTGTTCTTTTTATCTTAATAGACCTTTACAATTAATTCACTGAACAGTACAATGGATCAGCCATAATATGTCCATACAGTGTAATACTCTTAAGCCATAGAAATGAATAAGTTGCTGCTTTGAAGCACAAGATCATAGCTGAGTAAAGAAAACATGGAAGAAAGGAAGCCAGGCACAAATTATTGACACCAGGATTTTATTTATATAACGATGAAAACACTAACAGGACGAGAAGTCACGAGTAATCTTTAAGGAAGAGGAAAGGGGTCAATGATCAGGCGGGCTGTGAAGATGGTTTCTAAGGTGCTGCTTTTTGCTTCTTTTTAAACCTTGTTTATCATCATCATCATTTTGGTATGGGCATTTTGTTTATGTATATATCTGTATCACTGCAGGCTTTCAGTACAGAGGCTAGAAGAGGACGTTGGATTCCCTGGGACTAGAGTTACAGATGTCTGTATCAGGAATTATATGAATATAAATTAATTATAGTTAGCAGTTAAAATGCACATTGTGGTAGTATGTTTCCAGGAAGGATTAGTTCCTTTCTTCTGTGTGTATTCCCCATCTAGAAGTAGAGGTTATTGTTCAGTTCCTTTTGAATCTGAGTTGGCTTTTGTCACTTGATCAATAAAATGTGGGACAAATGATACTTGGGGGTTTGGAGATTAAATCATGAAAAAATGTAAAGCTTCCTCCATCTAGACCTCATTAAACTTTTTTTTTTTTTTAAATGTTCTATGGAACACATCCTGGAAACCAAGTTAACAATGCTATATGAGAAACCCGAGCCAAAGGGAGAAGTTCAGCCATGTGAGTGAAGGAACCATTTTGGATAGCTGGACACTCCAGTTGTTGTAGATATCATATGTTAAAAACCTAGTTGGGACCCAGGCTAGACATCTTCAGTTTTGGCACTACCTCACCTCACTTCAGAGACATCAAGTATCTTTGTTAGATCTTTCCCGAATACTGAACCTTAGCTGTGTGAACATAGTAAAATGATTGTAGTTTTATGCCACTAAGCTTTGTGGTAGATTGTTTATAATAGAAAACTGAAACAGAACTCTGTGTGCTATCACAGTCTATATAATCTGCTGACTGGGGAATTGGGTTAAGTTGAAGATGAAGGGACCTTCAAGAAGATTGAACCAAGAAGACTGAGTGAAGGCTTGAAGCACAGTGAGGAAGGTGTTGCTGAAGGCTAAGAAAAAAGGACCCTTTATCATATCCCTGGTAGATGGTTTATTTGGTTATCGACACTATCGTCTGTAGTAAATAACATGGAAGATAAAAAATATAACAAAATTGGAGGCCCGTGAGGTGGCTCAGAGTGGGAAAGAGCTTACTGTACGAGATGATGAACTAAAACTCATGGGAAACAGCTGAATGTGCACCCATCCCAGCTCTCACTGTGGTGAGATGAGAGCCAAGACAGGAGAATCACCTGGAAGATTTTGGACCAGCTAGTCTACAGTATATATCATGGCAGAAATAAGAAGAGAAATGTTGCCCTAACAAGATGGAAGGAGAGAATTGCTCTTAAAAGTTATCCTCTGACTGCGTCCTGCCAATCCCCATCCCATATCTGTCTCTCCCTCCCTCTCTCTCCCTCCTCTCTCTACCCCCTCCTTCTCCTCCTTTCCCTGTTCCTTTCTTTCTCTCCTTCCCCCTCCCTCACATAATAAGTAAAAAATTTTTAAAAATTAACAAATTTGTAGGCAGAATGTTTAAAAGTGCTATTTAGCTTCTGCTAGTTGCCTATAAAGTACAAAAATAGAGATGAGGCAAAAAAAATAAGCTATTAAAAGGAAATATTTTTGTTTGCTTGTTTGTTTATTTTGAGATGGGTTTTATAGCGTCCATGTTTGCCTTGCTCCTGCTTTGCCTTCCAGTGTTGGGATTGCTGGGGTATGTCACCACACCCAACTATTTATTGTTTCTTGAAAGAATCTCTGTAGTCTAGCCTTGCCTTAAACTTGTGGCAGTCCTCCTGTCTCAGTCTCCCAAATGCTAGGATTACAGGCACATGAGCCAACATTTTATACAAGAGGAAATACTTGTCCAATTCAAGATTGAGTATGTTGGTAAATAAAACATTCTCATCCCTATTAGCGTCAGATGACCAATGACTTAAAAACATGGCTTCAAAGCAAAGATAAAATTCAAGGTTCTATGATAAGAACGTGATCTCCAGTAAATTCATCTGTTAAAACTTTTAAAGATTTAAGGCAACACCACATAGAACCTTTCAGTTACATAAAAGCAAGTCTAAAGGTCTTTAGAGAGTATCTCTTAAACCTGTCCTTAGAGCCGGGCAGTGGTGGCGCACGCCTTTAATCCCAGCACTTGGGAGGCAGAGGCAGGCGGATTTCTGAGTTCGAAGGCCAGCCTGGTCTACAGAGTGAGTTCCAGGACAGCCAGGGTTACACAGAGAAACCCTGTCTTGAAAAAACCAAAAAAAAAAAAAACCCCAAATAAACAAAAACCCTGTTCTTAGACAAGGGACATTTGTAGATCGTGAGGTTATTTTTTTAACATTAGCTTCATAAAGAACTTGCGTTGAGGGAATATACATATATACATATATACATACACATATATACACACACAATATATATACATACATATACATATATACATACATACATACATACATACATACATACATACCAGATCTCTGTCTACCGTTAAGATCCCTTGGAAAATATACAAGGCTTTTGAGAAATTGTACACTAACCATCTGTTTTATAATAGAGTAACTAAGGGTTAAAGCCAGGAAATATAGAGAATAGTTACAGGGAGTGGGACTTTGTTGTCATTCAGGAATTAGTGACTTGTGTCTAAGTTTCAGAGTTGATGGCTTCCTTCCTGCTCTTTCCCACATTGCCTTACATTCTTTGTGAGAATGTCTATGGTGGTGACCCTGAGTCAGTCTCAGTGTCCTGCGTTTGTGTGTTGAGTGTGTGGGAGCAGATAATTTGTCTCTTTAATTCAGATCAAGAGGAATAAGACTCCAGTAGCTGTACCTGAGGAACTGCATCTGAAGAGCTCCAACCAAGCTGGACCTGATTTAGATATCGAGATACTGAACATCAAGCTGATGCCATAATGAGATGAGAATTTTGAAGGTCTTAGGAGAGGGTGAGTGTATTTTGCATGTGGAGGGAGTTGTTGGTCCCAGAGGGTGGTCTGTGTTAGTTGTGTCCAGCAGCAGTTTCTTCCTTTCTTGCCATTCAGAGAGTCTGTTTCTCTCCTTGTGTTGAATGTGGGCTGGCTTTAGTGAATCACTTAACCAATAGGCTCTCATTTTTTGGGACTGCTAAGGCTAGATCGTAAGAAGCTTCACAACTTCTGTGTATGGTACTTGGAATTCTATGTCTAGCTGTCTTTCTCTTTTTCTGTTGTGTATGCATTGGTGTTTTGCCTAAATGTGTGTCAGTGTGAGGGTGTCAAATCTCCTGGAACTGGAGTTATAGGCAGTTGTAAGCTGCCATGGGTGCTGGGAATTGAACTCAGGACCTCTAGAAGAACTGCCATTTTTTGAGAAAATACACTAAAAATTTGACTAACCAGTAAGCTTCATTTGATAGGCATGCATATAGTCTTAATAGATGAGGCTACACTTTAAAAAAATTAAACATTGAATACATGGTAAATTCATAGTCTAACCAATACCACTGAGTGGATGGATGTTAAGCAGACTGCCGATTGTATTTTGTGAATGCAGTTAAGATTAAATTTGAGCAAAATAATAACAAAAGAACACTATGTGGAACTTTCTAAAAAATTGGTAGGTCAAAAAGGAAAAACTAATCAAAATTGGAAGTAAAGCTGAATGATGATATAAACAGTTATGTGGATTATAGATAAAGCAGTACCCAGAGGGAAATTTACAACCTTTTGTACTTTTTTATCCCTACATGTTTAATTTGAGCCTTTAAAAATGTCTTTTGGTTTTTGAATAAGACATATGGTTTAATGCTCTTATTTGGTAATTCCAACATTGGTGCCAGTTGATTATTGGCTTTTAGCTGTTCTGTTTTCATGTCTGTATGAAGCATTATCTTCTTACTTCTGATAAGTATGTTCAGAGTCCAAACAGGAATTTTACTTTCCTGGGTACTGGGTCTTTACCTTTGTTCATAACACAACTGAGTTAACAGCACAGTTTGATCTTTTCCTTAAGTTCACTTACATGTAGCCAGAGCAGTTCTCTATCTAGAGCTGTCCCGAAATCCAGTGGGGTTGCTCTACCCAGTGCAGAATGGGGTCCCTGTCCTAAGGGCACTTCACATTGCCTCTGTCTCAGCACTCTGCTGAGTACTTACAGGTTCTCTGCAAAATCCCAAGTGCTGCTGTGTGCTGACCATCCTGCTAACTCCTGCCTCGATCTTAGAACACTCAACTCATTCTCCTCAGCTGAGATAGGCCTTGGGGCTCTCCTGTGAAGGCAACAGGAGACAGCGGGTTTCACTGATCTCAGTTCACGTAGTTTGCTGTCTCTTAGGGCTCACTGCCCTTTATTATTTGATGTGCATTGTTTCTGTGTGTTTGTTTCAGGCAGGTATGTCCTGGAATTCTCTTTGTAGCCCAAGATGGCCTTGAACTTGTGGCAGTGCCTCTGCCTCATTCAGCTATTTTAGAGGTGTAAGTCACTGTGTCTGATTGGTTTGTTTCTAAATGTCCTTAAACTGTTTGATAAACATACCTGTCAAATGTGCATGTTTGTCAAAGGAAAGACATGGATTTACTTTTTCTACAGTTAAATTTCTTCAATCATTTTGAGAGATTGTTTCAGATTTCAAGTATTTTTAAGCCTGGCATGGTGGCACACACCTTTAATCCCAGCACTCAGGAGGCAGAGGTAGCTACCTGGTCTGTGTAGCGAGTTTCTGGACATCTAGGGCTAGATGGAAAGACTGCCTTAAAAAATAATAAAAATATTTTCAGTTAATTCCTCGTTTTGATTTTTATTTGCAAAACGAAGAGATTTAATCTGTTCTATGGTTATATAAGTAGAGAAATACTTTGCAGCACAGGCCCTGGGGTTTGAGCTAAACATTGTAACTTTGTTTCTCATAATAGTTTCCAAGGAGCATCAGGTGGTCATTTTTGTTTTTCACTTTAAAAGTAGTCCGCCTATCTCATTTGACCTGATCTTGTGACCTCAGGGAAGAAACCTCCTAGGAATAGAATAAAGAAACTTTTTACATCCTGAGGCTTTTATAAACAAAATGAAGATACAAATATTGTTTTAAATTTATTATCTTTAAATACTTCCACAGTGCAGTCATTTTTCCTTAAAAAAATGAAGCACTGTCCTTTGGTCTAGTGAATGTTTCTTTATAAATAATTGATTTCTAAGATTTCCTAATTTAAGAAGACTGTGTTCTAGTTGAATAATTTAAGGGAAAGTGATGAGGCTGTGAATTCTTTTAGTGGAATAATAAAAGAAAGCAAGATCTGGGGTTGATTGAGGAGAGTGGCAGTGTGGTTTCAGATGAAGGAGTTTGTTAGTCTTCTCAGTAGGGTCATCTCACCACAGTCAAGGAAGCGATCTGATGGAAAGAGTCTAGAATAATTGGAGCCATCCTGAGATAATGTGATTCTTATCGTTGGGAGGATGAAAAATCACATTGAAGGATTCCATCTTGTGACTTTCACGCTGTTTCCCTTTCCTCTCCCTATGTTCAGTGTACGATTGTTGATAATCGAAAAGGAGAGTGAGGGCTGGAGAGAGTGTGGTGGCTCTCAAATGCCTGGAATTCCAGGACCAGAGGGTTCAGCACCCTCCTTTGGTCAACAGAGGCACCTGCACACACGTAGTACAGGCACATAAACTGACGGACTTAAAAGGAGAGAGAAAGTCCTTCTAAAATAGAGAAATCCAAATTATTAGTTTCTGAAGCTGTATTTTTTTCAAACTGGAAGACAGTCTAACTTTTATAGTGCCGTTTATAGAATTATATGCCAGAAAGATCTGAAATTTTAAAATTTCTACTAGTATAAAGAAGAGAGATCCAGTTAAAATGTCCTGGAATATAAAAATTAGAAGATGTGACACAGAGGGCTACAGTGCCCTTGGCCCTGATGAGGCTGAGACTGTGGTTGTGTGTATGCGTGTGTGCCTGACATGTGTTCCTTATGGCTCCGCTCTCCTTTTTCACTGTGGCGTCCCTCATGTCTTTTTGCTTCATAGTTTTCCTGATGTCGCACTCTGAAATGACCAGAACACAGAGATATGTCTCCTGCTCAGATTAGGAAGGAGTGTCTGCCACAGTCTTCCTGTTGAGTTAGGGTGTGGGGCTTTGGGACTTTGAAGATCCAGTTCTGGCACATTTTAATGAAAGGAGAAAAGATCTTCAGAGAAGGAACTTTTAGTCCTTGGACTTAGTGCCAGCCTTCCTCCTGAGGGAGATGATCTTCCGGACCAGGAAGTACCCACACAGAGAGCAAGTTAGATATACTGTCAAGAGCGACAGCAGGGCATATAAATGAAGACATTCGAGAGTCCCAGCTTACCGGTAGCCTGAAGCTTTCAAACAATGGAGTCTAAAGGAGGGAGGGACTGATACTAAGGCCATGCTTTGGGTGGTTGTCTATTTTGGTTGACAAAATATATCTGTTGTACATTTTCATTTCCATAATGCATATCCAATTATGTGTAGGCATACTATGGTAAATTAGGGGCTTATCACTAAAAATTGACTTTAGGAATCCAGTGTTTGGTTTTGTTTTGGTTTAGTTTTTTTTTTCTTTTTTTTTAAGGCAAGGTTTCCCTGTGAATTCCTGGCTGTCCTGGAACTTGCCCTGTAGACCAGACTGGTCTTGAACTCACAGAGATCTGCCTGCCGTAGTGGGGCTAAAGGTGTACACCTCCACCTTTAATCCTCTGGGAATCGAGTTTTACTTTACTATGCATGCACCCCAAAGGAGCCTAGGCTGGACTAGTCTTTCTCCTTTTGTACTGGCCTTTTGAAGAGTATGACTGGGTAGAATCTGTATGCGTTTGATAGTTGTTAAGGGGAGGAGGAACTTTGTTGTTTGGGGTCGGGTATATATACATAATATATTCAGTTAAGGGCCTCAGCCTACCAAGTGCATTATTATTAGAAGAGGGTTGTATATATAGCCCAATCAAGACAGATCCAGGTTGCTAAACTATTCCTATGTTTGCCTGCCTCCTAATAGGAATAAAAAGGCACACTGATACATATTTTTACAAATCTGTTAAATACCTCACTTCCTAAGAAATAGCTGGAGTTAGATCCCCAGTTGAAGATAACTTTATACACAGTATTTTAAAAATGTGTGTGTGTGTGTGTGTGTGTGTGTGTGTTGTGTGTGTGAGGTCAGAGGACATCTTTGTGAAGTTGCTTCTCTACTTCTTCCTTAATATGGGTTCTGGGGATCAAACTCAGATTACCAGGCTTGTGTGGCATATGTTACCCACTGAGCCATCTCACTAGCCCTTTAAATAATCCTGTATATGAAATAATAATCCTGTATATTCCATGGTATAGAATTTTCCACTTGTGCTATTATGACCAGGCATTTTCAGATTAGGGATACTAAACTTGTATTGAAAGAACTTCTAGCCGGGCAGTGGTGGCGCACGCCTTTAATCCCAGCACTTGGGAGGCAGAGGCAGGCGGATTTCTGAGTTCGAGGCTAGCCAGGTCTACAGAGTGAGTTCCAGGATAGCCAGGGCTACACAGAGAAACCCTGTCTTGAAAAACCTTTAAAAAAAAAAAAGAAAGAAAAAAGAAAGAAAGAAAGAAAGAAAGAAAGAAAGAAAGAAAGAAAGAAAGAAAGAAGACTTCTAACATCAAGCATCCCTTGAAAGGATACCTTGGGGTTTTTTGTTTTGTTTTGTTTTTGTTTTTGTTTTTGGGGGGGTCACAGTTTGAAACAACTATTGCCCAACTATTTATATATGGGAAAGAGAAACACAGGCGTTATCACCATTAAGTACACCAGATTTGTTCATGTGTTTAATCAGTTCAGGCTGTTTAACCTAACTAAGAAGTGTAGCATCCAGACTCCAGACTAGAAGTGGGTGGTGAAGCTGATCCCTCCAAGCTCTGAAGTGGGAGTTAGTCCTGGTTCACGTGCTTTTTAAAAGCATTTGGTGTTCAGCATTAAAAGTGGCTTTTCTAAACATTTATTTATTTTCTGGGTGTGTGGGTGCATGTGTAACTCAGCTCGTGTGTGGAAGTCAAAGGACAAGTTGCAAGAGTGGATTCTCTTCTTCCTTCATGTGGGTCCTGGTGGAACTCAGGTCATCATCAGGCTGGTCAGTAAATATCTTTACCCATGGAGCCATCTCACCCATACACCCCCATTTAGCAGTTTTTGTAGGCTGTGTGGGTGTGCATGGCTCATGTGTGGAGGGCAGAGGACAACTTTCAGGACTGGGTTCTGTTTTTTCTCTCATGTGGGTCCCAGGGATAGAACTCAGGTAGTCATCTCTCCAACCCTTAAGTTATCTATGCCAGATATAATCCTAGTATAATTAACATTGCTAGCAAATAGTTTGACATAATTTATGTACCATCAACACTCTCAGTGTAGGGGCTGAAGAAATGACTCTGCTCTTGCAGAGGACCTAAGTTCAGTTCCGAGCACTCACAGCAGACAGTTGCTAACTCCCTGAAACTCTAGCTCCAAGGCGTCCAAATTCTGGACTCCAAGGGCACCTGCATCATATGTGCACGTACTTAGATGTGCGTGCGTGCGTGCGTGTGCCACACACACACACACACACACACACACACACTAAATGAAAACACATAATAGAGACCAAATATCAGAGGCATAAGGGCAAGCAGTAACCACAAGACATCCTTTTGCAATTCCCAAATGTGTTTATATTTTAGCTATGAAGTCAGTTCCTACAATCCGATTTTTTTCTTTTTAAGGCTAAAAGAATTTGATAGATTTCTTTTCAACAGTAAGTTGTTAAAATTGTATTGTAACAGAGCAGTTAGAAATTTGGATGGTGAATAAAGTAAAAATAACTGTGGTAAGGTTTTTTTTCTATCATAAATTTTCTCTCATTTTAAAAATATAATGTGCATTGCAGACTTTCCTACATGTGTGTCTGTGTGAGGGTGTCAGGGTGACCAGGGTCTCCTGGAACTGGAGTTACAGATAGCTGTGAGCTGCCATGTGGTTGGTGGAATTGAACTTGGGTCCCCTGGAGAAGCAGCCAGTGCTTTTAACTGCTGAGCCATCTCTCCTTTAAAAAAATTTTTTTTTTAAATTGAAATAGGATTATATCACTTTCCTATCTTTCTTACCTCCATCCCCCCTCTTAGCTCTCCTCCCTCAAGCCCCTCCCATGTCCCCCACTCTCAAATTGATAGCCCCTTTTATTTGATTATTGTTGTTACATACATGATGTATATATCTATATGTCTATGCACAGGTATATACAAATACAGCCTGCTTAGTGAGTCTTAGTTGTTTGTTGCATATAGTTTCAGGGCTGACCACTCTGCACTGGACAGTCAGTAAAGGGGCTCATCCCGGGAAAGGCTAACTCTACCAGCAGTCATTAGTCATCTGTAGTTCTCTGTCTAGGGGTATGAACTACATGTGTGCTTGGTGGCTGTGGAGGCCAGAAGAGGATGTTGGATCCTCTGGAACTGGTGTTAAGGATGGGATGTGTGCCACAGTAGGTGCTGGGAATTGAACCTGGGTCCCTGGGTCCCTGGGTCCCCTGCTTGTGTAAGCATTGCTTTTAACTGCTGAGTCATCTCCATACACTTCTGTTACCAACCTTGTTTTTAACAATTAGAATTTTAGTGTACATTTGATTAGTCTTTGGGCCAATAATTTGAAGATAGGAGAAATTATAGCCAGGTTTTTCATATCATGCATTTGCATTTGACTTCCAACCTTCATATGCTGTCCAGTTTCTTTTAAGATAAATGGAGGGTCTCACAGTGTGACCATGTAGATGAGGATGTTTGTATGGAAGAAATGACATCCTCTCACATCTTCTCTTTCATCTTCTCCACATCCAGCTTCAGCATGAGGCCCTCAACTTAGAGTATCAGGGTTCTGCTTTGCCAGCTTTCAGACGCTGCACCCTGGTCCCCACCACAGTTCCCTGGATTATTGATATAAAGTCAAGGATTTTATAATTTCATCTGTAAACATACCACTTTACCTCTAACATCAATTCTATTATTACACTAAAAATTAATACTTCTTTAATAATATTGAAACAATGTATATAATTTCTCTAGTGCCATTCATAAATGTATATTTTTGGTGTATTTGAATCAGAATGCAAATGGATTTTTAGTTATTTTGTTTGTTTTTCAGATTTTATGTATATGAGTGATCTGTCTTCAGGCACACCCAGAAGAGGGAATCCAATCCTGTTACAGGTGGTTGTGAGCCACTTTGTGGGTGCTGGGAATTGAACTCAGGACCTCTGGAAGAGCAGCCAGTACTATTAACTGCTGAGTCATCTCTCCAGCCCTGATTTATTTCTTTATACATTCCATTTCTTATAAACTGGGTCATTTGCCTTGTAATTTCCCTAAGTCTGAATTATACTGATATATCTCTAGTGGTTTTTGTTTGTTTGCTTTGTTTTGTTTTAAACAAAAAATAGTACTTATATTTAGAAGTTTGCTTGGATTTCATGAGTGCTTTCTTCCATTAGAAAGTAGATAATGTCTGCCTGTCTCTTGTGATGTAAGCAGCTATTGATCTTTGTGGATATCCATTAAATCATTCACGCTATAAAATGCTAGTGTTCCACTTATGTCCTCCTTTCTTTGCTTATAAGCCAAAATAGTTCTGTAAGGAGAACTCTCCTCCTACCTACTGTTTGAATATCCAGTGTACCAAATAGGCATGCCAGGCGAGTGCTTCCCTCTTTCTCCTTTTCAACAGTTTTCAAAATAGTTCACCAGCATTCTCCAGTGGTAACGGGTTAGCTTTGTTTTGTTTATTGGGGCTGGGTATCATTGTGAATTCTCAATTTAAATAATTTTGAGTAAGTTTCAGTCCAGTTCTGTTATATTACACTTTATTTCATTTCTTATACTTTTATGTATGGTCTTCTAGTAGAGTGGGCTTGAAAATGAGGACATGTCTCACTACCTTTGTGTCCCTGGAGCTTAGTCTTCAGTGTTTATCAAATGAGTGAATTGATGTTCTCTGCAGCATTTCAAAATGTGATTTCATTTTGAGGATATTACAAACAATGTCAAGGATAAGTCTTCCTGATTGATTTTTTAAAAAGGGATTCTAAGTGAAGAAATCCTACACGAATATAAAGAAAATTATTATTTTTTTTTCTTCTTAATGCAGTTTATTCAGGAGCCTTGAATAATTCCTATTACTGACTCATGGTTGAGGAAAGAGAAAGAGGGGGGGGGGAGAGAGCGAGGGGGAGGGAGAGAGAGAGAGAGAGAGCATGAGGGAGCACGAGGGAGAGAGAGCAAAAATTATTTTTTTAAGAGTGACTACTAGGTAGGTGTGGTGGCACCTGTAAACCCAACTAACTGCCTGGGGCACTGGGCTGGCAGGGTCACTCATGTCCATTGCGCCTGAGACTCCAGCCTTTGGAAGGTATGAAAATGGTATCTAACTGCTAATACTGAGCAGACATAGGGCGTTTGTTCTATTGTTTCCAATGGAGCTTTCGCTGTAATTTTTCTCCCCAAAATCTTTTTACTTGTCTTGCTATAACTTAAATAACAATTAAAGCTATCTTTTCACTCCTATTGTTTTTACTCCCTTAATATAGAAAAGTTTGTGTGTTGTGACACTGACTGGGGAAGTGCTCTACCACTGAGCTATATTCCCAGCTTACTGTAGATGGGTTAAAAACAAAGCTAGATAGGTATGTTCCCCATAAGCTCATCAACTTACTCTACAGCATTTCCCTGACAATTTTTTTTTTTTTTCTGTTTTGAGACAGGGTCTCTCAATCAGCCCTGGCTGTCCTGGAACTCACTATATGTTTTTAAATTTTGTTTGTTTATTAATTTATTTGACACAGGGTTTCCCTGTGTAACATTGGCTATCCTGGAACTCACTGTGTAGACTAGGCTGACCTCAAACCCACAGAGATCCATTTACCTCTTGCTTTCCAATTGCTAGCTGGGGTTAAAGGCATGGGCTACCTCCGCCCAGCTGCGGAACTTCTTTTAGATACGTGTTGGGCACTGTTCTGAACCCTTTTACATGGATTTGTATGTGTCATTTATTCTTATTGTATCCCTGCAAAAAGAGAGTATGCAGGAATTTTAACATCTTCGTGATGTAGATGAAATCACTGAACCACAGACATTCAGGAATTTTTTGCTCCAAGTAGATGTTTTGTTTGTTTGTTTGTTTTACTAAATTTGTAGTTTAATAAGAAAAGTAAATATAGCTAAGAAGGGTATTTTCCATAGCACAGGGAATCAAATCCAGGCCTCATATTTTGCTCTGAGCAAGTGCTCTACTACTAACAATCTCCAGCCCTTAGAACTACTACCTCTTTCCCTTTTTCTGCAGCATTGAGATCAAACCTAGAGTCTCCTGTTTGCTAGGCAACTGCTGGGCCTCTGAGTCTTGTCCCTTGGTTCTCCTAGGTGTTTTATAGGTAGTGGTCAGGCAAGCAAGTGTGCAATCTTCGTTTTCTTTTTGCAGTGCTAGTGCTCTGAACCATGAGTAACTTATGTCCCTGCCCCAAGACAGACCTTTTTGTTGTTTTGAGACAGGGTCTCATCTAGCTAGTCTAGATTCAAATTAGAAATATTCCTGATGAAAGAAATTTACCTACCAAGTGCTTAGGACTGCAGGTGTGTACTGCCATAAGTCACAGAACAGTACTCTTAGGAACTTACTGCTGAACCTCATTTCTTACATTATTTCCGTCTGCTAGCATTTTTTCTTTGTGGATCCCGACTTTCAGCATTAGGAACTGTTTGAGAGTTTTGTTTTAGACAGGCTCTCACTATGCAGCCCTGGCTGGCCTGGAACTTGCTATGTAGACCAGGCTACCATAGAACTTACAGAGATCTGCCCGACTCTGCCTTCCAAATGGTGGGGTTAAAGTATATATTATTATGCTTGGCAGGAAGCTAAGTTTTAATTTTAATTTTATGTGTATGAATGTTTTGCCTGCATGTATATCTATGTACTACTTTCATCCCTGGTGTCTACTGAAGCCAGAAGAGAGCATTGATTCCCCTGGAACTGGAGTTAGGGATGATTGTGTGCTACTATGTTGGTGCTGGGAATCAAACCAGGAAGAGCAGCCAGTGTTATTAACTGCTAAGCTATGTAGTTACCTCTCCAGTCCCTAGTAAACTCAGTTTTAATGGTTGAGGAAAATTAATTAAAAAGAAGAAAGAAGAAAGAAAGAATACCATTAAACTTATTATAATAAGTAATATTTTGTTGATTTCTCCAGATTGAGAAGTTGAAAATACTGTTAAGGCAAATATAAATTGCTTGGAAATATATGTATAAGCCTTCACCTACTGTTGGAGTCTGGCTATGTCATTAAGATGATCTGGGAGAAGTGGGAGTGATTATGAGCACATAAAACTTTTCCAAACAGAAAACTTAAGCAGCAACTACACATTATTTTTGTTTTTGAAACAGATTCTTTTTGTTTGCTTGTTTGTTTTTGTTTTGAGACAGGGTTTCACTGTGTAGCCCAGGCTGTCTGGGAACTTGCTCTGTGGACCAGTCTAGCCTCAGACTCAGAGATCTTCCTGTGCCTCTGGCTCTCTAGAACTGGGATTAAAGGCATGAGTCAAAATCGCCTGACTTGACTCAGATTATTGTGAGATAGCCCATACAAGCTGTGTAGCCCACACTGGGCTCCAACTCAAAGTCTTTCTGCCTTAGCCTCCAGAATTCTGAGATAATAGACATATGCCACAACTCAGAGCACAGTTATAAAGGCATGGTGGTGCATGTCTTAGTCTCAGCATGTGGGAGGCAGATGGAGAGTGCTTAAGTTCAGGACCGACCTGATTTAGTGACTTATAGGCCACAATCTGAAAACTTTTTGAGCATTGTGTCAATGACCAGAAGGCTTTGAGATTTCAGGTCTTATATATAGGATTGCTCAGCCTGTCTATTCTAATTCCAGAAAAGACATTGTTTACTGTGAATTTTTATATAATATTGAGATTATAACTCCAGTGTGATTTCTTCAAAATTGATTTAAGAATATTAATTCACTTTTAGGAACTAAGCCATTGTATGATTCATCATTTGCTGTTTATGAAAAATCTTGATTGCATTGTGTTGTTTAGTAGTAATGGAGAAGGATCATTTCAACTAACATGATTCTGCATCGTGTGGATCTAGCCAGTTATTTTGTAAGAAAAGAATGATTATTTCACCTATTCTCTCTCTCTTTTTTTTATATTTGGGGAAACTGGAATAGTTTGTTCTAGCTGAATTCAAATAGATGTTCGGTTGGTTAGAACAATTACTTTGTGTGCACATGGTAAATGTTATTTACTTGGACACATTTGCCTTTTTCTATTTTATTCTTAATTGGTTTGACTGCATCCCTAAAAGCTGCTCTTTAGACTGGCAGCCAAAAAATCCCACATGTCTGAGAGAAGTGCCAAGAAAGTGTTTGTGCTCCATTTTCCCTAATCCTTAATTTTTAGAGGTCACTGAAATCACGATTCTTTAGAGGGTGGTAGTGTGTTTTGGACAGTGGCATGGGAAAAAAAATTAACACTTTAATGACTTATGTATTATGCTTTTAACATGTGTTAACTTATTATTAGAATTCTATGTGGTAGATGGCCTATCAGTTTTTTACATAAAAAAATTGGGGTTAATTAGCTTGTCTCAAATTTTAAGTGGCAAGACTATGATTTGAAGCCATCTCTATTCTCCAAGTCTCATTCTTTCTATTATACTGCGTGCATCTCTGTCTGTTATATTGCTTTAGCTGTTAAACAGAACAGGGTAACTTTCTGTTAGTGTTTCAGTATGATGAGGCAGTTAATGGGATAAGTCAGCATACTAAGAAGATCGCACTTCACAGGACTTGGGTCAGCTAAGTTAGAATGTAGATCTGTCAGTGTGTGTGTGTGACAAGTCTTATGTTGTGGTTTCCAAGTCTGTAAATGAAGATCACATCTGTTCCATGTTTCCAATAGTACATGTTTGTCTGTGTGAGCTTTGAAACTTAGAAAATTTACTAGTGTAAAAAATTATACATTATGATTATGGCACATCACGTGGCTTGGTGAATGATATTGTTCTTATAACCAAGAAACACTTAGTTGATCTTGGCAGTGTGCCATTGAAATTCAAAGAAATAGCATCTGTCAATCACAGTCATTTCTTGGAAGGAAGCATTGAAAAATGGCACAACAGTTATTCTCCTTGACCTCTTTCTCTGAAAGGGAATTGGATTAGGCAAGCTGGTTTCATAATAGAGTAGAGCTTCTCTCTTGTCCCTGGGGAATTTAAGCCGAGCAGCCAGACTTGCTGTGTGAAGCCAGTACAATCTGGTTTTCAAGGATTTAACTAAATTCACAGTGATTAAGGTTTTATGAGGGATGCACATTGCAAAGCAGCAGCTTTAAAAATGCTACATATGAGTCAGTCCATGTCTTTAGATGGGAGAACAGAACAACTAAGTAAGTTCAGGGAATGGTCCTCAACAGTTCCATAGTATCTTAAAGAGAAGCCTAAATTTCAAAGCTAAAAAATAGGCAGAAGGGGGCATTATATAGAGTATAGAACTGAATCCTCATGTAGGCAGTGCTTGATATTTCTTCAGGTTTTAGTTTGTAAGCTGACTCAAGAATTTTATTGCACTGTACAGAAAGATAAAACCATGTTGAGCATAGTGGTATATGCCTGTATTCCCAGTAGTGAGCAGGCAAGAGCATTACTGCAGGTTTGAGATCAGCCTAGTCTACATAGTAGCTTCAAGCCAGTCAGGACTACATAGCATGACCCAGTTATGAAAAAATAAAGCCAATCTAAAGGTAAACACACAACACACAGTGGGAATACAGTTAGTATATAAATATTTAGTAGAAAATAGTCACAGATCAGATATAATGGCACCCACCTGTAATCTCAGCTCTTGGGAAACAGAGGCAATTGGATCTCTGTTAGTTCAAAGCCAGCCTGGTTTATGTAGAAAATTCCAGCCCAGCCAAGGGTTTATAGTGAAACCCTGCTTTAAAAAAAATCACAGTATTTCAATTATTGCCTTAAAAATGAAGGCAATATACTGTCAGAAAGTACTTTAAATGGTTACTGTAATTATAGGCATGCTGGGGAGGTCCCCTATACCCTGGTGGAACTTAATACTGTCTTTGATTAGGCTGATCTTGCTTCATTCCTTTCACAAACAATGTCTGGCTTTGCTAGGAGTTTTACGCAATACAAAGCCCTTGTGATTATTTTTAAATGGTTTTTAATTAGCCTGGCATCTTGGCATAAACCTTAACTCCTAGTTTGCAGGAGGCTGAGGAAGGATGATTGAAGTAGATTTGAGGCCTACCTGACTACACCGAATGACCCTGTCTCAAGAAGAAAAAACAAAACAGGCCTGGGAACATGGCTTAGTGAGTAAGAGTGCTTGCTTTGAAAGCAAGAGGACCATGAGTTTTCACACAGAAAGCTAGGGCATGGCTTCATATGCCTATGACCCTTCCTGGCATTATGGGGCAGAAACAGGCACCGTAGAGCCAACCAGTTAGCTTAACCTAAAGCCATGCATCCAGTTCAGTGAGAGACCCTGTCTCAAGGCAGTAGGGTATAGAATGATAGGGGAAAAGTTTGACATCTTGCTCATGTTGGGGTTGGTGCCCCTCACACTTTAAGGCACCACACAAACACATGCACACACCCCCACACAAATATACATAAACACTAGCAGCAATAAGGAAAAAGGTCTGATTATCCTAAAATAGTTACTTAAGACCCTTTTTAGTGGTTTGCATTGTGTGCAGCCACTGAAAGCCAAGGCAATAGAATCTCAAGGTGAAGGCCATGTTAGGCAATAGACCTTCTTTCCAAAAAAGGTACATAAAAATAAATAAATAAGTAAATAAATAAAAAGGTATCACTTTACTTAGAAAAATCAAGGCTCTAATGAGAGGAGAGGCTGTCAGGGAAGCAATGAGATGACAGTGTATTCCTTAGCACCATTTTAAAAATTCACTTTACATTCTAATATCAGCCCCACATCCTCTCCTCTCAGTCCTACCCTCACATACTCCTTCATTATCTCCTTTTCTTCTCCAAGAAGAGGAAGACCCATGGGTATCAACCCACTCTGGCACATCAAGTTGTAGCAGGCCTGGGTGCAGCAGGCTAGACAAAGATCCGGCTAGGGGAAGAGGATCCAAAGGCAGGCAACAGAGTCAGACAGCCCTCCCTCCACCCCTGCTCCAATTGTTAGGGAACCCACATTAAGACCAAGCTACACAACTGCTATAAATGCTAGAGTCCTAAGTCTAGCCCCTGTATGCTCTTTGGTTGGTAGTTTAGTCAATGTGAGCCCCCATGGCTTTAGCACTGTACCTGCCCAGAGCTGCCCCAGGTTTGGGGGTCACTATATCCTGGCCTGAGCTGCTGCTTTGGCCTGCGTGTCAGGGTCTAGCAAGAGAGAGAGTGGGGAGTGGAAGGGCAAGAGACGCGAGGAATGAAGACAAGACAGAGAGTCTGTTCAAGTCCTGTTCCCTGTTCCCTTTATTGAAAGGAAATCATGGAGATATATATATATATATGCACAAGCAGGGGAATGCAGCTGAAGACACTTTACCACGTGCACCTTGCAGCTGGGGGCACTAAACAACAAAACAAGATATGGGAGAAAAACATGATGTTTATCAGAGTGTGCTCAGCTGTTGTAGGCTGTTGAAAACAAGTCTCTTGTCAGGGTATATGGTTTGAGATGGCTGCAAAGATGATAGCCGCTTTCTGCCAGAAGTTGGCTCCCAACATAGCACCATTATTATACCACCAGTCACAGACTTTCCCTCTCAGATTATTTCTCATAAAGTCAAAACATGGAAAGACAGATAAAATTACTCTCAAGTGTATGTTGACTTTCATTGGATTTAAATATTTTGGCTCTCTAGAATAACTTGCTCAATTGATCAAGAAAAAATGTATAAGATTTATTACCATGTAAAGGATATCAGTCTTTTTTTTTTTTTTTTTTTTTTTTTTACCACATAAAGCAAATTTAATCATGCTTATTATTTTGTTCAAGTATTTTATAAAACTTTTCAATTTCTGTACACATTGTCTGAGGCATATTTTTCAAATGAAGACTCTTGGGCCTCACCATACAATTTTAATTGTTCAGATTTAGAGATTAGATATGGTAATATATACATTATTCTAATGTAAACTTTAGATAGACCAGTGTTCATAAACGTATATAAAATTTATCCAAGTAACCACTTGATTAGCTCATTGGAGTTTTCTAGATACATCATTGAATTCTTAAGACTGTCAAGCTTTGAAATAGACACAGATGAAAGCTGGGAATCTGGGCATCTTTCCAGACTTAGAACTTACAGACTTGGACATTCCTGAATAATGTAGCAGTGCAGTAAAAACTTTTTTTTTTGTTTTTTTAATTTTCATTTTCAGCAAATCAAAAAAATTTAAAAAGCATTCAAACAGAATAAAATGAAAAGAAACAAACAAGCAAAATACCAAGGGTCAGATATACTTATACAAGAATTATCATCCTGAGTGAGATGACCCAATCACAAAAGAACACACATGGTATGCACTCACTGATAAGCGGATATTAGCCCCAAAACACACAATACCTAAGATGCAACGCATAAACCTCATGAAACTCAAGAAGAAGGAGGAAGACCAAAGTGAGGGTGCTTTTGTCCTTTTTAGAACGAGTATCAAAAGATTCAACCAGAGCTCCCGGGATCTAAACCTCCAGCCTGAGAACAGACAGGGGCAAGCTGTCCTCTGAGAGGCTCTAACCAGCAGCTGACTCAGACAGATACAGACATCCAGAGCTAAACAGTGGATGGAGCTTGAGGACTCTTATAGAAGAATAGGTGGAAGGATTGTGGGCCCTAAGGAGATAGGAACTGCACAGGAAGATCAACAGAGTAAACGAACCTGAACCCTTGGAGCTCTCAGAGACTGAATCACCAACCGTGGAGCATACCTAGTCTACACAGATCTACCTCCATGGGCTGAACCTAGGCCTCCCTGCACATATGTTGTAAATGTGCAGCTTGGTTTTCATGTAGGTCTCAAACATCTGGAGTGGGGGCTATCCCAAAACATGCAGCCTGTATATGGAGTATGGTCTTCTAAAAAAAAAAAAAAAAAAAAAAAAAAACAACAGATGTTCAGTTATTCATGGAATATTATTTTTTTATATCTCTTGTATTCAGTTTGCAACTACTTCATTGAGAATTTTTGTATGTATATTCATGAGGGATACTGGACTATAATTTATATATTTATGTTGGGTTTACACTTGATTTCACTATTTCAATATTATTTGCTTTGTGAAGGAGCTTATTGTGGTTCTGAATTTTTTTAAACATAACTCAAAAAGTATTGCTTGTTTGAAGGCTCTATAGAATTCTTGTATAAGGATATCAGTCTTAATCCTCAATTTCACTGAAAAAGTTTAAGGCATTATAATACTAAGTGATTTAAAGTCCTTCTCACCTGTATTGCCTGTTGCATCCTTACCACAAAGTGTGACTGTAAGTGAGGTGGTTAGGGATGTACAAGGCAAACAGGCCTGTAGCCATATAAAGATAGGACGGTAGCTGCTGCTAGGAGAGGGGCTCCTGGAGTACAGCTGTTTATCTGGAATGCTCAGATAGGTTTTGAAAATAAACTTACAAAAGAGATGAATATGTGTTTTCTTATTTATCGAATATGCTCAGTTTGAGCTCGTACCCTTGCTTGGTGAGTTAAGAGGTGGATACATTAGTTTATGCTCTCCTCCACAAGATTTAGTTATATTCAGTCTGACTGAAGTAGGTGATTAATGTGTCAAAGCTCTGTATATGTTTGTTTTCTTTCCTTCTCACCTGTATTGCCTGTTGCATCCTTACCACAAAGTGTGACTGTAAGTGAGGTGGTTAGGGATGTACAAGGCAAACAGGCCTGTAGCCATATAAAGATAGGACGGTAGCTGCTGCTAGGAGAGGGGCTCCTGGAGTACAGCTGTTTATTTCCAATTATAATTTGTTTTGTAGTGTATGTGTACCCTTGGTTGTGATAGAGTCAACGGTTGCCTGTGAATTCTTTGCACTTAATATGCTAGACTTTGAAATGAGTTTGATCTTAAACCTACCTGAATTGTGCATGCTACTAACATTAGAGGTACAGAAAGAAGTCAGGATAGATGAGCCCTCAAAAACAGAAGCCCCAGTGTGGTGCTTTGGAAGCTAGTGAGCCATGCTGGATCATGAAGTGCTGGTGTGACAGCAGTGTCGGGAGTTGGGGTAGGAGGTTGTGAATGCTCTTGCCTCGGCATCCCCTGTGCAATGCTAGAACCTGTTGTGGAGCTCTGAACTGAGGGCTCCAGAGTTAAGATGGAAGTAGTATTCCATGCCTTTAATGCCAACACTTGGGAGGTAGAGGCAGATCAATCTCTGTGAGTTCAAGGCCAGCCTAGTCTATAGAGAGAGTTCCAGGACAGCTAGATTGGCATAGTGAACCCTGTCAAAAGAAAACGAAACAAACAAACAAAAAATCTAAAAACAATGACAACAACAACAAAACTTAGAAAGGATCCTGCTCCTATTGTTTACAGTGAATTAAACCTCCACCTTCCTCTTCTCCCTTACTTCCCTTCTTCCTCCTCCCCACCTTTAAAAATGTATTTAGTTTACTTCTGAGATGGGATCTTCCTGTGTTTCCTAGGCTGGCCTCTAATTCTGGGCTTTGGCTACAGGTGTGGCATGCCATTGCTTTTTTAAAAAGGGGGAAAAATATTTAAGGAAGATGTTGATATGCATGAAAATATTTGGTCATTTCCAATACATAATTACATAGAGATGAGAAAGAAGAGAGCCTTTAGTTTTGATTTAATGGGAAAGATGTTAATCTCACTGAGAGAATATGGTTAGAATCCATTCCTAGTAGCAAGAGAAGAAAAAAACTTTGGATACATACATTTTTCTAAAGGAGAGAATTCACCAATAGGACACTCTTTTTGTCTCTTGGTAAGTTCTGATTTAGGAAATCTAAGGTATTTTCTTTTTAATGTTTTTGTGAAGTAGGAGAAGGAAGAAACTATTTTGTTCTATGTATTTAACTAAATATTTCAAGAAAAGGATCATAAGTACAGGTTAAATTTCTACTAATCTATCTGATTTTACCACTCTGGTTTAGTTAGGAGCTGTCTCCATCTACTGGTCACAGACAACTTGCTGTTTTGTTCCGGTACATGTTTTCCCCACCTTTTTCCTTCAGTGTTTGACAGTTTTGCAGCTGGGCTCTCTGTGACTAAGTATCATACCTTTATGCAGCTTTTCCTAGAAGTTGTAGACCAATAGGGAGTTGTTACTAGCACCGGCATGTGAGATAATTGCAGAGAGAGCAGTGCATAAAGGCTTCAAGAAATAACCCAAAAGTTGAGCTCCAGTGAGCACCTCATTTGTGTTTGCTATTTGTCAAGTAAGTCCAATTTATATATTAAATGACTGAAATGTTGTCATTCTGTTTGACTAAGGGGATCATTTCCCAAAGTGCTGTTGGTTTAATTTCTCATGCTTACTTACAAAGGATTGTCATTATCATTACCAAATTACATAATTTGAAGAGAGAGGAACTTGGGCATGATGGTATGAACCTGTAATTCTGGCACTCCAGAGGTAGAAGCTAGCGTTCAGCTACACAGTGAGTTTAAAGATAGCCAGGGTCAGCCGGGCGGTGGTGGCGCACACCTTTAATCCCAGCACTTGGGAGGCAGAGGCAGGCGGATTTCTGAGTTCGAGGCCAGCCTGGTCTATAGAGTGAGTTCCAGGATAGCCCGGACTACACAGAGAAACCCTGTCTCGAAAAACCAAAAAAAAAAAAAAAAAAAAAAAAAAGATAGCCAGGGTCATATAAGATCTTCTCAAAATTAAACAAACAAAATTTTGGTCACAGGTTAACAAAGTTATTTTAGGTTTCAGGCTATGTGGTTTTCATTGTAGCTGTTTCAACTAGTGTCATACAAATGTAGCCATAGGTAATACACAAATACTAAGTGTAACTCTATTTTAAAAATACTTTATTTATGGAATTTGATATTTGGGTTTGCCATAATTGCCATGTTCCAGATACAGTATTTTTTTTTGTATTTTTCAGCTATTAAAGAAAAGAAAGAAAATCAAACCTATACCATCATCTTTCCTCTCTTGTCCTTTCCCCCTTCTTCTACACATACATACATATACATTAGTAGAAACTTAGTTTGCAAGTTATAAAAACATTAGGTATTATGAGAAAAAAATAATCCAGGGACTGGAGAGATGGCTCAGAAGTTAAGAGCACAACTCCAGATCCAAGGAAATTAAGAATCCTCTTCTGACTAAGGGCACCAGGCACACATGGTGCACAGACAAACATGCAGCCAGAATACCCATCCATAAAAACTAATGAAACGGTTAAAAGATTCACTAGGGTCAGGAAGATGGCTTTGCAAGTATACAGGTGCTTTCTCTAGAAGCCCAAGTCTTGAATGTGACCCTCAGAACCCACAGTGGAAAAAGAAAACTGGCACATGGAAGTTGTCTTGAATTTCACACACTGAAAGAAAGATCAGCAGTTGTCATCAGAGTTAAGGCAGCATAATTCCATTTTAAGGAATATTTGTGTTTTCCCAATTTTAATATCTCTGAAATTGGGATGTCAGTTTAATTGTTAACACCCTTCCCTACCATGTGGATTACCTGGACAGCATTTTTGCTTTTGTGTCTCCCAGATCCTTCTCTATGTTTAATTTATATTTCTTTCTTTAATCCTGTTCTTTGACCTACCCTCATTATTTACACATTAGCTTAGGATTCAAGACATTTTTGGATCTTTCCTAATTTCCACCATTAAGATCCTGCCATATCTCCTGGCCTTGCCTTGTGCTTCCATGACATTATGTCACATGTTCCCAAGCATACTGGTCAACATTCTTTGCCTTTGCTCTGGAATCTCTACTTGACTTGGAATGTCCACTGAGATTTACTGCAACACTCTTCTACTTCTGGATCCCATCAGTTTCTGTCCATTTTCAGAGTCACTACTATTCCCTACTATGGTATGTTTTCTGTTCATCACTATACCATGTTGTAAATATATATTTATAAGTCTCTGGCCAGTGTGATCGTTCAGTGGATAAAGGTACAATACCACCAACACCAATGAGCTGAGTTCCATCCCTGAGGCTCACAAGATTCGAAGAGAGAACTGAGTCCTGCAAGTTGTTTTCTAATCTCCACATTCCTCCCTTCCCCCTTGTCTGTCTCTTTCCCGCTCCCTCTTTCTCTCTCCCTTATCTCCCCTTCCCTCTGTGTGTGTGTGTGTGTGTACATAAACATGTACACTCTAAATAAAATGTAATAAATCAAAAGTCTTTCAGATAAAATTATGAGTTGCATGAGGGCATTTAATAAAAGTTTATTAAACTAAAGGAACTATGAAGGGTAATATAGTCTATTATTAGTATAGTTATGGAAGAAGGAGATAAGTTTGAAGGAAGGTTTAGCAAGGAAATATCTTAGGTAGCAGTCTAATGGGGGGTGGGGAACACCTGTCAACAATGAAAGGTATCAGCAAGCTATTTAAGTTCTTGCAGGCTACATGTACAATATTAATCTGTCTGGAAAATTAGCATTGGGACATAATTCTGTCTTTGTTTCAGAGTTTGAAGAGGAGATACAAGAGATCTGACAGGAGAAAAATAAATAGATAAGCAAGTGAAACCCCAGAGGTCGAGAAAGAGACAGTAATGGCAGGTAAACTTGGTTTGAGCTTGAAATGTGATCTGGCCGTCCAAGAAAAGCTAGTACTATTCTGAGCAGCTAACAAAGAGGAATTGTGTCACCGGTTAGGGAGCCTGCAAGAGCCCACTGGGAATATTACATTTAGCACTGTGTCAGCATGATAGAGGCAGAAGGTGATGGCTCTAAGGGCAGTTGCAGTGCCGAAGGAAGGGTAAGTTAGAGATTGAAGCACACACTTTTTAAGGTCCAGGAGAGGACACTCCCAAATATCTGGAATGTTAACATTAGTGCAGGAGAAGCAGTATTTAACCTAGACTTTTTTGTTGTTGCTGACACTGGGTCTCACTATGTAGATATGGCTGGCCTGGAACTCACTATGGTAGATAATTTTGTCCTTGAACTTGTAGAGGTGCACCTGCATCAGCCTCCCAAGTGCTGGGTTTAAAGGTGTGCACTGCCATACGTGGCTTATAGAACTTTACAAGAAGATGAAACTAAGGGCAGGTAAATGAATATCTCTCTAAGAGAGATGTTCCGTATCATTGTTGTTGGTAATCCTGCTGTCTTTGCCTCTTTGAACACTTCACAGTGTGAAAGCCGTAAGGCTTCCTGCTAGGTGATGGTGTGCTTTTCCTGGAGAAATGGTTGAGAAATATTTTGGTCTTGTGAACAGAGTTTTACTAGAAAGTAAACTATAATTATTCAGTTTATTACTTATAAACATTGTATTGAGCATAATATACAACAAAGCACATGGTCTTGAGGTTCTGAAATACAGCCACTGGTCAGGTAGGTCATTATTATAGTCTCTATGCCTTTGAGCATGCTTCAGTAGTTAAGGAACTTTAATGAATTTCATAAAGAAATTTGTAATAGTAGTAGAAATAGGCCAAATATAATTTTTTTTTTTTTTTTTTTTTTTTTGGTTTTTCGAGACAGGGTTTCTCTGTGTAGCCCTGGCTGTCCTGGAACTCATTCTGTAGACCAGGCTGGCCTCAAACTCAGAAGTCCACCTGCCTCTGCCTCCCAAGTGCTAGGATTAAAGGCCTGTGCCACCACTGCCCGGCTCAAATATAAACTTTTAAAGAAAGAAAATGGATTCTATTTAAATGACTATTGCCTTTAATGAGAGACATAGCATGTATATTTAGATGAATTCATTCCTTGTTAATATTGATAAAGAAACCTTGAGCTAATAACATTTTAATAACATTTTCCAGAGTGTTTTACGTGACAGAAGTGCTATTACCTTGATTGCTGGCCTGTTATCTCTGTTATTTCTCAATTGAGGATAAGATAAAGGAGTGGAGAGATGGCTCAGTGATTAAGAGCTTTGCCCTCTCACAAAGGCCCCAGATTTAGTCCAAGCGCTATTTTTTGTTTGTTTGTTTTAAATTATCTTTAATCTTTTTTTAGTCTAGTTGTTATCCTCCTCCCGATCCATCCTCTGACAGTTCCTCATCTCATTCCTCCCACCCCACCCCCCCTTCAAGAGGATGTCCCAACCCCACCTCATCCTGTCAGGCCTCCCCACTCCCTAGGGCCCCAAGTCTGTCAAGGGTTAGGTGCATCTCTCACTGAGTCCAGACCAGGCAGTCCTCTGTGTTGGGGTCCCCAGACCAGCTGGTGTATGCTGCCTGGTTGATGGCTCAATGTCTGAGATATCTCAGGGGCCAGGGTTAGTTGAGATTGGTGATCTTCCTATGGGGTCACCCTCCTTCTCAACTACTTCCAGCCTTTCCCTATTCAACCACAGGGCTCCCTGACTTCTGACCATTGGGTATAAGTATCTGCATCTGTCTCAGTTAATTGCTTGTTGGCTCTCTCTGAGGGCAGCCATGCTAGGCTCCTGTCTGTAATCACACAATAGCATCAGTAATAGTGTCAGGCCTTGGAGCTTCTCCTTGAGATGGATCCCAAGTTGGGCTGATCACTGGACTTCAACTCAGTCTCTTTTCCATTTTCGTCCCTGCAGTTCTTTTAGACAAGAACAATTCTGGGTCAGAGTTTTTGACTGTGGGATGGCAACCCCATCTCTTCACTTGATGGAGGTGGACTCTACAAGTTCCCTCTCCCCACTGTTGGGCCTTTCAGCTAAGGTTCTTCCCTTTGAATTCAGAGAGTCTCTCACCTCCTAGGTCTCTGGAACTCTTGTGGCAACTCACAACCCTCTGTAACTCTAGTTGCAGGGGGATCTGACACCCTCTTCTGTCCTCCAAGGGCACTTCATGCATGTGGTGTACTTACATGCAGGCAAAACATTCATACAAATAAAAATAAATAAATAAGATACAACAAAGAAAACTGTAATTATTAATTCAAAGATAAGTTCTTTTTGCTAAGGAAAATATCCTTGAGTTTTAAACCAAAGAAACCCATAGCATATGTTTACATAGCAAAACAAACAAAAAAGACAAAAAAAAAAATCTCTTGCATTTATTTATTTATTTATTTATTTTTATTTCTAGACTCCATGGTTTCTAACTACCTGTCTATAAGGATATGGTATGTTGCAGCTCTGAAGACAGTGTCAGGCATTAAGAACATGGTGCCAGGTCCCATTTGAACAGGCATCTGAATCTTTTCTCATCAAACTAAATTATGTTCCTCCATTAATTTGGATCTTCCAAGTGTCAAATGTCAAGACAGACTGTGTGTTGCAAGATGAATTGGTTTACCATCTATGAAGGGGAAAGAAGCCAGAAGTAGCAGTGTGAGCTTTCAGAATGTGCTGTAAACCTCTTACCTGTGAGGTTATCTTATCTCTTAGAGAGCTGAGAGTGGATAGGAGAGTTTTCTACAAGGTTCAGTTGAGAAAAATTCCAGATGGGCCCACACAGAGTCCCCAAGCAAAGTGTGTTTGCCTGTTCTTTGGAATCCTGTAGAGCAGTTGTTTTCAATGTTTCTAATGCTGTGACCCACTTTCTCACTTTGTGGTGATTCCCCCAACCATAAAATTGTTTCATTGCTACTGTATAACTGTATAATTTTGCTACTGTTATAAATCATAATGTAAATGTTTGTGTTTTCTGATGGTCTTATGCTAGCCCTGTGAAAAAGGGTTGTGGGTAATGCTACCTGTGCCAAGGCTGGACACTTGCCTGAGGGTGGCTTAGGGAAAGAATGGTCTCAGTGTTCATGGGGGTGGCATTTAGTGGCTGGACCACACTGCATACGATAGTTGCTATTGAAGGAGGTCTGAGTGACACACTACCGTGTCTGCCATACTTACCTAGCAAGTTTATCTGTTTCGTAACATGATTTTCAAAGTCTTATGTGTTCTTCTAGATCAGTGGTTCTCAACCTGTGGATTGCAGTCTCCCCAGGGCCAAACAACCCTTTCATAGGGGTTGCCTAAGACTATTGGAAAACACAGATCTTTACATTATAATTCATAACAGCAACAAAGTTATAGTTATGAAGTAGCAATAAAAATAATGTTATGGGTGGGGGGTCACCACAACATGAGGAACTGTATTAAAGGGTTACAGCATTAGGAAAGTTGAGAACAAGTGTTCTAGTGTACTTGTGTACTTTTACAACAGAGTAGAGTAGAATCTCTTTATGTAATACATTTCAAGACTATAAGTGAATATACAATCTCTCTCTGTCTCTGTCTGTCTATCTGTATCGGTCTCTCTCTCTTTCTCTCTCTCTCTCTGTGTATGTGTGTGTTTAATAGCTTTTGCACATTAACTAAATGTGTATCACTCATTGGCCATAATTACTGTAGTTTGAGGTATGACAAGAAAATTATCATGTATTTCTTTTTTCTTTATATTGAATAACATATTTTAAAAGTAAGATCATGAAAATGTTGAAAGAAGTCATTAGTAATGGCATAAAATCCAGACTTTATAACTGAATCATAAAAGTTAACCTCCAAATAGGAGATGAGCAGGAGACTTGTTAGATTCTTATATTTAAAGTTTTAAAGATTTTAAAATGTTGTTTTATGGGTATGAATGTTTTGCCTGCTCATATATATGTACTCTGTGCATACCCAGTGCCTACAGAGGTTCCCTTGAAACTGGAGTCATTGCTACTTGTGAGCTACCATGTAGTTGCTGGGTATTGAACCCAGATCCTCTGGAAAAGCAGCCAGTGCTCTTAACCATTGAGCCATCTTTCCAGCCTCTCAAGACATGCATATTTCTAAAATCTATAAAAGCCTATATAGACAAAGAAATGTAGAGATGAATGTTTTTATTCATGCTGATGGGAATATAAATTGGTACTCTCCTGGTGTGTACATTGGCAATAGAGAATATTATTTCATTTCTCTTAAAATTCTACTTCTTGGAATTTAAAGAAATAACCCAGGTATGGTGGTACACACTTGTCTTACCAGTTCATTTTGTTTTGTTTTTTACTTTCTCTTGCATAGCTGTGACCACAATACAAAAAAGAACAACTTAACAGGAATTAATTATTTTGGCTCCCTGTCTGAGATTTCAGCCCATGGTCCATTGGCTCTGTTTCTGGATCAATGGCAAAGCAGAGAATGTGTAAAGGACAAAGCTGTTCACGGAAAATGAGGAACAGGAAGTAGAAAAACTACTGGGACTACAAGAGACAGCTCGAGAGGCTGTGCTCCCAGTGAGCACTCCTCCAAGTAAACCTCCCCCATTTTACTGTGTCTCAATACTGCCAATGGGATTCTGAGTTTAATGAAGAGTAATTAACCAAGTCACTTATTTTATGGCTTAGAAGGCTGTTCTATGTGCTAGTTTGACCTCTGGGATTCAGAGGAAGAAGAAAAACAAATCCTAAAAGTTGTCTTCTAACCTCCATACACACAAGCATGCCTATACACACACACACACAACAACAACTAATAATAATAATAATAATAATAATAATTAAAGTAAACAAATGATTGGCCTACAGTCAACTAAAAAAGGAGGAGGAAGAGAAGATCTGATCACTTTCCAAAAGTTCATCAGCTGACATCCATACCTCCAAAATATGAGCCAGCTGGTGACATTTCAAGTTGTAACATGGAAGCAAGAGAATCACTAGGCCAGTCTGGGCTACATAGGCTGCTTTTCTCACACAATGATAAAAGAAAATGATGCTAGAGCTACAGCTTAGGTGGTAGAGAGTGTTGTTCAAACTCTTGCACCACACAAGACTTGGTGTGATTGTGCACTTCTATAACGTAGCACTTGGGAGATGGGGTTATTAGGAGGATCAGAAATTGAAGGTCAGTCATACTTGACTACACAGCAAGTTTGAAGCCAGCCTGTCTCAAGAAGAAAGCCCTGGGTTCTGTCCCTGGCACCATATAAACAAACTGTGGTGGTAACATGCCTGTAATTCCAGTACTGGGGAGGTGGAGGCAGGAGGATCAGAAGTTCAAGGTCATCCTTGGGTATATAGTAAATTAGAAGCTGACTTGGGCTACATGAGAACTGGTCTCATCTAGAAGAATAGCAATAAAAATATTTAGATTTATGACTATGTAAGGTGGCATTCATCTGTAATGAGAACTTTTGAGGCTGAGGTAAAAGGATCTTGATTTTGACCAGCTTGTGCTGTATAGCAAGTCCAGTCCAGCCTTATAGCTGTATAGTTAGATTCAATCAAAAATCAAGACTGGAGACTGGGGAAATAGCTCACTTGTTTAGCATGCCTAAAGTCCTGAGTTGATTCTGAAGACTTTTATTTTTTTTTAAAGGCTTAGTGTGTTCAATTACTATATATAATATAAACTTAGAATCAGGTTAATATATGACAGTTGAGAATTTTTTGGAGAATGGGGATAATAATTTTTTGAATTCTACCTCCTCAGTACTGGAATTACAGGCATGTACCACCACCGTTTGTTTATACGGTGCCATGGTTAGAACCCAGGGCTTTCTGTATACAAGGCAAGCATTTCTTCTTGAGACTGGCTGACTTTTTATTTTAATTTCTTAGTTTTATGTGTATCAGTATTTTTTCTACATGTGTGCCTGTGCATTTAGGAGACAGAAACAGACAGATTTTGTGAGTTCAAGGATGCCTTGGTTTACATTATAACTTAGAGGCCAGCTAGAGTTACAAAGTGAGACCCTGTCTCCAAAAAACAAAAGAAGAGGAAGAGCTAGAACTCAAGGCTTTTGTTTTTGGTTTTGGGTTTTTTTTTTTTTTTGTTTGTTTGTTTGTTTGTTTTTTTTTTTGGTTTTTCAAGACAGGGTTTCTCTGTGTAGCCCGGGTTGTCCTGGAACTCACTCTGTAGACCAGGCTGGCCTCGAACTCAGAGATCCGCCTGCCTCTGCCTCCCAAGTGCTGGGATTAAAGGCGTGCGCCACCACCGCCCGGCACTTGTTTTTGTTTTTAGTATTAAATTTCTCTGTGTCTCTCTTCCTCATAAACCCTCTCTGCATGTACCACATGCACGTGTGTGAGTGCGTGCGTGTGCATGCGTGTGCCTGTGTGTGTGTGTGTGTATATCTGTGCATCTCTGTGTGTGTCTATGTATCTGTGTATATGTGTCTCTGTAGGGGTGTCTGTGCCTGTGTGTATCTGTGTGTATATCTTTGTATCTGTATGAGTATGTCTGTGTGTTTATGTGTATATGACACACTCTCTCTCTCTCTTCTCTCTCTCTCTCTCTCTCTGTGTGTGTGTGTGTGTGTGCGCGTGCGTATGTGTATGCGTGTATGCATAGAGGTCAAAGCACAGTTTGGATTCTACCATGTGGATCCCAGGGATTGAATGAATATAGGTTATCAACTTTGGTAAGCTTCTTTACCTGCTTAGCCATTGCTGGCCCTAGGACTTGTTTTTTGTTGTTGTTGTTGTTTGAGACTGGGTCTCTATATACAGATTTGGCTATCCTGGAACTCCTATGTGGTCCAGGCTGACCTCAGAGATTCACTCTCCTATGTCTCCTGAGTGTATCATTTCTTTTTTGTATATAAAACTTCTTTGTATTAAAAAATATCATCAGTAGTAATTGTTGGGTGTTATTTTGATACAATTTTGTCTTTTTAAATTATCTGCAGTAAGCATGGATGACTTTTATAATTAAAGGTTTTTTTTTTTTTTTTCCCCCCCCGAGACAGGGTTTCTCTGTGTAGCCCTCGCTGTCCTGGAACTCACTCTGTAGACCAGGCTGGCCTCGAACTCAGAAATCCACCTGCCTCTGCCTCCCAAGTGCTGGGATTAAAGGCGTGCGCCACCACCGCCCGGCTTTAAAGTTTTTTTCAAAGGATATTAATTTCATAACAGGATGGCAGGTGGGTTAAAAAAATGCCCCCCTACTGTGTTTCTGATTATGTTCTGAGGACATATTTCTTAGCTTGGGTGTAGTCACTGTTGATCCCTGAAACTTCCTCTTGGCACTAGTTTATAAAAGCCAGAATGTTGAAACAGCCCTGTTAGTTTTCGACCTGAAGGTGTGAAATGTTTCAGAAACATAATTGAAACCATTACTCAGTTCTGTAATTTGGGAGCACTCAGCGACAAGCTACGGAAGTGAGAGGTGCAACAGCACACAGCAGTTCCTGGCTCCTCTCTTAGCTTTGTACTAGAAAATTCTCCTTATCTCATCTTTATCAAATTCTTATCTGTTGATTTAAAGGCTTTTCTCCTGAATGGAAGAATTTGAACCAATTATAAACAAATAACTCTTTTTGTGCCTTCCTTTATGTGTATTTCTGTTGCCATGTCAACAAAATATGGCTAACACTGAGTAAACCAGTGAGTGGGTGCTTGTGTCCTCCCTCCTTAGAGGAAGGTAACGTGGAGAACTAGAAGTGGCCAAATGGAGAAGGAAGAATGTTTCTCCCCTTGATTCTCTATTAGCTGCCTGTTTTGGTTCTTCCTCACCCCTTCTCAGCTGTTCAGAGAAACAGCTTATATGTCTTATTCTTTTGAATGTTGGGAACATTGTCACTGTTTGGGGTAAAATAACTGTTATAAGCTATCTTTCAGAACCAGGAAACCCAAAATGGATGGCAATAGTTATGATATTGATCACTTGAGGCTCAAAGAAGTACATGGTGCACATTAGTGTTAAAAGTCGCACTGAGTGACAAGTGACTGCTTAATCAGTAATCTACAGCCACAACCAATCAACAGTGATGTCAGAGACCTAAAACACAGCAGGCTTTTTTTTTTTTTTTTTTTTTTTTTTTTGGTTTTTTCGAGACAGGGTTTCTCTGTGTAGCCCGGGCTGTCCTGGAACTCACTCTGTAGACCAGGCTGGCCTCGAACTCAGAAATCCGCCTGCCTCTGCCTCCCAAGTGCTGGGATTAAAGGCGTGCGCCACCACCGCCCGGCTCACAGCAGGCTTTTAATACATATATTTGGTATGTCAATGGGGTGAATCCTAAAGGTGAAATCATAAGGTCTAAAACTACCTAAATTTTTAAGTTTGAGAGAGTGATACTTATGATTTTGAAATTCTTACCAATAGATTTTTTTTTTAAGTGACAAATACTAGCATAAAGGAGCATGGCCTGTAAATCACAAGGTAATAATTCTAGCCATCAGAGCTTTATGTAGGGAGCACCATGCTCTTAGGCATTACAAGAGAAAGGGTAGAAAGTAAGTAGGACACACAAAGGCATTTTTATTTCTGACTTAGGAAATGTTGTGCAAAAGTCTGGAGGCAAGGGAAAATAAGCAGCATCCTCAGTCCTAGCTAGCACCATTACTACCCACCACCTGGATACAGACAACCAGAGATCAGAGTCTTCTTAGATTCCTGCACTCTGTTCAATTAACTCAAAGGTAATGTCAAAAGAAATGGAACATGTAGGTAGGGCTAAAGATGTAGCACAGTAGTAGAGCACTTGCCTATCACACTCAGAGCTCCAAGCTCAATCCCCAACACTGCTCCCCACTCCCCGCAAAAAAGCAGAACACATTTTGTAGTTGTGCTATTTTTTTTTTTTTAATAAAAGAAATAACATTTTTAGGAAAAGAAAGAGCAACACTGACTCATGTCTGAAACCTGAGTGGCTGGAATAATAGTGAGATTTAAAAACGAGAAACTAAAGATGAGGCAGTTTGAAGATTAGTGAGGAGACAGACTAGTTCTTTCAAAATAGGAATGAACACCAGGATGCGAGCCTATAATCTCAGCACTGGGAAAACTCAGGGCAGGAGGCTCAGAGTTTGAGTGTGGCGTGGACTACAGAGTAAGAGCCTGCCTTCATAATAAATAAACATGAAATAGAGACAGAAAGGGCTTGTGAAAATACCAGCAGGTTTTGATTAAAAGATGAAGGAATGTACAAACTTTACAAGGAATGTAAAAATAAACTTAATGACTAAGAATGAGACTCCTGAGAGGAAAGATATATATAAATTAGCAAAAGAGTCTTCAGGATGCACTGGACATTTATGATCTACCCTGGAAATGATGATTCTAAAGGAGCTAGAACCTGCCCATGAGTCAGTCGTGCAGAAAGCAGGCATTTGGAGCTTCCTCCTTCACATGGAGACTTAGGGTATATGAAAATATTCAGAGAATTGAAATGCAGAGCAACATTGATAATGAAAGGCACTTTTAATTTATTGTATCCTTCTTTCTGTGTGTTTGAAAGTGTTACAGTGTGACTGTGTGCCCTGAGGGACCAAATAAAGGTTAGTTAATTATAATCAACTGTTAGAACACACTGTTCTGAGTGAAGAAGTATCACTCACATGGTACCTATGTTTGTTGTTCATGTGTAAGCATATAAAATTACTATTTGACTTCTTTAAAATGACCTTCAATTTTAAAGGCTATTTATTATACATATTTAAAATATATAGCTCTATAAATTGTCTCTTTCTCCCTACTCACCCTAGCTCCAACAGTAATCATTGTTGATCTGTGTATATAATACTGTATATTGTATATTACATTGTATACATGTATATTATTAGTTATGTCTTCACAATGTGTACACGACTACATATTTTTAAACCACTTCATTTATAATTTTTCTTAATATTGTCTAAAATCTTGTTACTGTTCGTTTGGACTCTGGCTTCATTTCTTTGTATAGGAATGTATCCAAATACTGTTTTGTCTTTATAACTGGTTTTCTGTTTTACTCTATTTACATTGGATTAAAACACAAAAATGTTCCCCCTCCCCCTTTTTTTTTTCTGAGACAGGGTTTAGTAGTGTATCCTGGCTGGCTGTAACTCATTATGTAGGCTGGGCTATATCTAATTTGTGATGCCCTTCTTGCTCCTGTAGTATCTCAGATAAGGACTGGGATTACAGGCCTGTGTCACCATACCCAGCCTCCCCTGCCACCCTCACCTATTCTCCTTTCTCTCATATCCCTCCTTCTGTTCTACCCTCCTCCTTCCTCCTTTGTTGCAGGTAGTCTAAACCAGACTTGAATTTGCTAAGTAGCAAGAATGACCTTGACCTTCTGATCTTCCTACCTTCCTTTCCTGAGTAGATTCACTCTCACACAGTGCGCAGGTCATCAAGCTCAGAGCACTGTGTCAATTGAGCTACATCCAGCCCAGCTTTATTTATCTTTATTGGTTATCGTCGTCGTCATCATTGTTATCGTAGTTGTTGTCTTAATTGTGTTTGTGTGCATGTAGAGATAGGACAACGACCTATGTGAAGTCTGTTTTCTCCTTGTATTTTTAAGTATTTTCTAGGGATTGAACAATGGTTGTCACACTTGACCATCTCTTCCTGCATAGCTTTTAATGAAAAGTTTTTGTATTAAAAGAGTTGAAAAAATGGTTGTGGTGGTGTAACGTCAGGACATGAGAGGCAGAGACAGGGTGGGGGTGGGGAATCAGGATTTCATGGAAATATCAATTATGTTATTGATGTATTCTTGTATTTGTGAACAGTGTTTGTTTTCTTTCTTGATTGGCAAGTTCCTACTATTTTCTGCCACTAGAGGGCACAAAGGTATTGATTGAGTTTAGTGCTCTTAGTGAATTCAGACTGACTTTCATATTGTTTTCTTTTTTGGCCTGTATCATATAATAAAATCTTTATTCATGGATAACTTAGTATTTGGGTATATATAGCATTAAGAAATTTTGACATTGAAGGTACCAAATTATAAAGAAGAAAAGGAAGGTGATGGCTTGGAGAAATGGCAAAGGATTGATTGTGCAGTTTCTAAACTCATTGTCATGTCACAATAGTTACTAAACCTAGAGGGAACAGGATGGGCATGTAGGTCAATATTCCAAAACAGATCATGCAGACATAGACCCACTGCTGTACAATGAATTGTGTTTGACAAAGGAGTCAGAGTTATTCGGTAGGAGAAGGATACTATTCTCAGCAAATGGTGCTAAATATATTAAATATGTTCATTTTGGAGGAAAAGTGATCTTTGACTGTTATATCATTTTATGTGTAGGAATTAGCCAAAAAAAATAGATGATAGATTACACAAGGAAAGCAAAGGAAAAAAAATCTTGATAACCTTGGTATAGATGAGAATTTCTTAGTGCATGTGGAAACAAACAAACAAAAAACTGTGAAAGAGTCTGTGGCAATGGCTCAGTAGGTAGAGTGGTTGGAAGGGTTTGGATTCCTAGAACCCACTAGGTGGGAGGCTGGGAGAGTTCTCTGAAGCTCACAGTCCAACTACCTGAAGTACACAGCAGAAAACAACTGACCCCACATGTGTGGCATGCACCTGCACTTAGACACACACACACACACACACACACACACACACACCCCACCACCAAACTCTGGAAAATAAAAATCATGGTATAGAGCTGAGGATATAACTTTAAAGTAGAGTGAGTACTTGCCTAGCATGTGGAAGGCAGATGGCCAGCACCTTTCTCAAATAAAACAAGTTTATATAGTGGGTAAGTGAAAAAAACACTTGATAAACAGAATTTGTCCAGATAAAAATTACTTTATATGCAGTTGAAACAAAAAGATAATCTATTAGCTATAAAGAAATATTTGTAATTCATGTGCCACAAAACTGCTATTTCCATATATAACATAAAAAGAAATCTTACAGAGTTGTTTTTGGTAGCATGTGCCTGTAATCTGAGCACTTAGGAAGGAGGTAGAGGCAGGAGGGTCAGGAGTTCAGGGTCACCCTTGACTACATGGTAAGTTCAATGTTAGCCTGTGCTATGTTAGACACTGTTTACAAAACAAAACAAAAACCCCTACACTTCAATAATAACCTACGCAGTCTTTTTATTTGTGTGTTTAGTGGTGATAGAGGTCCAACCCCTGGCCTTGTGCATGCTGGGCCGTCTCACTGGCTCTCTTTTTGCTGTTTATTTGGGGGATTTTGAGACAATGTCTCACTATGTAGCTCTCACTGCTTTGGGATGTAGGGTGTGCTGTAGGAGCCACACCACACCTATTACATTCTTTATCTTGTTTACTTTTGTACCTAAGGACCATTTTGTACACACACACACACACACACACACACACACACACACACACGTTTTTGCTGCAATAGGGTCTCGGCAATATAGCCTAAGCTAGCCAAGAACTCCTGATCTTCCTTCCTTAGGCTCCCAAGTGCTGCGATTAGAGATAGGAGTCACCAACCTTGGAGATTCTATATACTAATCCATTTTGACTACCACAGCCCCATTTCCCTGTGGATTCCAAACAGGTTCTGAGATGGTAGAGATCTTGGGCTATAGCCTTGTGTATATTAGAGTGTGTAAAACTGGTATGAACACATTGGTTAAATTCTGTGATTGATGAATCCTGTTCATTTCTAATTGCATGCAGATTTTTTTTTTTTTTTTTGGTTTTTCGAGACAGGGTTTCTCTGTGTAGCCCTGGCTGTCCTGGAAGTCACTCTGTAGACCAGGCTGGCCTCGAACTCAGAAATCCGCCTGCCTCTGCCTCCCAAGTGCTGGGATTAAAGGCATGCGCCACCACCACCCGGCAGATTTTTTTAAAGATAAAAAAAAAAAAAAGAAATTTTTTTTTTTGCAAAAGGGAAGAATGACATTTCTGGAGATGTGTGTTACAAAGGTTGTTATAAAGGTTGTTTATTCAGAGGATAAAAGAACCACCAAACCTGAAGATCTGAGATTGGTCCCTGGACTCCACATGGGAAAAAGAGAAAACTAACTCCTGCAAGATGTTTCTGACCTCCATACATGTCATGGCAAGAGTATGCCTCTTCCATAGACACACAAGCAAGGCAAGACTGGCTGGATAGTTCTTAGCACAAACAAAATAGAGTGTGTGTCTCATTATGTATCCATGGCTGTCCTGGAACTTGCTATGGTAGACCAAGCTGGCCTTGAACTCACAGTGATCTACATGCCCCTGCCATCCAAGTGCTAAGATTGAAGGTGTGTGCCACCACACCTGACCAAAAATTCTCTTAAAAAAAGAATGTTATAGCATTATATCATAGAAACAGATTGTAAAAGATATGAACAATTGAAGTGTCTATTGCTTGGTGACTGGTTAAGTAAATATTGTATATATCTATAAAATGGAGAAACATGCAGAAGTTAAAGACAGAGACTCTCTATAGCTACTGAGAAGAAAACTGAGAGTAGAGTTCTATGGTAAGATACTGCCATTTGTGTAGGAAAAGAAACAACAGACCTGTCCACACACAAAATAAAGGAATCTTTTTTTTTTTTTTTTTTGGTTTTTCGAGACAGGGTTTCTCTGTGTAGCCAGGGCTTCTCTGTGTAGCCAGGGCTGTCCTGGAAGTCACTTTGTAGACCAGGCTGGCCTCGAACTCAGAAATCCGCCTGCCTCTGCCTCCCAAGTGCTGCCCGGCTAAAGGAATCTCTAGAAAGGAATACACAAAACTTTCCTCCAGAGAGAATAATCAGATGCAGAAGGAAAGGGTTAGACATAGACTGACTATTGCTGTCATCAGCTTTCTAAGGCAGATCCCTTGACTCTTACACAGGAATGAAGAGATAGCTCAGTGATTAAGAATACCGCTGCTCTTCGAGAGAACCCATCCCCATGTTAGGCAGATCACCACCTATAATTCTAGCTCCATGATCTACTGCCTCTTCCCTTCTCAGACATCTGTGCTCACATACACATACCATGTGCGAGCACACACACACCTACACATAGTTTAAAGTAATATATCTTCAAAGACTGAAGCAGATTAAATTAAGCTGTTATGCTGTTTTTTTCCACTAAGAGTATTCTGCCACAGGTTGCTGGTTGCTTTTTTCTGTAGTAAGAAAAAGATCATAACTCCATTGTGCCCCACATAACTTTTATCTCGAGTTTCCAGGTATTTTCTAATTATCTGGTGTTTGTGACAGGTAATATAAGCTATGGGCCTCAGTTTCTTATCTATAAAATGAAGTGAAAAGGATGAACTTTGGGTTCTTTTTACATTTCTCTAATTAGAGCTATGGTTATAAACCAAGGAAAATCTTTATGCTTAGAATAACCATTAGACAAAGACCTAAGTCTGAACCAAGGAATGAAATTGCATATTTTGTGTGTAGATATATGATAGCACTTTCTCACCAGACCAACTCCGTGCTGAATAGACATGAGTTATTTTCATGCTGGCAAAGAAGCCAGGTTACTGAAGAGATAGGGCTGTACAAGATGCTCCAGGTGGCTCTGTGAGGCAGAGGTGACATTCCATCAAACAAGCAAACAAACAAAGAAAACCTTTTTGCTCTGCTCTGCTCTGTTTTGTGAAAGGAGGAAAGTAGATCTAACCCTGTGAGTGACACTCTACACAACTCAGACTTGCCTTACTATCTCTCTCTCTGTTTCTCCTAAGTTTGAATTATGACCTACTTTATTTCAACATTAACTCAGTTGTATATTTAGTTATTTACACTGTTCCTCAACCCAGTTTCTCACAACCTAATCGCTAGCATTTTTACCTATTGCTTAAAAATGCTGTAGAAGCCGGGCGGTGGTGGCGCACGCCTTTAATCCCAGCACTTGGGAGGCAGAGGCAGGCGGATTTCTGAGTTCGAGGCCAGCCTGGTCTACCAAGTGAGTTCCAGGACAGCCAGGGCTATACAGAGAAACCCTGTCTCGAAAAAAACCAAAAAAAAAAAAAAAAAATGCTGTAGAAGAAGGATTCTTGGCACCAAGGTAGTTCAGGGTTAAAGGACTACACATGTTCAGCAAACATCTGAGGCTAGGCCACTTCAGATAAAGAGTGCAAAGGTACCTGGATTTGGGTCGTAGGACTGCCTCAAATTAGCCTCGATCTTGGGTTAATCACTTGTTTCCTCAATTGTGAGATGGTGATAACAAAAGGCAATTACCACATAGGTTGTTGCAAGGATTAAGTGAGGTAATACATGGCCAACTACCTTGTATTTGGAATGCCAAATGAACTCTATAAATAGACTCCCTTTTAGCATACTACTTTTCTTAAAGACAGAGATGTAAAGCACCAAGACATTTCTAGAGCTGTGAGGAGTTAGATATGTCTCATTATGTCTTCAAAACCTCAACCTGGTGTTCTTAGTGTGCCCAGATCCCACAGATGTACAGTAGTATTCCCCAACTCTTGCCTTGTTAGTTTAATCTCCCTTGCTTCAGGACTGTTAGGCTTTCCATGGCAGAAGCTGTATCATTTTCAGCAAATGTATATTATCTGAATATATGAGTCGCTACCCTGAGTGAGTAACAGTAAGCAAGGTGTCTGTCCTCATGAGGCTTAGATTCTAGAAGAGAAAAGCAAAAAGTAAGTGTTTCTAAGCAGTGATGCGAAATTGAAGAAAACAAAGGAAATGAGTACAGAATGATGGGCCTAAGCTCCATCAGGGGGTATCAAAAGAAGTACCTGCAGAATAGGTTCTTTGGGTTGAGTGTTAACTCCTTTTTTCAGACAGAGCCTCATGTAATCCAGCTAATGTTGGGCTCCATATTCCACCTCCATCCCCCACGTGCTGGGATTTCAGGAGTGAACCACCGCTCCTGCCTCCGTGTATGTGTTTGCTCTTTGCTCATGAGCATGACTGTGCACAACATGCCTGTTGCCCTCAGAGGCTAGAAGAGGATGTCAGGTCTCCTGGAACTGGAGTTAGATGGTTGAGCTGCCATGGGAACTGGATCTAGGTCCTCTGGAAGCAGCCAGTGCTCCTAACCTCTGAGCCACTTCTCCAGTCTTTGGGTGTAACACATACTTCTCATTCTCAGTTCCACCTTCTTGAAATATTGTCTATGGTCATTCTTTCCAGTTTAACATAGAATGTTACTCACTGAGTTAGTTTGAACATGGTCTACATTTATTTGTATTCAGATAAAGCTCTGCCTTCCCTCTTCATCCAAATAAGCTTGAGTGGATTTTTTAAAATTTGGACTTTACTTACTAATTTTACATTTTTATTCTTTTTTTTTTGTACATTTTTATTCTTTATGTCCATGTTTGGCTTCAACATTTAGAAATTTATTAAGCAGAGAACTTTAATCTGTAGGCATTTCTTTTTAATGCGTGTCATTCATTTAATTTTTACTGCCTTGATATATAAAGAATTTATGAATTGACTTCATCGTAATCACTAAGCATGTGTTAGTCAGCATAATAGATGAAGTGAGGAGTCTGAGCAATAGGCAGTTTGCACATTAGAGATTCTTAGATATTGTAACAGAAGTGACTTTCCTGCGAGGAAACTAGCCTCCTAAAGTGGGACTGAACCTGGAGGAGCTTTGTTATACTTTTACTTGTTGTTCTGGCCAATATCTGACAAGAAGGAACTTTAAGGAGGAAGGGTTTAATTTGGTTTACAGTTTTGGAATACAGTTCAGTGTAGAGAGGAGAACACAGCCATGGTGGCAAGGATGTGCGAACAGACCCCCCCCCTCACACCTTGGCAGATCAGGAAGTAAAGCATGACCATAAAAACCAAGGCTCACGCCAGTGACTAACTTCTAGCAAGGCTCCACCTTCTAAAGGATCTACAGTCTTAGAAAATAGTGCCAGCAGCTGGAGAGCAAGTGTTCACACTTCAGCCCATGAGGGACATTGCACATACAAACCTCTATAATCTCTTTTTGTTATGTTCTTGGTGGCACATTGATGACCTGTAAGTAACTTTTGAGAGTTCATCAAATCAATTATCCCTAGAGCAAAATGTCTTCAATGATTTTGTGGTATGGATGGCTTCTATTGCATGTTTTCAAGCTGGGACTCAGGTTTCTTGAAGGGCCTCATTGGATGTAGAGGGTTAGAATACACTTTTCTGTAGAGATTTGGATTCTTTAGATTATACAGTGTGGTGTGGAATATGCAGATAATGGGTAAATGGAATTGCTGCTGACCAGAATTAAGTGCTAGGGCTAGAAAGATAGTTCATTAATTAAGAGCAGAGCATGGACTACTGTTTTAGCAGAGTTTCTGAGCTTGGTTCCTAATTCCATATCAGGTGGCTCACAACCACCAGTAATTCCAGTTCGGAGGGATCTTCTGTCTTATTTGTTTATTATTATTATTTTTTATTATATATGAGTACTCTATCTGCATATACATCTGCATGCCAGAAGAGGGCATCAGATCCCAGTATAGATGGTTGTGAGTTACTATGTAGTTGCTGGGAATTGAACTCAGGACCTCTGAAAGAGTGGACAGTGCCGTTAACCATGGAGCCATCTCTCTAATCGATCTTCTGTCTTCTGTGGACTCCTGCACACACTCATATACACTTTCTCTCTCTCAAAATCAAAATCTTTAAAAAGAAATAAGGACTAGTTTTATTAAGAACAAGATTACTTTGTTGTACAAATCCCATAACAATCACTTACTTCTAATTTCGTATGTCTCAGTTGGTTTTTTGGTGGTAAAGGGGAAGGGCTAGGTGAGAGTACTTATTCTCTATGCATGAGAACCTGAATGTGAGTTCTCGGCACCTCCGTGGAAAGCCAGGCATGACTGGCACACCTGTAACCTTAGCACTGCGTGGTAGAGACAGGTAGACTCTGAGGACTCTCTTGCTGGTCAGCTAACCTAGCCAAAATGGTGAGCTTCCAGTTCAGTGACCCTATCTCGGGCCAGTCATGTAGAGCGCTATAGAGGAAGGTGCTCTGACTCCTGCTGTGGCACCACACTCACAAGTTCAGTGAGAGATACCACCTCAAGGGAGTAAGGTGGAAAGCAGTAGAGAAGATGTTCTAATTTCTACTTTGTCTTCTGCATTACCATGCATGGATGCAAGCACCTGCATCTACCAAGTGGGTATACCATACATGGAGAGAGATAGAAGGAGGGAACTGAGAAAAGACAAAAAGAACAGAACTAGGAATGGAAACATGTCTACACTTAGAGAGCCTAGACTGCAGGTTCCAGGCCAACTTAGAATTGCAGAGTCATAGAGAAACTGCAGATTGTATATTGTCATTACAAATTTTGTTTCTTTGGAGTAGATTCTTCTATCAGTCATAAAATTCACTGTATATGTTAGTCTACTCTTTTTTGGTATCTTTCTTTTAAAAAAATGTACTAGTTTTTGTTTTGTTTTTGTTTTTGAGACAGAGTCTCTCTGTAGCTCTGGCTGTCTTGGAACTCACTCTAGTTCAGTATAGCCTCAAACTTAAGAGATCCACTTGTCTCCACCTCCTAAGTGCTAGGATTAAAGCCATGTGCCACCACAGCCCAGCAAAACAAAAAACAAAACAACAACAACAGACAATAACTGTATCTTTTAAAATGTCAAAAAACAATATACTCTTCTTATTTTAGGATATTATTAAATTCTAAAATAGTAACAATTTTAAGGGAATTATTAAATTTATAAAAGTTACAAACATTTAAGTCATCACTATGTACTAATTTTTTGTGTTTCACTTAGGTTGGGAAACTATTGGGTTGAAAGCAACAGGTTATTAGGTACAGTTACAGGGGTTGTAGTGGGTGTGGCTGAAGATGGTAAGAGCACTGCAGAAGTGATGAGAGCATTTATACATGATAGTAATGACATTATCAAATATCCTACAGATTCTAGAAAGCCCATCTGTATTAGTGAGGGAATGAAAAGTGAAAAAAGACAAATGACATTTTAGTATTTTGTGAAAACTCTTTTGACTCTGAAAAGCCCCGAAAATAGAAGGGGAAGGTGGAATGGAAATCCCCTTGCAGTGGTAGATTATGAATGGTTAGGGTATACACTTGTAAGAATGAGCTGACCTTTCTAACATATCTATTTGCAGGTGACAATCAATCATGCCCACTTCCTTCAAAGAGCCTTTTTTTAGTTAACAGGCCTCACAATGAGACTCTCCAAGTGTGGTCTTGTGATTTCCTGGTTTTGTTTGGGGGGACTCCCAATACCTTTTCACACATGAGCAATGATAAATCAAACTTCCAGCACGTTAGTGTAAAGGCAAGGCAGTGGGACTAGACTAACTATCTATCAATATACAGGTGAGAATTTGTTTTGGAGAGATAGCTCATCAGTTAAGAGTATGTACTGCTCTCTCAGAAGACCCTTCAGTTCCCAGCATCCATGATGTCTCTGGTCTTTGAAGGCACTTGTATTCACATTTACATATCACATACATAGTACATATGCACAATTAAAAATAATAAAAATTGTAGGAGCACATTAAACATGATGAGATGAAAATATTTAAAATTTGAAATCTAAAAATAATTAAAGACAAATGTTTTCCAATTTCTTTTAGACTATCTCTGATGAATTAAAAGTATTAAGTTTATTAAATATCAATTCTGGCTCAAAATTCTTTGTTTTTTGTTTTTGTTTGTTATTGTTTGAGATAGGCTCTCACTATGTAGCCCAGGTTGGTATTTTGAACTGGTGATCCTCCTGCCTCTGCCTCCCAAGTTACGTGAGGTGGAATTACAAAGTAAACTAGCCTCCATTGTCTTTCCCTCCTTCCCTCCATCCCCGCTTTATCTCTTGGAAATGGAATATCAGTTTTACTGGAGAAAATTGACAGGACAGATCATGGACATTTGAACATTGGTGGACATTTTCTAGAGAATGAACAAAGTGAGTCTGATATCTCAGTGACTCTGACTGTAAGTGCTAAGGACAGGGAGTAAAAAGGAATCCTGAAAGAACCTGGTTTGCACAATAAAAGTTGAAGCTCTCAGGTGAGAACTAGAACATAAGGACTCACATCTGTCACTGGAATGGACCATCGTAGTGTTGTGCTGTTTCCAGTGAGGCCTCTTCCTCAGCTCCGCACTCTCATACCTGCCTGGATTCTGTGTCCATGTAAAAGTTTCACAGGGAGCAAAGTGTGATGGTGCAGGCCCATAATTCCAGTACTCAGGAGGGTTGCCACAGCTCTGAGGGATCAGCCTCGTTTCCAGGGCGATATCCAGACCATCCTAGGCTATACAGTGAGACCTTGCCTCAGAACAACAGAAATGTTAAAAAGCAAATGTTACAGAGATATTCTAGACCTCACATGTCCACAGTGGAACTTTTGACTTCTCTAATGAAGTTTTCTTTACTCTGCCAAAGATTTACTTAGTAAATCATCCTCAGCCTAATGGTTCAGTGTAAAATTAAGTCATTCTTTCATTTTCTCACATCTTTTGTCCAATCTGTAAGCAAGACTGATGAGTTCTGCCCTCAGCATCACCGCACATCTGTTTGCTTCCCTCCATCTTCATTGCTGTCAGCCTGCCCAGGTGTCATGTCTTTCACTTGATCTGTTGTATCAGCTTCTGAGCTTCTCTGCTTGCCTGTCTCTAATCCATTTTCCATACAACAGGATATGTTAAGTATAAATTGTTCTATATCACTCCCTTGCTTAAAATTCTATACTAGCACCTGTTAAATTTAGTATAAAACCAAGTTCCTGTAGTCTAGACTGACCTGGAATTCCCTGTGTCCCTGAGATAACCTTGAACTTCTGACCCTCCTCTTCTTCCTCCTCTTCCTCCTCTTCCTCCTCTTCCTCCTCCTTCCTCCCAAGTGCTTGGATTATAGGCACGTCCCTATACCACTGTGACTGCTTTATGTGGTGCTGTGAATCCAACCTAGAGCCACCTGCACTCCAGAGAAGCACTCTACCAACCAAGTAACAATCAAAGGTCAAAATCCAAGTTCTTTATCTTTTAAAGAAAAGATTTATTTTGTGTGTTTTATGTATCTATACATGCACGTGCATACTAATGCCCTCAGAGGCTATAAGAGGATGTCTGTCACCTGGAGCTGGAGTTACAAACAGTTGTGAGCTGCCTGGAGTGAAGAACCTCATTCTCCCACTGAGTCACTAAATTCCAGCCACATGAGCTTTTGTTAATTCTGTAAACATGTTCTTTCTTACGTCAGGTCTTTGCAACTGTTATTGCCTTAGTTTCATAGAATAAATGTTCTCTGATTCTTCTGTCTTTAAAATGCTCTCTGTGATGATTCTTGCTCAAGTGACTTCTTTTATACTTTAGCATACTGGTCATTTCCTTTATAATAGCCCTCAGGACTTTAAATTTTCATCTACTTTATTACATTTATGTATGTATTTTTGTGTGTACCCACACTGTGCTTGTACATGTAATGGTTAGAAGACAACTTGAAAGAATCAGTTTCTCCTCTACCATCCCGCTACTAGGGATGGAACTCAGGTTGTCAGGCTTGACAGTAAGCACCTTTAGCACTCAGTAAGCACTGAACCATTTTCCCAGCCTTGTTTACTCAAAAGTTCCAAATCATTCTTGACTATATCGAGAGTTCAGGGCTTGTCCAAGATCCATAATAAATGAGATTCTCTCTCCAAAGGAAAATAGGAAAAAAGGAGAGGAAGAATGGGGTTTTGTAAGCTTGTGGGTTTTGGTGTTAAGAAGTTGAAAGACCAGCCGGGCGGCGGTGGAGCACGCCTTTAATCCCAGAACTTGGGAGGCAGAAGCAGGTGGATTTCTGAGTTCGAGGCCAGCCTGGTCTACAGAGTGAGTTCCAGGGCAGCCTGGGCTACACAGAGAAACCCTGTCTCGAAAAACCAAAAAAAAAAAAAAAAAAAAAAAAAAAAAAAGATCATCTTCTACGTAATAATATGAACAAGAGACGGAAAAGTCTCAGTAAGGAAATATAGTAGACTACCTAGGTAATATTGATCTATCTGTGTGCATGGTTTATTTTCAACATCTAAATACCTCAAGCAAGGGTAGTCTTGGGAGTTTGAATGTGGATCTTCATAAACCTTCACTGTGGGTAACATTAAGACTTTGCAGCTAGATTTAGCAATGTTAGCATTGCTTTAATATTAGAAGATTTGTTTTGTCATGCTGGGAAGAAAACCCAAGTGCCTCATGTGTGCTAGGCAAACTCTCTACTATTAAGCCACATCCATAGCTCATGGCAGACGAGTTTAGCTAGAACATCTTTATTATAGAAAACTGTGCTTAGAAATAAAATTAAAAGTGATTTATGGACCTCACGAGAGATATCTGTAGTCCTTTGAGGCAAGAATCAACTCACAACCTTTAAATCAGAGTAAATTTGCCTTGAAATCATCCAGAGAGTGGAAAGTAGTGTCAGCCAGTGCCCTCTATTTTCAATTTTTATTTGCAAATTTGCCTACTATCCTACTTCAGTTTCTGTCTTAGTGACTTTTCTGTTGCTGTGAAAAAACATCATGTTCAAGGTAACTTTTAGCAGAAAATGTTTGCTGTGGCTCACAGTTCAAAAGGATTAGAATCCATGACTATCATGACAGGGAGAGTGGCAACAGGCAGGCATAGTGCAGGGGCATCAACTTACATGAGAGCTTACATCTGATCCACAAACATAAGACACACAGAGAGAGCTAACTGGGAATAGAGAGAGTGTTTGAAACCCCACCTCTTCCAACAAGGTTACATGTCCAGTTCATTCCCAAACTATTCTACTAACTGAGAACCAAGTATTCAAATATATGAGCCTATGGGGGCCATTCTCATTCAGACCAATATAGTTTCTATTGGTGTGATAAAACTGACTAAAACCAGCTTGGGGAGGAAAGGGTTTATTTGGTGTACAGTTTATAGTTGATCATCACTGAGGAAAGCCAAGGCTACAAGCTCAAGGCAGGAATCTAGAGAGGGACTGAAGCAGAGACCATGGGGAAATGCTACTTAATATCTTGTTCTCTTTACTCATTCAGCTACTTTTTTACAGCTCAAGCCCACCTGCCCAGAGATGGCGCTGGGGACATGTCCATAGGCCAAGCTAATGGATACAATTCCTCAATTGAGTTGCCTTTCTCTCAGGATTCTAGTTTGTTTCAAGTTGGCAGAAACTAACCAGCACAATTGACCTCTTTTTAGCTTAGTACACAAACATAGTACTATTCAATTATAACCTTTTTTTTTTGTTTGTCTCCAAGAGCTCATGTTAACATCATAATATAAAACACAGTCCAACTTAGAAAGTCCAACAGTTTTTAAATTTTTTCAACACTCTAAAAATCCAAGATCTCTTTAAAAATCCAATATCCCACCTGTAGGCTCCTTTAAAATCTAAAATAAGTTACATTCTTTCTAATTCCAAGAGAATAGCAGAACCAGGGAACACTTAGAGTAAGATCAAAGCAAAACCAACATCCTAGAGTGTAAAGAATATCCTGTAGTTCATTGTTCACCATCTGGAACTTACTTACTGTCTTCTGGACTCCAGAGACCTTAGGCAGCTCTGCCATCTGCCCCACACACTAGTTTATCTGTAGGCTCAGGCTGCCACCACTGCCATTGTCCTTGATAGTCTCCAGTATGCTGGGGTCTTCACAGCACGTAAGATTGCACTTTTACCAATGGCCTCCTGGCCTTTCTTCAGGGACTTCAACTTGGCCACATGGTTCCAAGCCTGAGTTTCCCTCCATAACCCCTCAATTCTGAGGTCTCCACCAAAACTGGGGCTGTACCTTCACCTGTAGCCTTTGCCAAGTCTCAGCTTCTCGCAATGATCTTCTCAATCTTGAGCTCCCATGCCACAAAAACTAGTACCACATGGGAGAAGACACTTAGACATTACCAAGTTTATTTGCCAGCTTGAGATACAGCCATGCCCCCTCTGAACCATAGCTTCTATGTACTAACCCTGAGGAAATACTTCCCAGAAGATTTTAACCTAAATGATGCTGGTCTTTTCTTAATCATTGGTGATTTTTTTCAACCCCACCTATCCTGCATCAGTCATCCCAATAAAGCAAAGGGTTTACTTGTACAGATTTTGGGTTGGTTTGGTTTTTGAGGTAGGGTTTCTATGTGTATTCTTAGCTATTCTGGAACTTGCTGTTCCTTAGATTCTTAATCCAAAATAGCATGCTTAAAGCCTTGATAGAGTCATTGTACTCTCAAAACTTCCTTCTGAAACTTCGCTAGCCAGGCTTTCTAGTTCTATATTTCTGTCAACAAAAGTAGCTTAGCAAGAGGCTAGAGAGATGCCTTAGTGGTTAAGAGCATTGACTAGTCTTCCAAAGTACTTGGGTTCAATTCCCAGTACTTACATGATAATTTACAACCATTTGTAAGGCTGTTAGTTCTAGAGCATCTGACATGTTCTTCTGGCCTCTGTGTGCATGAGGCATGTACATAGTGCACATACATATACATACAGACAACACCTATGCACATAAAATAAAGTTAAAAAAATTTTTTTTGATTAGCTGAGCAAACCAGAGGGAACAAGCCAATAAACAACATTCTTCCATAGTCTCTGCTCCAGTCTGTCTCTGAGTTCCTGCCTTAAGTTCCTTGCCTTGGTTTTCTTCAGTGATGCAGTTGTAACTTGTTAAGCTAAACAAACCCTTTCCTTTCCATGGTGGTTTTGGTCAGTGTGTTATCACAGCAACAGAACTAAACTAGGACACACCTTCTGACTAAAATTTATGTGTAACTTCCAAATTCCCATAGTTCTTTTGGGTTCCTTCATGGGTATGTATAAGTCAAAAAATTTGAGTCATCTGGCATGCATGTCCTCAGTTGAGGTCAAACAAGATAATGCTTTGTGTTCTCAATCGCTTCTCATACAATAAATGACTAGTAATTTCATGATCTAGCTAGTGGCTGTTGTTCGAGGGTTTGGTGGCATTTTTGTTTATTTTGTTTTGTTTTTGTAATTTTATTGTTTAAAATGACTGCCAGGACTGGATAGATGGCTCAGTGGTAAGAGCACTGGCTGTTCTTCCAAAGGATACAGATTCAAATCCCAGCACCTACATGGCAGTTCACAACTATCTGTAATTCCAGTTCAGGGAGCAGGGATGGGTTCTGACACCCTCACACAGACATACAGGGAGACAGAACACCAAAGTAAATAAAATTTAAAAATAAATGACAGCCAGTACTAAAGTGCTGTCTCATGTTCCTAAACACAAAAAGGCCTATACTATGTGTTATCCAGAAAACACTGGGGCAGACAGATGTCTCAGTGCTTAAGAGCACTTACTACTCTTGCAGAGGATCTGGATGCAGTCTCTAACACCCATGTGGTAGTTTACAACCATCTGTAACTCCAGGGGATTCAATGCTTCTAGCCTCCATGGGACTAGGCATGCACATTGTGTGTGTGTGTGTGTGTGTGGTGTGTGTGTGTGTGTGTGTGTAATATGCAGGTAAAACAACATACACATAAAATAAATAAATCTAAAGAACATTTTAAAAAGAAAACATGTTAGTTACGTATATAGCGCTACTGACTGTGGGTTTGAACTTATGAATTGAATATATATTAAATAAGATGTCTTTAAACACTTTCGGAGCTGTGAATGTGTCATGTGACAGGACATAGAAGTTGAGCATGCTCAATGGCCTTGGTTCAGTCTCTAGTATAGAAACAAACGAAAGTCCACAGTAATTAGAAGTACTCCTAAAACAAGGTTATCTATTAGTTGATCACATGTGCCTAACCCTGTATTTTTCCTAGAAGCAGTTTTTCATTATTGGGAAGTTCAGTGTTCATGCCAGCTTCTTTTAAATTTTTGTTTTAGTTTTTGTTTTTTGGTTTTTGAGGGGGCTGTTTGTTTATTTTTCAAGACAGTGTTTCTCTGTGTAGTTCTGGCTGTCCTGAAACTCACTCTGTAGACCAGACTGGCCTCGAAATCAGAGATCCATCTGTGTCTGCCTCCCAAGTGCTAATATTAAAGGTGTGAGCCACCACCGCACATGCCAGCTTTATGGAATTTGTCTACATGGATTTTAAAGCACCAAACAGACATAGCTTACTTATGAATACAAGTGTCAGAAGTTTGCTACTAGACAATAAGTGACTTTAGATGACATGAAAAAAATTCACTCAGTTGTTTTTCTGCAGTGCTAGGGATTGTACCTAGGGGCTTACATGTGCTAGGCAAGTGTTCGACACCATCAAGCTGCATTCTGGCCCTTTAGATCTTCTTTAAGAGTCAGTAATTTACTAGTCATACCAGGTGCCACATGCCTTTAATTCCAGCGAGATAGGAGGATTTCTGAGAGTTTGAGTCCTGTCTACATAGTGAGTTCCAGGACAGCCAGAACTACAAAATAGAGAGACCTTATCTCAAACAAAAAAGGAAGTCAACAATTTTTACTTCTTGTATTTTTGTTTCTTAAATAAGTAATAGCTTATGCTAGGATGCAAAAATAGCCACTTTTTAACAATGGTTATGCTTGATTGATTTGCTTTGGAACTCAATGAACTATTGTATATGTGGTTATCATAAAGCTGAAAAATTAATGAAGTTTTGCAGAGTAATTAGATTCCTTTTTTTTTTTTATAGGATTTATTTATTTATTATATGAGTACACCATTGCTCTCTTCATACACACCAGAAGAGGCATCAGATCCCGTTACAGATGGTTGTGAGCCACCATGTGGTTGCTGGGGATTGAACTCAGGACTTCTGGAAGAGCAGTCGGTGTTCGTAACCGCTGAGCCATCTCTCCAGCTCTGGATTCATATTTTAGCATGAGAGTGGCAGGTAGAGAGATGACAGTAGTGCTTGTCACAGACATCAGGATTGTTGATAGAGGCTGTCAGTGTGTGGGATCTCAATAGTATGCTGGAAGTGTCTTTCCTGCTAGTTCTTTCTTCCCATGATTTCTCAAGTCTGTCGTTTCTTTTTCTTCCGTATAATCTGGAGATCCAGACTGTGGCTTCTTTAAGGCTGATCTTAAATTGTTCTCATTTCTGGCCGATGTGTTCTCCCTTGAAAGTATCACACACAGTGCCATCTTCCCTAAGAGTATTTTTATCAGGCCATTCTGCAGAGATTGCTGCCCTACTTAGGAACTGGCTTGACTGCTCCTTACCTATCTCCAATTACTATCTGTCACTGTCTCTCACTTTAAACCAGTGTCTTTACCCACCCATTTAGTTCTCTTACAGTCCCCTCCCTTCACATTGATGTCATTGTCTCATGGTTCATAGTGTGGAAGGGGAGACCTATTTCAGATGTAAATTCTTTCATCTCCTTACCACCAGATTTACAAAGCTCTCTATGTTTACTCCTGTATGTTAATATATAATTATATCTAATAATATAAATATATTATTGCATTATTCTGTCTACTACACATTTATTTTTCTCTTAATAGATGAGCAATGTTGTATATCCTTAATGTTAAAAATTAGAAAATGCACCAGCAATTTTGGAACCATTAACTCTGATTAGTCTCATAGAGAATAGTCATACTCAGCAGTTGGCCCTCTGTATTCCCCGAGTATACATTTGTGATTCACTGACTGCAGACTGAAAATATTAAGATAAAAGTTGTGTCGGAATATTTTTGACTTTTTCTCTTGTCATTATTCCCAAACAATACAGTATAACTACTACATAGCTTTACTTTTTATTAATAATTATGAACTACCTAGAGATGGATTATACAGAAGATATGTGTTCTATATGAATATGATTAATCCAGACCATTTACTTAACTATAAGATTTTGATGGGGGAGGGGGAGAGGGAAAACTCTCCTTAATCCATGTTGATTACAAAGGATTTCCAAACACTTAGGGTGCCCCAAAGTATTATCAAAAGTCAAAGACAAAACTAGGCATGATGATATATGCCTTATCCTGGAAATCAGGAGGGTGAATTGCTGTATAGACAATACCAGGCCATCCAAGACTATAGTTAGACCAGATCTAAAAGAAAAAAATTATAGACAGATGTTTCATCTCTACCACCACCTTAGGTGCGTGCTATGGAATCTAAGGGAAGTTAGTTGTTTCATTTCTCAGATACTGACTTTGTGGGGTTTTGTGCACTGTCATCAAGCAGTCTACTACAAAGCTGCATTGCTACCCTTGTAGCACTGTGGTTGGAGAACTCTGGTTTTGGAAATGTTCTTATCTGGGAGTGAGATATAAGTGTAGTGACTTCAAAATTTTATCAAGCAAACAACCTTTTGATTTGTGTATTTATTTTGGAGGAAGGGTCACCATAAGGTTTCTCTGTGTAATAGCCCTGGTTGTCTTGGACTCACTTTGTAGACCAGGCTGGCCTCAAACTCATGAGATCTGCCTGCCTCTGCCTCCTGAGCGCTGAGATTAAAGGCGTGTGCCACTGTACTTTTTATGTAGATAAATCATGATTCTAGAAAGTTTATTTAAAAGGAAAGAATATAGTAAAAACTCTGCATTGACACTTAATAAACACACACTTCAGTATTTTACCTGCCATTTTCTTTCTTTTCTTTTTTTTTTTTTTTTTTTTTTTGGTTTTTCGAGACAGGGTTTCTCTGTGTAGTCCTGGCTGTCCTGGAACTCACTCTGTAGACCAGGCTGGCCTCGAACTCAGAAATCCACCTGCCTCTGCCTCCCAAGTGCTGGGATTAAAGGCGTGCGCCACCACCGCCCGGCTTACCTGCCATTTTCAATGCATCAATTCCATAATAAAATTGAGAATCCTGAGTGTAAATTCTTTCTCATTCTGTTTTTTTAGGGTTTCAGAAGTTTTAAGGTAAACCTTGGCTTTTCTTTGAGGCAGGTTTGAGGCAAACTGAACCCTGACCTAAGTAGGTCTGTGCTTGCTCTGTCAGGAGAATTGTGGGTTTAAGTCCACACTCCACTCCCAAGTTAAAAGACTTAACAGGAAGGGAAGACAGTAGCTTGGTGCTCAAGTATACTGCAGTCTCTAATTGCTTAATTGCTTATATAAGAAACCTGGTTGGATTAGCAAGTGGCAGGAAGGTATACATAGCTGCCTGGTCACAGCTTGGTTATATTTGTTTCTGTTTGTCTTGTCAAGTCCTGCTCACACCTGTTTCCTTTTCTTTCCTCGTCTCTTTGCGGTACCTATCTTAGAATCATCTTCTCTCAGCTAGCTGCTTACTCTGAGCAGCTTGCAGTCATTGTCCATTTGCTAAATGTTAGCCACTTGAAATACAGGAATAAAACACTAATCTCAGAGAGTCCTTAAAATCTAGTGTAGAAATAAGCAAATGACCAACTACATATCAGCATTAATATGTACTGTGGCAGGGTTATTCAGAAATTTGCAGAGTTGAGTCTTTGTTTAACCTTTTTATTTGTGTATGTGTATGGTATGTGAGTGCACACATATGCTTGCCGTGACATGTATGGGGAGGTCAAAGAACAACTTTCCAGAATCAGTTCTTGCCTTCCATATTTGTTTTGAGACAAGAATTCTCTTGTATCTTGCTGCTGTACTGCTGTGTCCAGTGAGTGAGTTTCTGGGATTCTCCTGTCTCTGATTTTTCTGACTTAATGCTACTTCTAATGTAGTAGCATTGGGATTGCAAATGCTCACCACTGCACCCAGCTTTTTATAGGGGTTCCAGGAATGCAACTAAGGTTCAGGCTTTCATGGCAAGTCTTTAACCCTCTTAAGCCATCTCCTTAACACTATTGGCTTGATGTTTTGGGACAAGTTTTCTTATAACCCAGGTTGACTGTGTAGCTAAGGCTGCTGAGCATTCATTCTTAATCTAGACTGGGAACTGGGAAACTGGAATTCATACTGAAGGAATTTCCAACCACACTGTAAAATTTGAGAGACAAACTTATGTTCTGTGAACATTTGCTCACTGTGTGGAGGTAGGAGAATGTGGAGACCAGAGGCAAAACATGCTGAGGACTTGGGACTTTGAGTACAGTAGGGCAGTTTTGGAGCATTATAAAGATAAAGTGACATGGTCAGATTTAAAATAAAGAAGCTACTGATAGTCATTATGTATAAGTGAATTCAGCATCCCTGCAGGCCTCCATGAGTGGAATGATCTCAGTTCTTATTCCTCAAAGCCTCTTCTCAGCATTCTAGACATCAGCTGAGACTAAGTCAGACTGGGATTCTAATAACTTCTTAAAATGTATATGTACATTTGTCTTCAGATGGACATGACTGTGGTCAACTTCAAGTAGTTGCTATTAGGAAGAAATTATTAGCAAGCAATATTGTTAGAGTGTTCTTCCTTCTATTAGCCCCACTCCTCCCCACATACCAAGAACTCTTACACCTCCTTTTCTTTTCCACTTAAATATACCTTCTCTGCTGCTACCCTAACTGATGTCATATCTTGTACTGACTTTTTTCCTGGATAATAAATTTTCTCACATTGATTGACTGTAGTAGTGATGAGGATTGAACTCAGGGCCCTGTCCATGGTAGACAATCATTCTGCTTAGATAGCTCCATCTTTATTTCCTCCCCCCCCCCCGAACCCCCCACCGCTGGTGCTACAGATTGAACCTACATCTCTCTTCCTAGGCTATAATCATCTTGAAGGCAAAGACTATCTCTAGGGTGCTAGCACATTGTAGGCACCAGTGAATATTCATGGTTTGATTAATAGATGAAGTTACTACACGTAAGAAGAAAAGATAAAGCTTGAGGCTGAGAGATTGAGTGGTAGAATATTTGCCTAGAGGCCCTGGTTTGATTCCTAGCCACTTAAAACTGGGTTTGGTGTTACAGCCTATAATCCCAGTGCTTGGGAGGTAGAGACAGGAGGATCAGAAGTAGAAGGTCATTTTCATATATGTGTTTTGTGTGTCCGTGAATAGTTATACACACACACAACAATTTGAAGCCATCTGAGCTACATGAGACCCTGTCTCAAAAAAAAAAAAAAACAACAAAATTCAAAACTGGATTTGGGTATGTTGGAAACAAATTATACATGTTATTAGCAATAATAATAAAATTCACACAGCCCTGGCAGTGTTCAGCTGTCCTTGCTCTTTTAAGTACTTTTTACCAATGTTTGTTTGTTTTAATACAAGGTCTCATGTAGTTCAGGCTAGCTTTGAGCTTCTTATTCTCCAGCTTCTGTCTCCTGAGTAGGATTACTAGTGTGGGTCACTATGTCTGGCTCTGTTTTTTTGTTTTGTTTTTATTTATCTTTTTGTTTGTTTGTTTGGTGTGTGTGTGTGTGTGTGTGTGTGTGTATAAAACATGTGCAATGATAACTTGTATGGAGGTCAGAGGACAACTTCCTGGAGTTAGTCCTTTCCTGCACCATTTGGATTGCAGACATGGAGCTGAGGTTTGTGTGGATTGCCAGGAAGCTCACTACCCAGTGAGCCATCGCTCCAGTGCCCTACTATGCTGTTTACTTATTAACTTATTGGATCCTCTCAAAATTTCCCTTTAAACAGATGAGTAAACAGGCACAAGGAGAATAGGTAATTGTTCAAGTTACACAACGAGTGGAGAGGTTTGGCCAGGCAATCTAATGCTACTCTGCTATACCTAGTTAAGGGCAATGTAGCTTCCTGGTACTGGGTTTATGTAAACACACACACACACACACACACACACACACACCACACACACTATATATATTAATCTTTATATTAAAAAATAAAAACCTAGAAAGATGGCTCAACAGTTTAAGAGCACTTAATACTTTTTCAAATACCTAAGTTTGGTTTCAGTACCAAGATGGCAGCTTACTGTAATTTCAGTTCTAGAGGATCTGATGCCCTCTCTGGCTTCTGCAGGCACTGGACACATACAGTGCATATACATATATGCAAGCAAATACACACATAAAAACATTTTAAAAACCAACAATATAAGAATAGTATTATTAACATGTTTTAACAAATGAGAAAACAAAGGCTTAAAAAAGTATTTGGTTTGCCTGAGGATAGTCCAGTAAGTGTTGGAGCTAACCTAAAGTCTGTTAAGTCTTTATCATGTTGAATCTTCAGAACATGGGAGGACTGAGAGGTGAAGTCCCCCCATGAGTAAGATGTTTGACAGGGGGGAGGCTCAAGTCCTTTTTTTTTAGCCTGGATTTCAACCTTTAAAGGTATTGTAGCATTCTTTCTGACAAGGGTTTTTAGAAACAGCTTATAAAAGGGAAAGGTCATTTTTTTGTCGTGGGTTTCAGATTTCATCCAGCAAATACCCTTTTCGTCACCAACTGGTCACCCAAGTCTTCAACACATTTTAAACCATAACCGGATGGGAGATCGAGCCTACCAATTCAAACCAACCACATAAAAAGAAAATTGATCTTTGCACCAGGGACTGAGAACTTTATCTTTAATAAAACCCCAAAAAATTTTGTGCAAAATCAAGACTGCTTTTTTCTTATGGTCTAACACAAGTGGATCAGAAATACTGAAGTTGGCTTTAATGTTTGGACTTTTTACAGTCCATTCTTTTCCCCCAGTTTATCTTTAGAGTCTCAGGGGTTTTGCCCAAAAAAAATAGTAAGCAAAATAAAACCAAGGATTTTCTAATTCATTGCCTTGGCCTTGATCTAGGGTTCCAGATGCTTGAAACTTGTACCACAAAAGACCCCTTTTCTGTGTTGTGTGCTTTTTCTGGCTTTGACCTCTAAAGCTTAACTTTAGTCTTTCCATTCTGAATTGCTTTCTCATGGGGTTTTCAGGGATAGCCTAGAGGTATGATTTTACATCAAGTCACCACTGCTAGAACAAAGCGGCACACAAGACATTTGGCTGTTTTGAAGTTAAAAAAAAACTTCTTCTGAGTTGTTTTGATAAGGGGCTAGGGGTTATAATTTTTGAGCTTTTTGCAATCACCTAAATGCTGGTAATAAATCATTGTGGTTGAGTCACCCTGCCGGCTGTACGATCTTGTGGGGCATATTATAGTGAAGTTAGTTTTAAATTTGGGGCAAGTTTCTAAAAACCCCTTTTTTTTTTTAAAAACAAATTTTTTTAACCCCAAATTTTTTTATTTTTTTTCTTACAAAAAAGTTTCAAAAATGTTTTATTCCCCTAAAAAAAAATTTTTTTCCCGATGAACCAACTGGGCCCAAAACAGAGATCCACTGTGTCTCCCTCCCAAGTGCTAATATTAAAGGGTAGCCACCCCGCACATCCCCAGCTTTATGGAATTTGTCTACATGGTTTTTAAAGCACCAACAACAAGCTTACTTATGAATAAAAGTGTCGAAGTTTGCTACTAGACAAAAATGACTTTAGATGACATAAAAAAAATTCACTCGGGTTTTTTGCAGGCTAGGGATTGTCCCTAGGGCTTACATGTGTAGGCAAGTTTCACCCATAGCTGTTTCTGGCCCTTTAGATTTTCTTTAAGAGTCATAATTTACATCTACCAGGTGCCACATGCCTTTAATTCCACGGATAGGGTTTTCTAAAGGTTTGGTCTGAAACATATGATTTCCCGGGACAGCCAAACAAAAATAGAGAACCTTTCTCAAACAAAAAAGGAAGTCAACAATTTTTATTTTGTTTTTTGTTTCTTAAATAAGTAAAGTTTATGCTAGGATGCAAAAATAGCCACTTTTTTAAAAATGGTTATCTTGATTGTTTTGTTTTGGAACTCAATGAACTATTTAATGGGGTTTATCATAAAGCAAAAAAATTTATGAAGTTTTGCAGAGAATTTTAAACCCCCTTTTTTTTTTTTTAGGATTTTTTTTATTTATTATATGATACACCATTGCTCTCTTCATACACCCGAAGAGGCATCAACCCCCTTACAGTGGTTTGACCCACCGGGGTTGCGGGGGTTTGAACCCGTTTCTGGAAGACCCGGGGGTGTTCGAAACCGCTGAGCCATCTCCCACCTGGATTCTTTTTTGCATGGGTGGCAGTAGAGAATACAGTAGGCTTGTCACAGACATCGGATTGTTGATAGAGGTGTCATGTGTGGGATCTCAATAGTATGCTGGAAGTGTCTTTCCTGCTAGTTCTTTCTTCCCATGATTTCTCAAGTCTGTCGTTTCTTTTTCTTCCGTATAATCTGGAGATCCAGACTGTGGCTTCTTTAAGGCTGATCTTAAATTTTCTCATTTCTGGCGATGTGTTCTCCCTTGAAAGTATCACACACAGTGCCATCTTCCCTAAGAGTATTTTTATCAGGCCATTCTGCAGAGATTGCTGCCCTACTTAGGAACTGGCTTGACTGTCCTTACCTATCTCCAATTACTATCTCACTGTCTCTCACTTTAAACCAGTGTCTTTACCCACCCATTTAGTTCTCTTACAGTCCCCTCCCTTCACTTGATGTCATTGTCTCATGGTTCTAGTGGGAAGGGGAGACCTATTTCAATGTAAATTCTTTCATTCTCCTTACCACCAGATTTACAAGCTCTCTATGTTTACTCCTGTATGTTAATATATAATTATATCTAATAATATAAATATATTATTGCATTATTCTGTCTACTACACATTTATTTTTTCTCTTAATAGATGAGCAATGTTGTATATCCTTAATGTTAAAAATTAGAAAATGCACCAGCAATTTTGGAACCATTAAACTTGATTAGTCTCATGAGTAGTCATACTCACAGTTGGCCCTCTGTATTCCCCGAGTATTACATTTGTGATTCACTGACTGCAGACTGAAAATATTAAGATAAAAGTTGTGTCGGAATATTTTTTGACTTTTTCTCTTGTCATATTCCCAAACAATACAGTATAACTACTACATAGCTTTTACTTTTTATTAATAATTATGAACTACTAGAGATGGATTATACAGAAGATATGTGTTCTATATGAATATGATTAATCCGAGACCATTTTACTTAACTATAAGATTTTGATGGGGGAGGGGGAGAGGGAAAACTCTCCTTAATCCATGTTGATTACAAAGGATTTCCAAACACTTAGGGTGCCCAAATTATTACAACAAGTCAAAGACAAAACTAGCATGATGATATATGCCTTTATCCTGGAAATCAGGAGGGTAATTGCTGTATAGACAATACCAGGCCATCCAATAACTATAGTTAGACCAGATCTAAAAGAAAAAATTATAGACAGATGTTTCATCTCTTACCACCACCTTAGGTGCGTGCAAATGGATAATCTAGGGAAGTTAGTTGTTTCATTTCTCAATACTGACTTTGTGGGTTTTGTGACTGTCATCAAGCAGTCTACTACAAAGCTGCATTGCTACCCTTGTAGCACTGTGGTTGGAGAACTCTGTTTTGGAAATGTTCTTATTTGGGAGTGAGATATAAGTGTAGTGACTTCAAAATTTTATCAAGCTACAACCTTTTGATTTGTGTATTTATTTTGGAGGAAGGGTCACATAAGGTTTCTCTGTGTAATAGCCTGGTTGTCTTGGACTCACTTTGTAGACCAGGCTGGCCTCAAACTCATGAGATCTGCTGCCTCTGCCTCCTGAGCGCTGAGATTAAAGGCGTGTGCCACTGTACTTTTATGTAGATAAATCATGATTCTAGAAAGTTTATTTAAAAGGAAAGAATATAGTAAAAACTCTGCATTTGACACTTAATAAACACACACTTCAGTATTTTACCTGCCATTTCTTTCTTTTCTTTTTTTTTTTTTTTTTTTTTGGTTTTTCGAGACAGGGTTTCTCTGTGTAGTCCTGGCTGTCCTGGAACTCACTCTGTAGACCAGGCTGGCCTCGAACTCAGAAATCCACCTGCCTCTGCCTCCCAAGTGCTGGGATTAAAGGCGTGCGCCACCACCGCCCGGCTTTACCTGCCATTTTCAATGCTCAATTCCATAATAAAATTGAGAATCCTGAGTGTAAATTCTTTCTCATTCTGTTTTTTTAGGGTTTCAGAAGTTTTAAGGTAAACCTTGGCTTTTCTTTGAGGCAGGTTTGAGGCAAACTGAACCCTGACCTAAGTAGGTCTGTGCTTGCTCTGTCAGGAGAATTGTGGGTTTAAGTCCACACTCCACTCCCAAGTTAAAAGACTTAACAGGAAGGGAAGACAGTAGCTTGGTGCTCAAGTATACTGCAGTCTCTAATTGCTTAATTGCTTATATAAGAAACCTGGTTGGATTAGCAAGTGGCAGGAAGGTATACATAGCTGCCTGGTCACAGCTTGGTTATATTTGTTTCTGTTTGTCTTGTCAAGTCCTGCTCACACCTGTTTCCTTTTCTTTCCTCGTCTCTTTGCGGTACCTATCTTAGAATCATCTTCTCTCAGCTAGCTGCTTACTCTGAGCAGCTTGCAGTCATTGTCCATTTGCTAAATGTTAGCCACTTGAAATACAGGAATAAAACACTAATCTCAGAGAGTCCTTAAAATCTAGTGTAGAAATAAGCAAATGACCAACTACCATATCAGCATTAATATGTACTGTGGCAGGGTTATTCAGAAATTTGCAGAGTTGAGTCTTTGTTTAACCTTTTTATTTGTGTATGTGTATGGTATGTGAGTGCACACATATGCTTGCCGTGACATGTATGGGGAGGTCAAAGAACAACTTTCCAGAATCAGTTCTTGCCTTCCATATTTGTTTTGAGACAAGAATTCTCTTGTATCTTGCTGCTGTACTGCTGTGTCCAGTGAGTGAGTTTCTGGGATTCTCCTGTCTCTGATTTTTCTGACTTAATGCTACTTCTAATGTAGTAGCATTGGGATTGCAAATGCTCACCACTGCACCCAGCTTTTTATAGGGGTTCCAGGAATGCAACTAAGGTTCAGGCTTTCATGGCAAGTCTTTAACCCTCTTAAGCCATCTCCTTAACACTATTGGCTTGATGTTTTGGGACAAGTTTTCTTATAACCCAGGTTGACTGTGTAGCTAAGGCTGCTGAGCATTCATTCTTAATCTAGACTGGGAACTGGGAACTGGAATTCATACTGAAGGAATTTCCAACCACACTGTAAAATTTGAGAGACAAACTTATGTTCTGTGAACATTTGCTCACTGTGTGGAGGTAGGAGAATGTGGAGACCAGAGGCAAAACATGCTGAGGACTTGGGACTTTGAGTACAGTAGGGCAGTTTTGGAGCATTATAAAGATAAGTGACATGGTCAGATTTAAAATAAAGAAGCTACTGATAGTCATTATGTATAAGTGAATTCAGCATCCCTGCAGGCCTCCATGAGTGGAATGATCTCAGTTCTTATTCCTCAAAGCCTCTTCTCAGCATTCTAGACATCAGCTGAGACTAAGTCAGACTGGGATTCTAATAACTTCTTAAAAATGTATATGTACATTTGTCTTCAGATGGACATGACTGTGGTCAACTTCAAGTAGTTGCTATTAGGAAGAAATTATTAGCAAGCAATATTGTAGAGTGTTCTTCCTTCTATTAGCCCCACTCCTCCCCACATACCAAGAACTCTTACACCTCCTTTTCTTTTCCACTTAAATATACCTTCTCTGCTGCTACCCTAACTGATGTCATATCTTGTACTGACTTTTTTCCTGGATAATAAATTTTCTCACATTGATTGACTGTAGTAGTGATGAGGATTGAACTCAGGGCCCTGTCCATGGTAGACAATCATTCTGCTTAGATAGCTCCATCTTTATTCCTCCCCCCCCCCGAACCCCCCACCGCTGGTGCTACAGATTGAACCTACATCTCTCTTCCTAGGCTATAATCATCTTGAAGGCAAAGACTATCTCTAGGGTGCTAGCACATTGTAGGCACCAGTGAATATTCATGGTTTGATTAAATAGATGAAGTTACTACACGTAAGAAGAAAAGATAAGCTTGAGGCTGAGGATGTAGTTGGTAGAATATTTGCCTAGAGGCCCTGGGTTTGATTCCTAGCCACTTAAAACTGGGTTTGGTGTTACAGCCTATAATCCCAGTGCTTGGGAGGTAGAGACAGGAGGATCAGAAGTAGAAGGTCATTTTCATATATGTGTTTTGTGTGTCCGTGAATAGTTATACACACACACACACAATTTGAAGCCAGTCTGAGCTACATGAGACCCTGTCTCAAAAAAAAAAAAAAAACAACAAAAATTCAAAACTGGATTTGGGTATGTTGGAAACAAATTATACATGTTATTAGCAATAATAATAAAATTCACACAGCCCTGGCAGTGTTCAGCTGTCCTTGCTCTTTTAAGTACTTTTTACCAATGTTTGTTTGTTTTAATACAAGGTCTCATGTAGTTCAGGCTAGCTTTGAGCTTCTTATTCTCCAGCTTCTGTCTCCTGAGTAGGATTACTAGTGTGGGTCACTATGTCTGGCTCTGTTTTTTTGTTTTGTTTTTATTTATCTTTTTGTTTGTTTGTTTGGTGTGTGGTGTGTGTGTGTGTGTGTGTGTATAAAACATGTGCAATGATACTTGTATGGAGGTCAGAGGACAACTTCCTGGAGTTAGTCCTTTCCTGCACCATTTGGATTGCAGACATGGAGCTGAGGTTGTGTGGATTGCCAGGAAGCTCACTACCCAGTGAGCCATCGCTCCAGTGCCCTACTATGCTGTTTACTTATTAACTTATTGGATCCTCTCAAAATTTCCCTTTAACAGATGAGTAAACAGGCACAAGGAGAATAGGTAATTTGTTCAAGTTACACAACGAGTGGAGAGGTTTGGCCAGGCAATCTAATGCTACTCTGCTATACCTAGTTAAGGGCAATGTAGCTTCCTGGTACTGGGTTTATGTAAACACACACACACACCACACACACACACACACACACACACATATATATATTAATCTTTATATTAAAAAAATAAAACCTAGAAAGATGGCTCAACAGTTAAGAGCACTTAATACTTTTTCAAATACCTAAGTTTGGTTTCAGTACCAAGATGGCAGCTTACTGTAATTTCAGTTCTAGAGGATCTGATGCCCTCTCTGGCTTCTGCAGGCACTGGACACATACAGTGCATATACATATATGCAAGCAAATACACACATAAAAACATTTTAAAAACCAACAATATAAGAATAGTATTATTATCATGTTTTAACAAATGAGAAAACAAAGGCTTAAAAAAGTATTTGGTTTGCCTGAGGATAGTCCAGTAAGTGTTGGAGCTAACCTAAAGTCTGTTAAGTCTTTATCATGTTGAATCTTCAGAACATGGGAGGACTGAGAGGTGAGAGTCCTCCCATGAGTGAAGATGTTAGACAGGAGGGAGGGCTCAAGTCCTGTTATTCTATTAGCACTGGCATTTCAAGCTTGAAGAGGTATTGTAGCATTCTGTTCTGACAAGGTGTTTGATGGAAACAGCTTATAAAGAGAAGGTCATTTTGTGTCGTGGTTTCAGATTTTCATCCATGGTCAAATGACCACTTTGCTGGTCACCACAATCTGGTCACCAAGTCTTCAACACATCTAAACCATAACCAGGTATGGGAGATCTGAGGCCTACCAATTCAAACCAACCACATAACTAAGTAGATTGATCTTTGCACTCAGGTGACTGAGAACTTTAGTCTTTAATAACCAAAAGCTTCTGTGACTAAAGAGTCAAGACTGCTTTTTCTTATGGTCTCAGACACTAAGTGGATCAGAAATACTGAATGTTGGACTTTAATGTTTGGATCTTTCACAGTCCATTCTTCCCTCAGTTTATCTTTAGAGTCATCAGGTGATTTGCCCAAGACATAGTAAGTCATAGTAATAATCTCAGAGGATTTTCTAATTCATTGCCTTGTGCCTTATGACTCTAGGTTCCAGATGCTTGAAACTTGTACCACATAGTGACTTCTCTGTGTGTGTGTGCTTTTCTGGCTTTGACCTCTAGAAGTCTTAACTTTATGTCTTTCCTATTCTGAGCATGTGCTTGCTCATTGGGTTATCAGGCATAGCCTCAGAGGTTATGATTGTACTATCAAGTCACCACTGCTAGGAACATAGCTGGCACACAAGACATTTGGCTGTTTTTGAAGTTAAAGCAAACTTCTTCTGAGTTGTTTTGATATAGGTGGCTTCCGGAGTTAGTATAGTTTGTAGAGCTTGTTAGCACATCACCTAAATGCTGTTGTAATATAATCATGTGTGGTTGAGTCACTCCTGCTCTGGCTGTGGACGGATCTTGTGGGACATATTATAGTGAAGTGTAGTTATATTGGGATCAAGTTTCTAACTGGAACATATACCTGTCTTTTATGTCTTACAAAGTTCATATGTGTTAATATCCCCTAAGTTCTCAGATGAAATAGCTATTGTTTTTATTGTAGAGACAATACAGAAAGTACATAACATTGTAGCTTTCAAGTGAAGTCTGTTTTAGTTAAAACCTACACTAAGAAAACAAAAGTTATGTTTAGGATGCCAGCATGATATATTTTCTTGGATGTATTGCTAACCCTAGTTTTCTTCAAAGCCATTTGCTTCCATGGTTTAATAAGACCATAAAGGCAGTCCATCTCTGTTTACTCAGTCATTATGCGAAGAATATAAACAAGAGTGTTTGGTAATTTGCCAGTCATTGACATATGTAATTCTAAGGGTTAGGCTCTTCTTCAGCGGTAACACAGACTTTTGACCTTGCTTTGTTCTTAAAGGCTCCATTATTGTTACAGATCAAAATAGTTTATAATTGATTTGCATCAAGCAATGGAGAGTAGATCATACATCCTTGCAGAGTTAATATAATTAAGGATTAAATAAATGCCTTCAAAACCTCACTATGAAGTAACTCAGTAATATTAATCCTTATAGATATAAGATAATGTACCATATCTTGTAAAATGGACATAAACGTTTTGAATCTATTGACTTATATAAGTTGTCCCTACTCATACAGCACACAGAATTTTAGAACTTACATTATCATTTCTTAGGCTCCTCCTGCTAGCCAGGCACTGTAGTCAAATCAGAGTTGGCTAAGCCCCTAAGAAGCCTGCAGCCTCTGAGGCATGAGCACACGGTGCAGCAGCTGTGGTGAAGACAGCCAGGCTTGGTGCTGTGGCCAAAGAGCAATAGGAAATGAAGGAGAAGCTCCTAATTTTAGGTGAGGTTTCATGATGACACTTATTTCGGTCAATTGGAGAATTTGAATAAGTGAGAATGAAGGAGGTAAAGGTACTAAATACAGTTTACTTGAGAAAACGTCTTGAGCAAAGGCCTGAGGTGGGAAAGGACGTGGCACAGTAATGACATTACTAAAGTGGTGTCGTTAAGGCCTCAGTATATTCATTCTTCCGAAAGCCTCGGTCAAACTGAGAGACGGCAGTTTTATTTTCATTTATAGACTGGAAAGCTGTTGGGATAGTGAGGGTAAGTCAGTGGCAGCTTCTCACCCTAGGCTATCTGATTACAAAACCAGCTTGCTCATGGCTGCCACCCATGTGGTCTTCATCTCAGGAAACAACAGATAGTACAGCTCACCTGCTCTAGGCCACCAGTCAGTCATTTATGTCCTGCCTTCTCTGGCATCTTCCAGCAGGTATTACAGCCCCTTCCCTGGGTTCCATACCCAAAGGATTTGTTCTTTTAAACTGTGAAGGCCAAGGGGGAAAGGCCTGTAATCATAATTATAGTATGATTATTAGCTTCAGAGAAATGATCCTCTGCATCAGAGATTAGCATAGTGCTGGGCTGGCAAGGTAACTCACCAGGCAGAGGTATTTCTTGCACAAGCCTGGTGATGTCAGTTCAGAAGTTGTCCTCTGACCTCCACACATGTGCTTTGGCACATGCTCCCCTACACACATATCATGTATACACATAACACTAATGAATATTTTCCTTCAAACGGGGTCTCACTATGTATCCCCGACTGGCTTGGAACTCACTTTGTAGGTACATCAGACTGGCTTCACACTCAGAGATCTGCCTGCCTCTGCCTCCTGAGTGCTAGGATTATAAGCATGTGTCACCACGCCTAGCAGTAATTGGTGTTTCAGGTCTATGTTATTGGGCTTCCTATGGTAGGGACTGAACCTAGGGCCTTGCACATGTTGGACAACTGCTTTACTCTTTAGCAACTCCTTGGCTATTTGTGTTCCTCTTGTTTCCTTGTATCTGGCCTCATACTCACTATGTAGCTGAGAATAAATAACCTTGAACTCATGATCATTTTGCCTTCATCTCCTAACACTGAGATTGTAGGAATGTACCACTAAGTCTGACATCTCTATGGTCTTCCTCCTCCTCCTCCTCTTCGTCCTCTTCCTCCTCTTCTTCCTTTTCCTCCTCCTTCTCCTCTTCTTTTTCAAGACAGAATCTCACTGTGTAGACCAAGGTGGCCTGAAAGTCATAGAGATCTATCTGCCTTTGTTTCCATGCCCTATGTTCCCAGCCTCTACAGTACTCTTATTGGATAACATCCTCTAGGAATAAACTAAGCAGATATATCTGCTAGATATATAGATATATAGATATGGATATAGATAGATAGATATCAATCACATTTTTTCAAGTTATGTTTTATTTCCAAATTCAGAAATGTGCAGAAAGGAGGACACTTATATGGGGGGACATAATGCAGAAATAACTGAAGTCCTTTCTAATCGGATGGCTTACACAGGAAGGGATACTGTGTTGACATCCTATTTCATCCTGACCCCAGACCTATGAGGGAAAATCAGCATTGGACCCATTGGGGCACTTGTCTGGGACCCCTTGGTCTCCTGTATACCCTCACTGGGACCCGGATTTGGAGGAGGGGTATGGGGGAGTGGTGGCTAGCAGTTCTGTCTAGCCTCTGAGAAATATTCCAGTAAGCCTTGTGCTGTTTCTATAACAAAGGCACCTTAGACCTTCCTGCGCCATCCCTCAAGGAGCCAGCAGAAGGAGCTGTAGTCCCAGAACTTGTTTTCAGCCTTACAAGTTTCAGCTTTGCAAAAACCATCTTCCCTGACTTCATCAGAACTCCGATGCACTAAGAATTTAACTTGAGATAGGTGGTGGTGCCAGCCCCCTGGTGGGAGCAGACAAAAAGCTCTGTAGCTGCTTGAACTTGAAAGCCATAAGGAACTCTGATTTCAAGGAAACGCCTGTTTACTGTACTGATCCAGATCAGCAGCTCTCAAGAAAGGGGAGTGCCTTCTTGACCTCGATCTTTATTGATCTTGGTATCAGCACTTCCAGTGACGTATCCTGAGGGGGCGGAGAAAGTTAACTAGGGCCTTATACTCAGAGAGGAAAGCCAGCCTGTTGCTGAAGGAAGTCGGCACAGAGGAGGTGGGCTAGAGTGTCCAGTAGGAACTGCAGGGCATCCGCTCTGATTTTGAGTAACAGGCAGAGGTTTTGAGGTTAGCTGGTAAGAGATTCGCCAGGCGGTTGGCTCATGATCTTGATTTGAACAGGAAGCTTCTTTGAAAAGAGATAAGAGCTTCTTTTAACCTCTGACCTTCCGAGTCACTAGGCCTGTGGTGTTCTCTGGGTCCTCAGGTAACCCTGGCCTTTGCAAACCAGCTTTCCGTTTTGCTTCAGGACATCCTTTAGGCAAGCCTGCACTATGGAGAAGTGGGACGGTAATGAGGGCACCTCCGCTTTCCACATGCCCGAGTGGATGGTGAGTTCTGCCACTTTCTCCTTACACTGCTTCTAATAGGACAAGGACAGATGTAAGGAGGCACTGCTGGGATCTAGGCTGGGAAAACAGTTACTACCCTTTTGATGATCTCCTATGCACTGGGTCCATCCTGTGTTGTAATTGCCAGTGAAGCTAGGGAAAGGCAGAGCAGCAGATTGCCTGGGTGGGGTGCTGACCGACTGTGCTGGTGTACTGCACAGATAGATTATTCTTTGATTGTTTTGTATTCTTTTTCAAGTTAATGTTAAGTTGTGCTGCTTCATAGGTATAAAATAAAAAAGAATATGGGGAAAGGAAGACATAAAACTAACTTATAAAAATGTTACATTCTCCAGTATCTGGAAAATTTTAAACATTTCTCCCTTACCTGTCTTTTTTTTTTTTCCCAGTCAACTCCTTGTAGTATGTGTATTGTTACAAGCAAGAACTTAACTTCTCTTCATACTGTTTTCTCAGATACCATATTTGCCTGATAGTTTTAGTAAAATAATTTTAAGTTGATATTTGTTAATAAGAATTAGCACATAAAACCAATATTGTAGAGCATGGTGGCACAGGCCTATCATCCCAGCACTTGCAAGGTAGCAGCAGGAAAATCAGGAGTTCAAGCCCAGCCTCAGCTACATAGTGAGTCTGAAGCCAGCCTGGGCTCTAACTGGTCCTATCTCAAAAACAAATAATGACAATAAATTATAACTTTTTAAATTCCGTTTCAGTTATTGATTTAAAAACCCTTTTAATTACACTTTATTATGGGGGAGGTGGTTCATGTGCCACAACACACATGTGTAAGTCAGGGGACAACTTGCAGGAGTCAGTTCTCCCTTCTGGGGAATAAATCAGGTTTGGCTGCAGGTGTTTCTGTCTGATGATCCAGTCCCTTAAACTTAAGTCTGACTTCTTGGACCCTGTATATATATTTCCCTTTTATAAACTTGTTACACTTTTATAATGCATTCTAAGTTCTCTTTAGTTTATCGAGTTAAGGACTTAAAGAGATAACTATTAAAATAATGAGATTAAGTATATATCAGATCTAACAAAGTCCCCATAGAAAATTCTACCTGTACATTGTAAATGTGAGGCCAACCTGGGCTCTAGCTGGTCCTATCTCAAAACAAATGGTGACAATAAACTAACTTTTTGTTATTTAAAAAAAAAGATTTGTTTATTTTACATGTATCTGTGTGCCTGCTTATCTGTATGCTCACCACAGGCTTACAGGTGCTAACCGAGTCAAGGAGAGGACGACAGATCCCCAGGAACTAGAGGTGCAGGCTGTTGTGAGCCATCCTGTGGGAGTGTTGGAAACTGAATCCAGGGCCCTGCGAGAGCAGCAGGTACTCTTAACCACTGAGCTGTCTCTCTAGCTTCTGTATGTCATTTTTATAGAAGCTATTGGTATTGTTTTTATAATTTTATACAAATTTTTTTTGGTTTTTCGAGACAGGGTTTCTCTGTGTAGCCCTGGCTGTCCTGGAACTCACTCTGTAGACCAGGCTGGCCTCGAACTCAGAAATCCGCCTGCCTCTGCCTCCCAAGTGCTGGGATTAATTCAAATGCAGTGGCTTGGACTAGTGGAAACGACTCACTTCATTACTCTGGCTAGCTTCTTAATTCTTGTTTTGATTTTGCTTCTTTGTTTTTGAATCTCTAGAAACTTAAAGTCAGTCCTCATTGTCCCCAGATAGCATGTCCTCACAAAAAGAGCTGCTCTTGAGTCTGCTCCTTTTGCCTCTCTATTTATGAGGACAGGAAAGCTGTCCTAAGGAACTTGGGACTGTTGCTTAAGGCATGGGACTGAGGACTTCCTAGTGTGCGAAGGACATTTTCAATATTTTGATGTATCTTTCTCATTTAGCCTTTACTTTAAAAACGAGGGAAATCCCTTTAGTCAGTAGAAAAGCAGTGAGGATCAGCAGAGAGAGGCTTGTCTTCAGTAATGCCATGAGCTCAGTTGCCATCTTTCATCGACTTTTGAGGCTTACTGCCAAAGTCTGGTCTGAAGGTGACACTGATAACTGCTTAGCCAGCAGCTAGTCCTATGCACCTCTAGTGCATTGCCTATAGATTTTCAGATCTCACCTGCAAACTGTAGAAGTGCCTTTTAATCTCCAATAGAAAACTGGAACCAGAGCCAACATATGGACAAAATGTCAAGAAAGTTTTAACAAATGTCTGCCTTACTTTTCAGTGTAAAGATTAGTGTAATGAACTCACCAGTGCAATGGCTCAGCTACCAGAGGACACAGAGGCCTCTCACAAACCTTTTCTGGAGGAACATAGAGCAGAGTTGTACCCTCCCGCCCAATGTCCATTGTTAGTAATCACCAGCAAACGGGTCGTTTGTGCCCTGAGATTAGTGGAGGGTTCAGGCCATACTCTTTGCTGATATGTCTTGGGCCTTTGTAGGAATATAAGTCAGGACAGAGTATGGAGAACCCCAAGCTCAGTAAATGACAAGGTAGACCTCACAGGTGACAGTCCCATCAGTCACTGGGCATTCCTGCTGAAACCTCCACTTCTCATCAGTTTTCACGTAAAGGAATTTCTTAGCCTTATCCAGGCAGTTAGAATGCTGGGGCATTGGAGGGCTCATTCTGTAGACTTACTACCATAGTTCATCCTCCCTGATAAACCCTCAGGCCCTCCTGTCAGGTAAAGCATCTTGCGTTGAGCCTGTGTAGATAACAGTAAATGTTGTTGTTTTCACATTTCTATAGTTTTCCTCCTACAGCTCTCTGCAGTACTTGATAGTTGTCCGTGTGAAATCTGGTTGCTTCACCTTGAGCACAGAGCCAGCTTGCTGCCATATTCTTTGGGCTAAAAGTAATCCTTTTTGTAGGTAAAGAATTCATTTAGATTGCTCATTTGGTTTGGAAACCAAATACTCTTTAGGAATATTTGAACTATCTCTGCTTGGCAATAAAACCTAAACTTTATGCTATATCTTTTAGGGATTATAGGCATCTGTGTAGAATAGATTATGAGTTTCTTTGCTTTAAAAGAATAGAAATATTAATATTTTAGATTTCTATATCATTATGTAGCCCTCAAAACCCTCTTGTACTCCTATTTTGTCAGGGCACGTTTCTGGGTGTGGTGCTGTGTATGTGGATGCTGGAGGACAACATGGCTGTGGTTCCTCGGCACTGGCTGCCTTGGGTTTTTAGACAGAGTCTTACTAACCTTGGACTCACCAAGTAAGCGAGGCTGTCTGGCCAGCAAGCCCCAAGGATCGGTTTGTCTTTGCCTCTCACGTGCTGGGATTAAAAACTTGGGCCACCAAGATGACTCTCTTTACATGAATTCTGGAGTTTGAATTGAAATCAAACTCAGGCAAGAATATATTGGCCTACAGTGCCAGAGGCTCTAAGTTCAGTTCCCAGCATCACTACTTAAATAATAACAAAAGCACCTTGCTTTTTGTCAAATTAAGATAATAATGCCTATTTCTTAGATTATTGTACATAGCCCAGCAAGGTGGCTCAGCAGATGAAGATGTTTGCCGTCAAGGTGATAGACCTCTGTGCAATTCTCAGAGCCCAAGTAGGAGGAGAGAACTGGCTCCCACAAGTTGTCCTCTGACCACCTCCCCACATAAATACATGTAATAAAAAATCTTTTAAAAGATACTTGCATACGCTAATAGAAGTAACGTGGGCATGTGGTGCACATTAGCACACCACTTCTCCCACAGAAATCAGAGAACACTGCAATATGATCCTTTCCCTGGAAAGAAAGATTATCTTTGCAAAACAAGCTATCATTTTGGCCTTTCTTGCACTCAACAAGCAATTTGTCCTGTCCTCCTCTCCCCTCCCTTCTTTTCCTCTTTCTTCCTCTCCTCCTCTTCCCTCCTTTTCCCTTCCCTCCTATTTTCTTTCTCTTCTCACTATCAAATCATATCCCCACCCAAATCTGTACCAGGCATAGTGCTGTAGTGTAGCATTTCTTGGGTTCCTTTCAGAAATCAGAATCAATAAGACAGTTTTGCTTCTGTTTGGTTAAATCTTTATTTGGCACATAATAAAGTCACTATGATTCTGGGAACTCGGTGATAAATTCTCCCTTGTGATCACACCTTCCAGGGAACAATTTTTTTTTTTTTTAATTTTGTGTGTGTGGGTTGTATGTGTGATATATGCATGTGTGTGTGCACAAAATATATAGGTGTGTATACTCAACATATATGCATATTCACACTGTGTGTGTACAAGCAGAAGTTAGAGGAGGATATGGGATATCTTTTATTGCTGTCTGCCATATTGCTTTAAGACAAGGTCTTTCACTGACCCAGAAGCTTGGAAGCTCGCCATTTCCACTAGATTGGCTGGCCAGTGAGCTCCCAGGATCTGACTCCACACCAAAGTGCTAGGGTAGTAGTGCACCCAGCCATACCCAGCATTTTACGTTGGTACTGAGGGTTCCACCTTATGTCCCCATGCTTGCAAAACAAGGGCTCTTGACCCATGGAGCTGTCTCCTCAGCCCCAAAACATGATTTTTCTATCCTTTCTTTTTTTCCTTTTCTCTTTTAAAGTAAAAAGTGAATGGGATCACTCAATACTAAATAAGTGTCAACCTTTTTTTTTTTTTTCCCCAAGACAGGGTTTCTCTGTGTAGCCCTGGCTGTCCTGGAACTCACTCTGTAGACCAGGCTGGCCTCAGAAATCCGCCTGCCTCTGCCTCCCAAGTGCTGGGATTAGAGGCATGCGCCGCCACCACCCGGCTTTTTTTTTTTTTTTTTTTTTAAATAAGCTTCAATCTTGAGATAAAACTAGATACTGAATGTAAAAATTTGCATAGAAAATAAGCAAACTGAGTCATGGTGGTGCATTTGGAAAAACTGAGGCAGGAAGATACTGACCTCCAGACCAACATGAGCTGCACTGTGGGACTCTGTGTCTAAATAAATATACAAATAAGTGTTAAGGAAATAATTAAGAGAGAAAAAAAAAAGAGTAAGAAATTTGATTTCCTTGGTGATAGAGCTGAATCTAGTGTCCCCTGCCTGGCTAACCCTAGGGCAGAGTGTAGCATGGGGCTTCCTGACCACTTGATATCATTCATGGTTTTTCTTCTTTTTATAAATTCACTCATTGTTTCAGTGGCTCTGTAGTTAATTTTTTTCTAATGAGGTGAGGTTAACTAAAATCATCTGACATAGAAAAGGAGGAGGTAAAGTTAAAAGGGAACCTAATTAGCAAGTTAATTATATCAGGAAAAAGTGCACTGGTTATATAAATAAGCCATTGATGTATGCATGTATGTTGGGTCTTATCTAGGGACTTGTTAAGGTCTAGAGGTCAGAGTAGCTGTGTAATGATGTGTTAGGAAAAAATAATAAGCAAAACATCCAGGGTTAGGAATGGCCGATGAGCCGCTAACAGAGCTGCCTTATTATTAAATCTTGTTGTACGGCTGAAAGGGTTGTTGGAGCTGCTTCAGAGATAGCCACCTCCCTCAAAAGGAAAAAAAAAAAAAAAATAGAAGCAAGCTGGAACCAGAGCCAACAGAACTGCTGATGAGGAAAGTTTAAAAGCCTTACCACAAGGGTCCTTGGACCAAAGAGGTGGCCTGCCGCCGGTAATGTCACTGTCCACTAGCTGGCATCGTCACTATGCTGAGCAGCAAGAAGAAATATATTGTCAATAGCAACTCTGGGATTAAAGCCCAGGTGAGGCTAAGCTCCTGTTTGCCAGTCTTGCTGCGGCGGCCATTACCATCCAAGGCAAGCTGCTTATACCCTCCTTCCCCTCCTGTCCAGCCTTCATCCTTCCCTCTGGCCTGTGGTGAGCTACTCATTTCTACCAGCTTCTTTCTTCCCTTGCCTTGGTGTTAGGCAGTGCTGAAGTGTAAGAGGAGGGGAGCCTGCAACAACTCTGGTTTCTGACAAGGTAGGAAAGTTAGGTAAATCTTGGTGAATTCTGCCAGTGTGCCGTAACTCACTGGTCAGATTGTTGTTTTACAGAATGGACTGTGTGAAAGAACGATGTAATGGTACCGATGCAGCCACCAGAGATGCCCCACTTAACTCATGTTTGGTTATCAGGGAAAAGTAAACACTTGTTATTGGGAAATTGCATAACTTACTATATTAAGTGGTTTCTCATCAATATTCTTGTATATTATAAAGATGAAGGGGGCTTGAATTTAGTGAGAACTTAAGAGCCATTCTCAGTGTACAGCCCATTTCCTTAGGAAGAACCGACATCAGCGCCGGGACAACTGAAAGACAAGGAGCTCAACCTCATGACACTACCTTGCAATGACAGTGCAGCTGGGTTTCTGCATGACAGACAGTGTTACTAAGCGCAGCTGGGTTTCTGCATGACAGACAATGTTACTAAGCTAAGTAGGGGCAACTCAGAGGGAGTGACTGGCCCCCTCTAGTGGTCAGTATGTACATATGCCTGTCTGTGTGCACACACATGTGGCTGTTATGCCAGTGTGTATGATTGGAATAGGAAGGCAGTGTTGCATATCTGAGGTAAGATTTATCTTTTAAGCATTTTTTTTTTTTTTTATAAAAAAGGGGCACTCTACTGAAGATATGACTTTATTGTGTTCTTTGGAAAAGTGTTCATTCCTTTTCCTTGATGGGTCTCTGAGAAAGAATAAAGGCATGTGATTATCTTGAACCACTTCGGTAACCTGACCTAAGTTCTGTGCACCTTCCATCTTTCCCTTAAAAACTACTTCATGCAGACTTAATGCTTACTATTCTTATTATAGAGAGTACAGAAAGGAAGACATTATGTCAAATGCTGTGCTAGAGGTACATAAAGATTCATGGGCCTCCTGTTGGAGTACATAGAAAAGGCACTTTATCTTTTTTGGAGTAAATTGGTACCTTAGCAAAATAATCAGACTTGTCACTTTCCATTCTGCAATGAGCTCCTAATCCAATGAAGAGCCCTGTTACTAAAAACAACTTGGGAACTCTGAAGCCTATGCAGGCTTTGTTGTTGTTGTTGTTACAGCTTTGCTAATGGCAGGAATTCCCTGAGGCATGAGTGCTCAGCTTTCATTTTGGCTTTAGTCCCCTCATCTCAGTGCTCAGTGACTCAAGAGTTAACCTCTTAGTGCAGGAAGTGCAGTCCCTGATTTCATTCTGACTTCTGCCCATGGAGGATCCATCTGTTTATCATTAAAGGTAGAATCAGTTGCCAGATCTTAAATTATTTTCTGTAAACTTTTGTCTGTACCACTAATCATCTAAACAATGGCCTAAATGTTTGGTTAGGAGAAACTTATTAACAAAATAAGAGGTAGGAGCTTTGATCAGTAAGGCACCAGCAGCAACCTTCAACTGTAGGAGACACAGGTAAAATTAACAAGAAAGTCACTATCAGGTTCTTCAACTATAACTGCAGAGTATGATTTGAGTATGCAGTCAGTCCAGTCGTTTACTCCTTCTAGATCTGTAGTCATGGCTAATAATCATTTGGCTTTTTAAAGTGTTTTATGATATTAAACATTAAAAATTAACTTATTTGCTACTACCTAAAAAGCTAACACATTTTAGAAAATCTTAAGCAAATTAAAATGGTTGCGTGCTGTAGGTGGGAGGAATTAACCCTCTCTAAAAGCTGTGATGGAAGTGCTTTTATTTCTGTTGTTCTTATGGAAAATTAGATTCACAAATCATCTTGACCAGCATCACAAAGCGTATGAGTGGCACAGCCGAGATTTCAGTGAAATGTAGATGTTCTGTTGGAATGAAAAACCTTCCTCAAAATTAGCATGCCATACTGAGGAGCTCACAGCTCCAGGCAAGGGTCTTTTTGTACCCTGCTGTTTTTTCATGTAGACGTATTGGTGTACAAGGAATTGCAGAGATTTCCATTTCCAGCTTGCATTTTCAGTGAAACAATAAAAAGTGTTTCTGAATATGACTTATCTTCCTAAAAATTTAAGTTAATCATAATACTGCTCTCTGTGTCACAGTTATAATGTACAAAGTATATAGTCATTGATAAAAGATAGTGAAGGTCGAAAAATTATTTTTCTTTCCAAAAATTTTTTTTAAATGTTTGTTTTGTTGCTTTTGAAGACAAGGGTTTTCACTGTGCATCCAAGGAGAGCTTTGAACCCATTGTGTTCTTCTTCGTTGGCCTCCTGTGTGCTGGAATTACAGGGATCTACCACCATCTGCAGTCCCAAGAATGTGTCCCTTCTCCCCATGTCAGGGCTTTCTGCATGCTAAGGAAGCACTCTATACTTCAGCTGTAATCCCGACTTTCTGATGGGGAGAAGACAGGGTCTCATTTTAAACTCTATAAGTAGTTGAACATGACTTTGAAGTTCAGAGTCTCCTGCCTCTACCTCCAGAGTGCTGGGATTACAGGGTGCACCACCACTCCCAGTTTATGCGGTGCTAGGGACTATACCAAGGGTTTAGTTCGTACAAGGAAAGTATACTACCTACTGAGCCACATCCTCGCCCCAAGAGTTATCCTATTCAAACATGGGCTTGTTCAAGCAAATAAACTGCAGGAGAAGGTAACAATCTGTGATAATGCATTCTGTGAATGGATTGCTTCCTCAAAATACAGGTGTGTTTTCTTCATATAAGATGTTGGTTTGAATGAGAATAGCCCTGAAAGGGTTAGTCAACAGGGAGTGGCACTATTTGAAAAGGATTAGGAGGTGTGGCTTTACTGGAGGAAGTGTATCACTGTGGGTGAACTTCAAGGTTTCAAAAACCCATTCCATGCCCGGTTCTCTCTTTTTTTTAGTCCTATGAATCTGGATGTAGCCCTCAGCTAATACTCTAGTGCCTACCTGCTTGCTGCCATGCTCCCCTGTATGATAATGAATGAACTTAACCTCTGAAACTGAAAGCAAGCCCCCAATTAGATGCTTTCTTTGAGTTGCCATGGCCATGGTGTCTCTTCATAGCAACAGAGCAGTAACTAAGATATATAACTAGAGTTCTTTTTCTTTCTATAATGAGGGTTCTTTTTCTTAGCAGATTCAGTTTGCTGACCAGAAGCAAGAATTCAACAAACGTCCCACCAAAATTGGACGTCGCTCTTTGTCTCGGTCCATCTCTCAGTCGTCTACTGACAGCTATAGCTCAGGTGAGTGCTGAGCTGCCATAGACCCACCTGTCAGAATTAATTGGTTCTGCAACAGACCTTACATCTACTCAAGACCAGTCTTTTTGTTTTTCCTTTTTGTTTGTTTTTGTTTTTTGAGACAGGGTTTCTCTGTATAGCCCTGGCTGTCTTGGAACTCAACTCTGTGTAGACCAGATTGGCCTCGAACTCAGAAATCTGCCTGCCTCTGCCTCCCAAGTGCTGGGATTAAAGGCATGTGCCACTATTGCCCGGCAAGACCAATCATTCTTGATTAATAGCCTTGAAAAAATATTTGGAATTAAAATGTAAACCAAAATTCTGGATAGAATCTCTGGATTTAATCTCTGGATTTCTTGGGACCTTGGAGTAGAGTTTTATTGAGGCCTCAGTCTCTGACAGAGGTAGAATATGATGAGGAAGAAAATTTACTCAGGAGCATGTAGTTTACCAGTGGCCTCTACTCAATGACATGTACAAAGACATTCTTTTTTTCCCCCATTCTTTAAGGGAGGGGAGAAATCTTGTCCCTCTAGATGGTACTTACAAAGTAAGTAGCAGGACTAGGGACCCATCTCAGGGCTTTGTGAATGCTAAAAAAGCACTCCATACTTCGCTATACATCCAGCTTCTTTTACAGTGAAAGGTGGGGACAGGGTCTCAGCTCCCCTGTGTAGTACAGGTCCCTTTGTAGTTAAAGATGATTATCGCCGGGCAGTGGTGGCGCGTGCCTTTAATCCCAGCACTTGGGAGGCAGAGGCAGGCGGATTTCTGAGTTCGAGGCCAGCCTTGGTCTACAGAGTGAGTTCCAGGACAGCCAGGGCTACACAGAGAAACCCTCTCTCGAAAAACCAAAATAAATAAACAAACAAATAAAAAATAAAGATGATTTTGAAGTTCTAATTCTCTTAATTACCCCCAAGAAACAAGATGCTGTAGCTATTTGATGTAAATGGGTGTTTTGCCTTCTCCTCAAAGCTGTGACATCATCACATTACTTATTGCTCCTTCCTTCTTTTACAGGGTTAAGTTATTGCTTAATGTCTCCTGAGATATATAGTTGTAGGGCCCCCTGAGGGCAATAGCTGTTGGTAAACACAGTTGGAGTCTGATCTAATGTGAGCCTATTTTACTTTGTCCTTCCTGTTAGAAAGTGATAGGGATCCTGGAGTTTGCCCTGCTTACCTCTTAAACATTATAATAGTAATACTGAGTAGAAAACTTTTGTTTGTTTGTTTTTGTTTTTGTTTTTGTTTTTGTTTTCCAGACAGGGTTTTTCTGTATAACCCTGGCTGTTCTGAACTCACTCTGTAGACCAGGCTGACCTTAAACTGTTAGAGATTTGCCCATCTCTGCCTTCCAAGTGCTGGAATTAAAGATGTGTACCACCACAACCTGCTAGAAAACTTTAAAAAAAAAAAATTTATTTATTTATTATGTATGCAGCAGTCTCCTGCATGTATGCCTGAAGACCAGAAGAGGGCACCAGATCTCATTAAAGATGGTTATGAGCCACCTTGTAGTTGCTGGGAATTGAACTCAGGACCTCTGGAAGAGCAACCAGTGTTCTTAACTTCTGAGCCATCTCTCCAGCCCCCTTTTTAAAGGTTTATTTATTGATATTATGTATGTGAGTACACTGTGGCTGTCTTCAGACATACCAGAAGAGAGTATCAGATCCCATTACAGATGGTTGTGAGCCACCATGTGGTTGCTGGAAATTGAACTCAGGACCTCTGGAAGAGCAGTCAGTGCTCTTAACTGCTGAACCATCTCTCTAGAAAAACTTTTATTGTGACTAAAATTGTATTCATTTTTCACATAACTAAAAAAGGAATTCTTATTATGTACAGTTATTGAATGGTTGGTTGGGAAACATAGCTTTTGGGTTGGGTAGGTTGTAATTACACATTATTTACATTTCTGTGTTTATTTTCCATCCACAATAATTGGAAATGAGGAACGCTGTGTAATATTAATGTCTATGGTTTTTACCTTAAGATGGGGCATTGGGTCTCATTTTATTCTACTGAAGTAACTGTTGAAAATTTATGAACTGGATGATTGAACTCTGGAAACCATAATGTGAAAATGAATTGTCGTATAGTCTATAACATTTTAAGATATGTGTTTGGCCTGTTGTCTAAAGATCAGTACTAAATAATAATGATTTAAAATTTTGACTCAAGCCCAGTCTTTTCCCTGCACAGCCAGAGCCACACATCTGTGTTCTTGAAACCAGTGCCTACCTTCCCACCCAAGCACCTCATGTAGGGAGGATGCTTTAAAAATACTGCATACCTAGAAGAATGTGGGTGATCCCTTGGTTTCCAAGTAAGCCTGCAGTGCTTGTATGTAGCTCATTGATTAATAATGTTAACTGGTCTCATCCTGAGAAGTTTGGACCTTGTAGATTGAACTATATGAAGTTGCCATCTGTGCTAGCTAAATTTATGTCAACTTGTCACAGGCTAGAATCATCAGAGGAGGGAACCACAGTTGAGAAAATGTCCCCATAAGATAGGACTGAAGGCAAGCCTGTAGGACAGTTTTTAAATTAATGATTGATGTGAGAGGGCTCAGGTCATTTGTGGGTGGGGCCACCCCTGGGCTGGTGGTCCTGGGTGAATAAGAAAGGAAGCTGAGCAAAGCCATAGCAATGCCCTTTCATGGCCTCCTGGCTCCAGGTTCCTGCTGTGATTGACTTCGTTTAGTGGTAAACAGTGATGTGGAAATGTAAGCCAAATAAACCCTTTCCTGTCCAATTTGGTTTTAATCGTGGTGTTTCATCTCAACAATAGTGACCCTAAGACACCCTCTTTATTTTTTAAAATTATCACACGTTTGTTTTATGCCCCTATACATGCAGGTACAAACACAAATGCGTATTCCATGAGATGAGAGCCTTGCTTGTCTCTATCTCAGGTGTGTGTCATAACACATCAAACAGTATTTGGATCAAAGTAGATGCTAATATTTGCTGTAAGGTTGAGGGAAACTGAGGAAAGAGATGACTTTTGTAACCCAATCTACATTTACCTAATCTTCAATCCACAATGAGAAGAATATTGTACAAGGAGAGGATCTCCTGTCAGAAGTAGTGTCTGCACAGCAGGCTTATGCTGGGGAAGCAAAGTTGTCAGCCTGATGTATCCACTGACGGATATTAAATTCAGGAGCAGGGAATCACAACACTTGGTTTTGGAGCAAAAAGTAGAGCTATCTGGTGGATGTTGGAATTGTCATCTGTGTGACGGTAGCATCCATGGCAGATGTCCATCTGGCCTCATAAAGAGCAGTTAAATGACAGGGTCACCTGGCTTATCTACTTATTTATTTCTCGATCAGCTTAAGCCTTTACATAATCTCTAGTACTTAAATATTTTGCTTAGAAATAAAATTCACCATTTTTATTCCCTATCTTTTTAGGATAGTCTACTAACCTGGTATGCTCATCTGGATACATTCTAGATTGTTTTCAAAATATTGTCTATACATGTCTATTCACGATATTTTCTGGCATAATCTCTAGGAAGTATTATTTCCATGAACTCAGTACTTTTCATTTATTTATTGTTAATTTTTTTGAGGCAGTCTCTCTACATGCCTTGCTGTCTTAGAACTTGTTATGTATACAAACAAGGCTTTCTTCAAGCTCCAAGAGATCTGCCCATCTTTGCCTTCTGGTAGCACTTTTTAATATAAGACTCTTTTCCTAAACAACAAACCTCATAAAAGCAAATGAACAAAATAACCTTTTCTTCATTTTAGACCAGAATCAGCATTAACATTTATGAAAATGTTATCTTTACAATGAGTGAACTGGTTACAGATGAGTACTTTACTTTTCAGATGAGAAAGAATGAAGTACTTTACTTTTAATTAGCACTTAGAAATTTTGAGAGACTTTTAGATTTTTTTTTTCCAAATTTTGTTTGTTTGCATTGGCCAGCTAACATAACTTCTCACATACTACTGGAGTCATTCATTAGTACAATCCATTCACAGTCAAACATGGGTCCCTACTGTTATTTCCACTAACAAATAAATAGATTGGGCCCAAGGGGAGCTGTCTGACTTTAATTAATTTAATAGGACGAATTCAATCAGAATTCTGACTGCTTGCTTCCTAACAAGCTCCCACAGTCTCACAGGTGTTCGGAGATAACAAGAAATCAGGTGCAGCTGGGCTGTGTGTGTGTGTGTGTGTGTGTGTGTGTGTGTGCGCGCGCGCGCATGCACACCCGTGCACGCATTTGTGAGCCTGTTCATGTACATGTACGCATGATGTATGCAGTGGGATGGGCTGTGGATTAGTGATTGATCAAGTTATGCTTTGGTTCTTGAAAATCAAAGGAGAACATTCCATTATAAAATTGTATTGTACTTCGTAGGTAGTAATCTCTTCTGCCTAAAGACTGAAACATTTTAGGTATTATCTCATTTCCCTGTAGGATTTTTTATTAGTGGTAGTTTAGAGAAAGGGTGAGCCTATGGAGGAGGGGATCTGTTATATTCCCTGTTTTATGTTAGGGTAATTGAAAATTGGTCATTCAATGACCTGGGAATGAAGCTAGACCCTCCAGTAGGTAATAGATTTCTTCCTTTTTGAAAGGCAGCTGTGCTCAGCCCTGTACCACCAACACTGCACCACTGCTCACTATTAGTGACTGAGCTGCAGAGTATGCTGATAATTACAGATATTTTTAGAAGCTTCAAAATGCAGTAGCAGGTAAATTGAAGGCTAGCCTGTGCCATATAGAGAGTTCCAGTTCAATCTGGACAGCATAGCATGAATTATCAAAAAAAAGTAAAAGTGGCAAAAATGAGTGTGTTCAAAACTAAATAGATCCATGCCATATTAGTTGAATAAAATTTCTACCATATTCACAGAAACTCTTCTCTTGGTCTGGGCCCGACACTGTTGCAGCCAAGTACTACAGCAGTGTAGACACTTGTTGCCATTTGTACTTGCCAACTTATAGCTCTGGATAAAAGACTTTGGAGAAAACCCTTTGGGGAAAAAAAGCTTTCTTGACTAGTGTTAAGGTGAAGCCGGTTGCTCATGGTGGCACACATACCACCAGCACCTGAAGGCAGAGGCAGGCCAATCTTTGTGAGCTTAAGGCCAACAGTCTACATAGCAAGTTCTAAGAGAGCTATAGCTGCATAGTGAGAGTGTTTAAAAAGAAAAGAAAATATTAGTTTTCTCAGCTTAAAATAAGGAAATTATTGTAACCATTTTATTCTTTAAACTGGAAACAAAAGGTCAACAACAGAAACTGGAGACAAGGTGGTGGTGTACTCATCCTTAATCCCAGCCTTGGGAGACAGAGACAGGAAAGTCTCTGTTAGTTTAAGGCCAGCCTGGTGTACATATCTGGTTCCAGGATAGCCAGGGCTACATACAGAGATCCTGTTTAAAAACCAAACAAAACAGAACAAAACAAGAAACAGTTAAAATTGGAGTGCTTCTCTTAAAGGAGTATTACTTTGTTTTGTTTGTTTCAGTTTGCTTTCCTCCCACTCCTGATTCATCCTTGAGAGCTGAAGAGGTTTATAGGAAGGGGGAACTGTTCTGGGTTAGAGGAAGGGCTCCAGTCTCACCTCACCTCCGAAGAACCATCACACCTGGCCAAACCATTTTGTTTATTTTTCAGACTTTGAGACATGGTTCCATCTGTAGCCCAAGCTGGCCTTGAACTCCCAACCTCCCTGCTCTGTAACCTGAGTGTGTGCCTTCCTTGCCTTGCTGATCAGTGTTTGCTCATAGAGGCACAAAAACCATCATGGTTCTAGAAAAAAAGATTTGAAACTTCAAATTATTCTAATTTTAAACCCTTTTCAAATTCAGTTTCCTCATAAATTTGAATCAGGATTGGGGAAGCTGTTCTCATTTTTCTCTCATGGTCCCCAAAGCCTGTAATTCCTATATCAGAATATTGACTGATGAAACAGACAATGTCCAGAAAGCTATTTCTGGCTCTGTTGCCAAAAGTACTTTGAGCTCTCCTACCCTAGGAGAGGAACCAAAAAGTTTTTGTACAGATTAGTTCCTTGTAAGAACAAAAGTCCTTTTGGGGGTTTGCTAATTCCTTTGCCTCCCCTAGTGCACACATTCATTCCTGTGCCCTCATGTTAGGACTTTGCTCTAAGGCAATTTTCCAGAGCAAGAGAGATCCTCAAGCCCCTGCTGACCCCACAGTATGTAGCACTATGCCTGATTAACTGGGCAAGGTTGGACTTGCCTTTTACTGTCTACCTTCCAACCCCTACCCAGACAGTCCCTGTGCTAAGAAATCCCAGAAATGCTTTAATGCTCTAGCTGTAAGGGGATCAGAGCACCAGGCCCTCAGGAACTCTGAGCTTTTGCAGCTTTCTTCCCCTAGAAGTAATGGCATTGCTAACTTTACTGAGAGATGTAAGCATTCTGTACACCATGTTTTATATCCTCTATTCTCCCCAAAACTGCCAGGATTAGAAAGAACTACCCTCTAGTACAAAGATCAAGAAAGTAATAGCTTCAGATCATCTAGCAAATGATTAGCAAATATGAAGACTAAAACAATCTTAACTAAGGCTGTGAATTCATTGTCAGTAACTGTCTTTTGGCCACAATCAAGTGTGGCCCTTTCACCCTTTAGTGCAGTGGTTCTCAACCTGTGGGTCAAGACCCTTTTGGGGGTCAAACAACTCTTTCACTGGGTTCACCTAAGACCATCGGAAAGATCAGATGTTTACATTATAATTCATAACAGTGAAGTAGCAATGAAATAATTTTATGGTTGAGGTTCTCCATAACATGAGGAACTGTATTAAAGGGCTGTAGCACTGGGAAGGGTGAGAACCACTGCTCTGGTATATATTGCTAGTTGGTTAGTCACCAGAGCATTGAGTGTGCCAAAGCGGGTATTTTTCTTCTTTGGGAATCTGAAACACCAAGAATCCCCTCTTACAGAGGCCACTAAGGAGGATAACACAATGAACAGTTCATTGTCAGGTCTAATTGGGTCTTCAAGAATAGTTCTGTCTCATCAGAGCCAGTCCTAAGAAGCACAGCTCTGTTATGTCAGACAAACTCCTTCTGTGTAGTTCTTAATTACTTTCCCATGAGTTCCTTGTTTTTTAGGTTTTATCTGTTCAGTTAGTGTACTACAAAGCAAATTACTTCAGGCATTTAAGCAGCAGGCAGAGAGGGGGTTGGTGGGGAGGGTTAATGACTGGCTTGCTTAGGAACTTAACTGTGGCTTTCGTGGGTTCCACTTCCCTCTACATATTCAAGCATTATACCTCTCTATGTTCAGAAGGAAAAGTTAGTACTAGATTCCTAGTGAATGCTACAGAGAGAGAAAGCCTTTTGCAGGTCTTGGGCTTGCCCTTTCTGGACTGTGGAGAGTACCTTGCATAGGCAATGCACAGTACAACTCCATGTTTCATTAAGGAGCTTCCTAGAGTTGTTAATTTGGGTGTGCTAATGACTAGTGAAGCCCTACTGGTCTGCAATTGTGGAAGAAGCCAGTCTTTTTCCTGATTGATTTTATCATTTATGTTTCAGCTGCCTCATATACAGATAGCTCAGATGATGAGACATCCCCCAGGGACAAGCAGCAAAAGAACTCTAAGGGAAGTAGCGACTTCTGTGTCAAGAACATCAAACAAGCAGAGTTTGGACGCAGAGAAATTGAAATTGCTGAGCAAGGTAAAGAAATAAATGGCCTTTAACTTGCCTGTGTCATTCTGTTGTGTTAATACTCCTGGGTCAGCTGGCTCGTCAGATGTCAGTGCAATACTAAACTATATCCTTGTTTATTAATCTATCTGAGGTCAGTGTCGTTCTGGGACCTAGGCTGACCTTGCACTTGAGACAGTTCTCTTGTCTTAGCCTCCCAAGTGCTGGGATTATAGCTGTGAGTCTCCATGTCCACCTCCAGAAGAACACTTCAAAGAACTGAACTTGGGGAACCCTTTGGGGTGGAAGTGAAGTCCGATAGTTCTGGAGGAAACTCCTGGATAAGGATTGGCATATAGAAGATAAAACTGGGCAGCATTTGTCTCTGAAGGCCTCTCACAGAACATTCAGGAATACTGTCTAACAGAAGCTGACCAAGGGAACTTAAATGAGTATTTTTTTTATGTGTTTTTCTTTCATCTCTTATTTCCTCTGTTTAATATTCTGTGTTTGTATTGTGCCTTTTCAGAGATGCCTGCCTTGATGGCTTTAAGGAAGAGAGCCCAAGGAGAAAAGCCTTTGGCTGGAGCCAAAATCGTGGGTTGTACGCACATCACTGCTCAGACGGCTGTGAGTCCCTTTCCTCTTAATAACAGTTAATAATTGCACCAGTTATTGAATGCTTGCAACCTGCCAGCACCAGGCTAACAATATTACTTCATTAATCCACATAATGCTATGTAGGCAGGTATTCCTTTTTCCATTTTGTAAACAAGGAAACAGAGGCTCAGAATGCTTAAGTAATTTGTCCAGGGTTATACAGCCAGGAAGGCACAGGCTAAGCTTGAGCATGAGTATGCAAGTGAACACATGAATGCTTTCACCCTGTCTCATTCTTCTTCCCCATCACCCTTCCCAGTGTCTTCTCTCTGAGGCTGTATACATGAGAGCATATAGATCTGGCTTCAGCAGCAGATAAGAGAAAACTGATCGACCTGTCCTCAACATACAGGAGCTTACTACATTATGTTGTCAAAATTCCATCTGGAAGGCAGGCTGTGGCCTGGAGTGGGGGAGTAGTTTTACCTCCTTGTGATTTTTTTTTTTTTTTTTGAACTGTCTCCACAGTTTGCCTACTTCATACAGGCTGACAGAAAGGTGCTTACAGCTACTTAGTTACCATGAACGCTATGGAAAGGAAGGACTGTTTCTTCTGCTCTCCTCAAAGGAAGGAAACCTTTGCTGAGGTCCTGCAGGATAGTCCAGCCTGTCACCCTGAGCGGGACTGGTCACATGCCCTTGCTGTACTAGTTCTAAGAAGGGACTAGAATCCTCATATTGGCTGAGACCAGAGATTCCTACACTCAGTAGAGTTATCTTCTATTTATAAGAAAGGTACTTTCAGTGCCCCTGAATTATTCTGAAGTAGAATTTAGATATACCATAATATATATGTTATATGAAAAATTTTAATTTTAATGTAAAACCAGAACTAAAATAGGGAAAAAATAAAAAGAAAGTAATTTATAATAAAAATATATTTCAATATATAAATGCTTAAGCAACACTATAATAGAATAGTCTGATGTCTGTACTAACTAATATAGATGGAAATGTAGGGGGTTGTCTTATGTGAATGGGTGTTTTGCTTGTGGGTATGTAGGTGTACCATGTGCTATAGTGCCTCCAGAGGCCAGAAGAGAGCACTAGACACTCTGGAAATGGGATTACAGACTGTGGGTGCTGAGAACCAAACTCTGCTCTCAACTGCTGAGCCGTCTTTCCAGCTCCTGTGTTTTACAATTTATTTTGTATGTTTATTTGAAGCAGTATCTGTATTGGTCTCTAACTTGCTATTGTAGATAAATCTAGTTTTGAAGTTTTTTATCCTTCTGTCTCCCAAGTGCTGGAATTATAAGCATGCATCACCATGGCTGACTGGCAATGTGGCATTATGTCCAGGGCATTAGAACAACATTTTCAATTGATTTTATCAAACAAAAAAGCAACTCTTTTCAACTCCTCAACAACTGCAGTGAAAAGTCAGCATCCTCTCTTCACTGATAAAATTGTTGCATTCCTAGAAGGACTGTTACCGAAACTATAAAAGATACCTCCGTCAGTACTTGAGGTGGAGTTAGTCTCTAAGACCAAATAATTTTAAGTTAGAGTTTTCACCCACATGAATTTTTATTGGGACAAATAGCATCTGAATTCCCTGAGACTGCTGAGTTAAATGTCTCTGAGGAGAAGAATACCCTGAATTCCTAAAGTTAATACAATAAATTAAAAAGTAATTTCTTTTTGGAGCTACAGACTAATGAATTGAGGCAAAATATACTTAAAACCTTTCCTAGGCCTCTCAAATGGCAACTCAGTGTGGTCACTTAAAATAGGAAGTTGCCTACTTACTGGCTCATGTTGCTGAGTTATGTCTAGTTTGTTTTAGACCAACTAAATATCACCACCCTTTGAACCTCCCTCTCTATTTTCCTGAATTAAATAATTATTTTAATTTATTAACTTAGTGTCATTTTATTATTTCTTTCTTTCTTTCTTTTTTTTTTTTTTTTTTTTTTTTTTTGGTTTTTCAAGACAGGGTTTCTCTGTGTAGCCCTGGCTGTCCTGGAACTCACTCTGTAGACCAGGCTAGCCTCGAACTCAGAAATCCGCCTGCCTCTACCTCCCAAGTGCTGGGATTAAAGGCGTGCGCCACCACCTCCCGGCCATTTTATTATTTATACCCTAAACTTTTTCTTTATCCTTATAGGAGTCTTTTTTCCTTTTGTTTTAATCTCTGCAGTTTTTCTAATTATGTTTTTGTTAATTATATAATATTCTAATATTACCTCTATATAATATAGAAATATAAAGACTGAGGGCTAGAGATGTAGCTTAATTAATGGGACGCTTGCCTAACATCACAGAACCCAACATGGTAGTGCATGCCTATGAGCCCAGCTCCAGGACAGCTGGCAAGAAGAATACAAGTTCAGGGTCATCCTCCACTATATAGTGAACTAGCTTGTGGCCAGCCTGGGCTATTGGGTAACATAGGACCCAGCCCCTCCCAAAAGAAACAAGGAGGGAAGAAGGAGGAGTCTCCTATGCCCCCTCTAGTATGTAGATAATTGTTTCTTAGTGAGGTCTTCTAACCCAATTTCATTGCTATTGCTACTAAATTATAATAAAATTAAAGTTGAGGAACTGGAGAGGCATGTCTCAGCAGTTCAGAGTGCTTGCTACTCTTGCAAAAGACGAGTTAATTTCTCAGCACCCATGTTGGAGGGCTCACAATGGCCTGTAACTCCAGTTTCAGGGTGTCTAACACCCTCTTCAGGCGTAGCAACTAAGGAATTTACCTCAGAGCAATCTTGCTGGTACCTTTTTTTAATTTTTTGGATGGTCTCCTTATGTATGTAACCCAAAGTAGCCTGGAATTGTCTATGTATCCTAGGCTATCCTTAAGCTAACCATCTTCCTGCCTCCAGAAAGCAAGATTATAAGTATATACCACACCACACTTGGAAATTGTTGAATGCAGGTTCTTAGTCTCATTATAGTCGAAAGTTGTGCTGGAGTTACTTGACATTCTTTCAGCATTTTTTCCATGCCCAACCCACTGTTTCCTGATCTTATTTAATAAGTTATAATCTATTATTTTCAATATTTTGATGCTTATTTTATCTTTTTTTTTTTTTTTTTTTTTGGTTTTTCGAGAGAGGGGTTTCTCTGTGTAGCTCAGGCTGTCCTGGAACTCACTCTGTAGACCAGGCTGGCCTTGAACTCAGAAATCCACCTGCCTCTGCCTCCCAAGTGCTGGGATTAAAGGCGTGCGCCACCACTGCCCGGCTGCTTATTTTATTTTGTTTGGCCAAAAGAAGCCCCAAGTGTGGCTTCTGTGGCTTACTTTTAAAAATTGTTTAAATCAATCTCTGTTTCTCTCCGTCTCCCTCTCCTCTCCCTCCCTCTCCCTCTCCCTCTCCCTCTCCCTCTCCCTCCCCTCTCCCTCTCCCTCTCCCCCTCCCTCCCTCCCCCTCCCCCTCCCCCTCCCCCCCCCCACCCTCCTCCCCCATACCCCCTCCCCCTCCATGTGCCTGTGTGGCAGGGAGGGGTGTCTGTGTATGTGTGTATATATGTGTGTGTGTGTAAAGTCTAGACGTCAACCTCAGTTGTCTTCCTCAGTCACATTCCATCTTATTTTTTGAGGCAGACTCCCAACTGAATCTAGAGCTAGATTTGGCTAGAATAGCTGGCTATCTGGCCAGCAAGCCTCAGTGCCCCTCCTGTCAACACCTCTCAGTGCAGGAGTATAGGCATACACCACTGGGATTACAGGCACAGTCCTCTGTGCCAGCTTTTTACATGCATGCTGGGCATCCATACTCAGGTCCTCCTTGCACTATACCTAATGAGATATCTCTCTAGCCCACTTTAAAATTTGTCTGTGTGTCCGAGTCTGTGTGTGCACACGTGCCTGTGTGTACACAGGTATGGAGGTCAGAGAATAACACCAGGTGTCATTTTCCCTAGTAGTTATCCACTTTGTTTTTTGAAACAGGGTCTCTTCACTAGTCTGGTGCTCTCCAAGCAGGCAAGGGTAAAAAGGCATCAGCCTTTTTTTTCCCCTTTAATTTTGTTTTACATGAAGATTCTGGAGACCAAACTCGGGTCCTCATGCTGGGAAGGCAAGCACTTTATTGGCGGAGTTACGTCTCAGCCGTTATCTTTGTCTTTTGGCCCTTTCTTTTCATCCCTCAGTATTTCCTTGCTTCTGGTACATAGTGATCTACTTCTATTCACTCTTCCCCATACACGCCTTGGAATACGACATTTTTAAAGAAACTCACAAGGGCCACTTTCAGTGGATCTTGGCACTGCTCAGCTATTGTTCCTGGATCCTCTTTTGTTAATTTTGGAAAATGACTACTCACTAACTCTAAATGGATTTGAGGGCTTTGCCCTGTTGTCTCCATCTTTGCTTTTGAGAACTTCGGTGATACGTGTCAGATCATGTGATAAGACCCCAGTCACCTTGGGTGGTCTGTTGTGTTCATTTGTTTGTTTGTTTGTTTTTCCTACTCTTCTTTTCTCTTTGTGTTTTGTTTGTGATGTCTGTCATGCTGTCTGTATGGTGACTGGCTCTGTCCTTGAAAGTGCCCAGTCTGGAAAGACTGTTTGTAAGGATTCTCAGAACCTTACACGGTTTTTCATTATGTTGTGATTTTGTTTGTTTGTTTGTGACATTGTATTTGACTTGTTTTTTATAGTTATCATCTCTCTTTGTTAACTTCCCTCTTTGTGAATATTGTTATCTTTTTTATTAACATAAACATTTGTTATTAATCATAGTTTTTATTTGTTTTGCTTTCTGAGACAGCTTCACTTAAACCAAGCTGCCCTTGAATTTGAACTCACCACATAGCTAAGGATGACCTTAAACTTCTAGTTCTTTTTCCTCTTGAGTGCTGGGATTACAGGCAGGTGCCATCACACCTAACTTAGGCAGTGCTGAAGAGCAAATCCAACGCTTCAAGCATGCTAGGCAAATGAACTTGCAACTTTTGTTTTCACATCTTGAAAAACTTTGATGAGTTTTTCATTTCCATCAGAGTCATGAACTGCCTGGAATTTCAGCTGAATTGAGCACTACAAGGCTTCACATTTCTTCAGCAGTGGGCTGAAGATTATAGGTTACTCAGACTGATTATAGGTTGTTGAAGGGCTTTCCCTGGTGTTTTCTGCTTCGCCCTCAGCTTTCAGCTACTTGAACACCAATCTGCCACAGAGGAGTCTCCTTAGGGCCTTCCCTACCTGTATCCATAGACTGCTGCTTTGTGGTAGGGCTAGCCTTCTTGGTGAGGGTAAGTGAGAGTCTTGAATCATCTGATCCAATCAGTACTAAGCAAGCATCTGTGAGGGGAGGGCTTTTCTAGTGTCCCTATTGCTTTCTATAGCAGCCAGTTTTGTTTTGTTTTTTTCCTTTTAGTTGGCAGGTCTGGCAGAAGATATTTTCTTGTCTTTTTGTGGAGAAAGAGGGAAGTAATGTATCTTTAGTATTATAGTGATCTACCCTGGACTCAGGACAGTCCCTGTGAATCTCCCTGTTTTGCTTTCCTCTCTCCCCATGAAGACTCTTTACATGGCTCTTATCGCAGACATGATTGGTAAACTTCTGTTACTTAAGGCTTTTGCTTCCTCTGAGAGCAACTAGTGTATTGGCAATCAGCCCCTTGACTCTAACTTTCCTTGTGAGTACTAGGCAGGTACTCCTAGAAAGGACCTTGCCTGTGAGTATGAAAGCTTATGTCTAGTTGGAGCAACACAAGATTCCAAATTACATACTTTTCTTTCTACATTTAGCCTTAAATTTAAATTTTAGCAAATTTTTCTTTCCCTGATATATTCAGTCACCATTTCCTTCCATGCTTTGCCAAAAATGAAACAGTCCCAGTCAACATCAGGAGCTTTCAGGAATGCCCTTGAACATCTGATTATCTTCCTTTCACTTAACCAGTGCTGGATTCCAGGCCTGTGCAGTGCACTATACCTGGTTCCATTAGGTGCTGGCAATCTGAACTAGGGTTTCCTGTGTACAAGGCAAACACTCTGTATCCCCAACTCTATGTAGTCTTTTCATGTTGGAACTGTCTTGTCTTATGTATCTGAAACAGAACCAAAAACTGTATGTCTGTATTTTGTTAAAAAAATTTTTTTCTCTGAAATTCTTAATTCTTACTGGGGAAAGTATAGAGTCTTACTAGAGCCTGCTCCTCTGCCCTGTGTTGAAAATACTGAAGATGTTCTATAAAATACAACTTGAAAAACTTGGCCTAGTTTACTCTTGATGTATCATTAAAGATACAAACATAGCCAGGAGTAGCACATGCCTGTAATCACAACACTTGAGAAATGGAAGGAGGGGGAACAAGAGTGCCTGCTACCTGAGATTGTCTTTAACAGAGGTAAACCCAGTCTTGAGCAGCTGTCTGATGCAGGCTTGGATATCTCCCCACTCTTTAACACAGGTGCTTATGGAGACTCTGGGTGCTCTGGGGGCACAGTGCCGATGGGCTGCCTGCAACATCTACTCCACTCTCAATGAAGTGGCTGCTGCTCTTGCAGAAAGTGGTAAGAGCTGGGCTTTGTTCTGTCTTTATCTAAGATAAGTCTTCAAGACGTTCCAGTGTTTCAATGTAAATCTTTAAGGAAGATTGACTGTAAGGCAGCTTGCCTTTGAAGAAATGGATCCTGTCAATGAATTTGTTCTCTTTGAGGGCTTCTTTAGTCAAACATGATTTAGTTAACTGGTTTTTACAGTTGACAGATAGCTGCCTGTGTCTCATGTTCTAGTAGTCACACTGCTTCAAGAAGAGCCCACCAGTGAGCACTCCTCACCCACCACTAAGGTAATATGTAACACCTGAGCCGTAGTTTGTGGCCCTGCAGATTTTCCAGTAAATGGCTTGCCCTGCTTTATTGTTTAGTTCATCTACTTCAGCAGTAAAAAAGATTTGGCCTGGCAGATTAATTGATTATAGTGTCCACTAATGCTTGAAGGACAAAAGAAAGAAAAATTTGGATTCTGTCAGCTTTCTCTTTTCCCTCTGTGTAATATACAGTTTGATACCAGAACTACTTCTGAGCTCTTGGGAAATACCTCAGGAAAAGCCTACAGAACACACATCTCTCTCCTGCTGCTAGCACTCTTGGCATGTTATTAGTTCTTGAATTAATTTACAAAAATTTAATCTTTATATATGATAGAAAATTATAAAAGTATTAAGTATATATCCACTTAATTGTAAGTAGACATTCATTTCTTTGACTTTTCCTAGCAAATGACTATTGCCTCTAAGAGATAATTAGAAATATCTTTGCTCTCACAATGCTATATTATGGTAAAGATAAATGATAATAAAAAAACTGGTTTGATAAAAATCCATAACTTCTTAAAAACCCATATTACAGACCAGTCATGGTGACATATTCTTGTCATTCCCAGCTACTAGGAAGGTTGAGGCCAAGGACCATAGTTCAGAACTTGCTTGGGAAACTTAGTAAATCTTGTCTCAAAATAAAAGTTTTTAAAAAGAAAGTTGGGGATCATGGCCCATACCTGCAATCCTAGCCATGGCTCACACCTGCAGTCACAACCATGGCTCACACCTGCAATCCTAGGCATGACTCACACCTGCAGTCACAACCATGGCTCACACCTGCAATCCTAGGCATGGCTCAAACCTGCAGTCACAGCCCTCAGAAGGCTGAGACATGGGAATGGCCAGAGGTTTAAGGCTGGCCTGGACTCCATGGTGAGATGTTGTCTCAACTACCTACATGAATAAATAATGAATGAATGAATGAATAAGTAGAGCTAGGAATGAAGTTCAATGTGAGAGCACTGGCTTAGTGGATTAAATAGATTAGAAACTTCAGATTCATTTGGTTCTCACCCAGCTAAGTTAAGCAGCCTGCACAGTGGACTTGACACTTGACTGGGCTGTGATGTGGAACAAGCACTTTAGTGGGTAAGAACACAAGAGATTCCCAGTGAGGCAGTGGAGTTCCTGACAGAAGAAAAACAAGTGGCTTGGGAGATGCTGAGACTGCCAGCTTTAATGGACCAAGAACATATTTCTGGTTCCTTCTTGTCCCTCCAATAGTCCTATTTTTAGCAACTCTCACATTCTTGCTACTTGTCCTTTGAGCCAAGAAGAGATGAATAGCTACTACAGGGAAATGTATGGATAAAGGAACTTGAAGGCAATATTAACCAGTGAAAGAAGTTAATCCAAAGAATACAACAAAATGAAAAAGGTTGTAATTGGCCGAAGTCAGCACTTCCTTGTTAAAATTTGGGATTGGCCCTTTTGTACCATTTAATAGTTTTCCTTTGTTCTTTTGATTATTTTTAGGGTTTCCCGTCTTTGCCTGGAAAGGAGAGTCAGAAGATGACTTTTGGTGGTGCATTGACAGATGCGTGAATGTGGAGGGCTGGCAGCCAAACATGGTGGGTCAGATTCTGTGATTGCAGTTCATGAGGAGAGGGCTGATGATGGGAAACACTGGCTCTGGGTTTCCCAGTAAAAAGAAAGGAAAGTGGATCCATTCCTGTCCAGTGTACCCAGGTGTCCAGTTTCTGATGCCTGTGGTCCAGGTCACATGGCACCAAGTGCTGGCTTGAGGAGGGAGGGGATGATGTAAGATGAGTCAGTTCGTTCCGGCAATTTTGGATGACAAGGAGGGAGTCTGACTGACAGGTAATAAGGATGATAGGAGGCAGGGTGCATGTGTCTTGGGTATAAAGCTAATTTTATAGTCATGAACAGAGAGTCTGTGGCATTGTACCCAGAGCCCTTAAGTCTGTGGAGGCAGCACAGCTGCTAGAAAAGTTAGTGAAGACAGTACAAGGATCAGAGTAGCTGTTGCCTCACAGAACAGGACTCATTGGGCAAGACCCGTGACTTTTCCTTACGTTATAGCCTCAGGAAGAAGAGGATTATCTGAGGTCAAGAACTTTCTGCAGTAGGACAGCACAGGGAGTTTATAGGCTGCAGTCTTTAAGTAAATACTATAAATAGCAACTCCTCACCCATGCCAGATACTTTTGGGATATAGCTCAGTTGGTAGAGTATTTGCCTGCCCTGTATGAAGTCCTGGATTTTATCCCCAGCACTGTGTAAGCCAGCTGTAGTAATGCATGCCTATAATCAGTCCCAGCAGGATCAAGAGTTACAGGTCAGGCAGGAGAGATGGTTCATTGGATAAAGGCTTGCTGTCCAAATGTGAGGAGCTGAGTTAGGATCCGTAGCATTCACATAAAAGCACATCACAGCACCAAGGGGCAGAGGGAGGGTCACAGATTAAGAAAAAAAGAGAGCCCTGGGGCTCTGTGATCAGCCAGTCTAACCCAAATAGTAAGCTCCAGGTTACTGTCTCAAAAGATAAAGTAGAAAGTAGGGCTAGAGGGGGAATAATGGTGGGATTGAAACTGGGGTCTCTACCCTTGATCTGTATCCCTGGCCCCTCTTTTGGGTTTCTTGAGAATATGGGGTTCTATTTGTAGGTGTGTAGCAAGGCTGAGTTCTAATGAGAGTTCTGCCTTGGTCCCTACCCTCAATCAAGATTTGATTAAGTCAGACAAAGTATATTAATAGTAGGAGCAGAAGCAAAGATCAAATGATGGACCTGAGGTTGGGTGTTTTGTGTGACCTGGGATTCAGGACGGCATTTTTGATACTTTAGTGTTGATATCCTGGAAGTTTAAAGAAGATACATGCCAACAGAGGATGACTAAGTTCTTCGGCGACGTTCCAGGAGAGGTGTAACAATTTGGAAAAGTCCTGATGAGCCCTTTTAAGAGTCCTGAAGGGCTGATGTGCCATGCCTTGTGCCTGACTTATAATTGAGAAACCTTCCATTGCTGATGGAAGCTCCAGTGGGCACAGTATTGTATTTATCTTTAATCCCAACTTGAAATAGTGATGAGCTGTTCGGAGGCATGCTTATACACCTACATGCTGCACGGTTCCCTGGTTATTTTTAATTTGGCTTATACAGAGTGTGGGGTGGAGCTAGGCAAAACCTCAGTGCTGCCTGAGACATTGGGTGGGAGAGTGCCTGTGCTTTGCAAGAAGTAAAGGCTTAACAACTTCAGGTTTAAAAGCCATTGTTCTGAGAGCGAGATTAATTATCTGTCCTTTTATTTAAACTAAACCTTAGCTGAATGTATTTAAAGTACTAAAATCAGCAGCTAGAATTGAGTTTTCTAAAGATCTGCAGTATATTCAAGAACTAGAGGTCTCGATGGCCTCCTGATCTGATTATCCATAGGATAATCATATATTGTAATGTGGTTTAATAATGTAGAGTCTTCTGACAGAGAGACTTAGAGTTGGCCTTTCTCCTCTTCTCTTTTCTTAGAGTATAATGACTCTTTTATTTATAGGTTATTATATTTACTCAGGCTTTAAGGTACTTTTCATAACTGTATGGAAATTTATAAGTGCCTGTACATTGGTAATTAGGAATTGGGGTACAGTACCCTGAGAGACCCTAAAGCCTACGCCTTCAGCAAGACAAATGACAGTCCCGATGCTTCTGTTGCAGATATTGGATGATGGAGGAGATCTCACTCACTGGATTTATAAAAAGTATCCCAACATGTTTAAGAAAATCAAAGGCATAGTAGAGGAGAGTGTTACTGGAGTCCATAGGTAAGATTTAACCATCATCCCTAACTTACATATAGAATCTTATGATCACATGTCTGTAGAACACATTACATTATGCTGAAAATTGGAGCTTTTCTGTAAGGTAACAAGTGTAAGGCTAGGCACTTATTTTAATTAACAACACAAATTGCAAACTTAAAATGGTGAGCAGCTCGGATGGAGAAGCAGGTGGATCCTCATGTTTTCTTGTCGCTGTGGTGTGTGACTGCTTGCTCTTTTTGGACATGTTTAGTTCATTCAGTAAATATTTTATTGAACTACTACAATAAGCCAGGCACTGTTCTGCGCTAGAGACCCACAGTAGATAATAACCTTTCTCCTCTCTCACAGACTGCAAGCAAGGGCTTTGGGCCCCATCGCAAAGTAGCAGTAGTTCCTTGGATAAAACTAGAATCATTTCTGTTAGTCTTATTCACCGATAAAGACTTGAATGCATTTAAAAAAAAAAAACCTTTCACTCAAAGCATGCCACCATGGCTGCTTTAATGTTTTCTAATCTTTTTGAACATATAAAACTATAGCTTGGTGGGCTGGTGAGATGGCTCAGTGATTAAGAGCACTGACTGCTCTTCCGGAGGTCATGAGTTCAAATCCCAGCAACCACATGGTGGCTCACAACTATCTGTAATGGGATCTGATTCCCTTTCATGGTGTGTCTAAAGACAGCTACAGTATACTTACATATAATAAATAAAATAATAACCTTTGGGCCAGAGCAAGCAGGACCAGAGTGAGAGGGAGAAGGGAAGGGGGAAAAAAAGAAAACTATAGCTTGGGGCTGGAGAGATGGCTTAGTGGATAGGAGCACTGGCTGCTCTTCCAAAGGACCCAGGTTCAACTCCCAGTACACACATGGCAGTTCACAACTGTTAATGCCTTCACACAGACACACATGCAGGGAAAGCACCATGCATATAAAAGTAAAAAACAAACAAAAAACCTATAGTTTACAACAACCTTCTGATTCTTAAAATGGGCTACATTTAAATTTATATATGTGTACATGCATTCTCACATACTAGCATATCACAAATGTAGATACCACAAGAAAAGACACCTTGTGGAAATTAGTTCGTTCTTTCCACCATATTGGTGCCACAAATTGAGCTCAGAATGTCAGATTTGGCAGAGCCCTTACCCTCTGAGCCTCATCACTAGCCCCAGGAGGTAAATTTTTTTTTTTTTTTTTTTTTTTTTTTTTTTTGGTTTTTTGAGACAGGGTTTCTCTGTGTAGTCCTGGCTGTCCTGGCACTCACTCTGTAGACCAGGCTGGCCTCGAACTCAGAAATCCACCTGCCTCTGCCTCCCAAGTGCTGGGATTAAAGGCATGCGCCACCACCGCCCGGCTTTTTTTTTTTTTTTTTTTTTTTTTTTGGGTAAATTTTTAATAAAACAAATACTTCTCCTTTTTAATGGACTTAGTTTTTAAACTCATGTATGTATAGCTATGCATTTTATGGGTTTGTGTATTGTTGTTACAAATTAGAAACTAATAATAGTAGGATTATGCTGGATTTTTAAAGTATTATTTAAAATTAGTTCTTTTAAAGCTATTTTTAAGATTTATTTTGTTTTTATTTATGTGTATGTATGTGTGTGTGAGTGTATGGTATGTTTGTGGGTGACCATGGAGGTCAGAAGAGGGCATTAGATTTCCTGAAGCTGGAGTGACAGGTGCTTCCAAGCCACTTGATAGGATCAACATGGGCCTGTGGAAGAGCAGGAGACACTCTCAGCCACTGAGGCGCTTCTCCAGCCCCGCATTACTTCTTTTTTATTCAAAGGGATATAAAACTTATGTGAAGGTTGGAAGAGACTGCTCAGTGGTTTAAGAGCTCTTGCAACATTTGCAGAGGATTCAGGTTTGGTTCCCAGGATCCACCTGGCATCTCGCAACACTGGTTACTGAGTTCCAGAAGATCTAACACTCTCTTCAGGCCTCTACAGGCACCAGGCACCCGTACCTTTAACATGCATACATTCAAGTAAACACTCACACACACAAAATAAAGCTAGTAACTTTTCTAAAGTCTCAGCCTTGTAACGAGCATGGTAGTGCGTGCCTTTGATGCCAGCACAGGCCAGTGGATCTCTGAGTTCTAGGCCAGCCAGGACTCCACAATAGTGAGACCTGTCTCTGAACTTTTTAAGATCTTGAAACATAGTTGAACCAGAGATTTTCTCTATATGGTTTTCTGAATAGGAGCTTTATTGCCAAGCAGTATACAGCCTTTAGAAATACATTATGTTTCTCTGTATCTGTCATGTAGGATGGAATTAGTTATATCTTTGCTCTCATGCTCAGTCCATCAATACATTTCAGAGATCAGACATAAAATCAATAGTAGATTGTAATGTCTGGTTGTTTTATGCTCTTCTTGCCTCTTTCTTTCGCAGGCTGTACCAACTGTCCAAAGCTGGGAAGCTGTGTGTTCCAGCCATGAACGTCAATGACTCAGTCACTAAACAGAAATTTGATAACCTCTACTGCTGCCGTGAATCTATTCTTGACGGGTAATGTCTGTTGTCTTTGAGGTGATCTTGGTTTATTGCCTTACAGTTCCAACATCTTTGGTTTTAGTTATTTCTGGAACTGTTTCATATTTCACCACATCACACCCAGGCCTGTGTAACCCAGAGCTTGGTTGCTGTCACTCACCATTACAAGAAAATCTCTTTTTTTTTTTTTTTTTTTTGAGACAGGGTTTCTCTGTGTAGCCCTGGCTGTCCTGGAACTCACTCTGTAGACCAGGCTGGCCTCGAACTCAGAAATCCGCCTGCCTCTGCCTCCCAAGTGCTGGAATTAAAGGTGTGAGCCACCACCGCCCGGCACAAGAAAATCTCTTTCACTTAGAATATTAGGCTAGGGCTGGAGACTTGGCTCAGTGATCAAGAGTCCTGGCTCCTCTTCCAGCAGACCTGTTTGATTCCCAGTACCCACATGACAGCTCACAGCTGTCTATAATTCCAGACCCAGGAGATCTGGAGCCCTGTTTTGGTCTCCTCAGGTACCAGCACACACAGTATACAAACATGCAGACAAAGCACTCATAACATAAAAGTAAACAAAATTTTAAAAAAGAAATGAGATTAGCTGCTATTGGTAAGCAGAGTTCATAGTTTGTGCTATTAAAATAGCATAATAATGATTTTGAAAGAGATTTCAGATAGTCCTATTTCAGATCATGGTTCCCATAACATACCATATAATTCTCATGTTATTACTGTCATAGAATTTCTTGACTATCTAGAAACTTGTGGGAGGAAAGAATGAACTCCCAGAGGCATTTCTGCTTTCTGCTCTATGAGAGTTACAGGTCTGACAGTACTCGCCCTTTCTCCACCCTTGTGCTCTGGTATTCCTTCGTTGCTGTTAGGAAGACCCCCGTGTGCAGTCAGCATTCCATTGGTGTAGCTAATACCTGAGATACTCAACTTTTGAAAATCAGACCTTGATTTTGGCTCAGAGTTTTAGAGGTGTTGGTCTGTGGGCAGATGGCCATGTTTGCTTTGGGGTGTGCAGTGAAGCAGTGTGTGCTTAGTCAGGATCATGTGATGAAGCAAAGTCAGCTGCTTCTGAGATGGAAGAAAAGAGCAAGAGAGGCGCAGGTTCCCACTACCCCTTCAGGAACATGTTACCAATTTCTAGAACGCCTCCCCCTAGACTTGACCTCTTACAGCTTTCAACACATTTTAGTAAAGTGAGCTGGGGGACCACGCCTTTATCATATGAACCTTTGGGAACATTCTAGATCCAAATCATAGCCCTCAAGTAAGTTTCTAAGTAAAACGAACAGATAGCTTAGAATATGCCAGGTTGAGTGTTTCTATCACATATGGGTTAATAGAGAAAATGAGGAAAAGTCCTGTGAGAACTGCATTCCTAACTGTTCAGTGAGTGCAGTGACACCACCGGCACTGGATCCAGAAAGACCTCAGTGTAAATGCTGCTCCCATTACCTACTCATTAACTGTGGTCCCTTGCTTACTCTCCTTACATAGTCCCTCATCTGTAAAATAGTAACTTTGTGACCTACTTCATGAGTTATTGTGAGAGTTAATAAGACAGGATAAGTTGTTCAGTGTTGTTCCCTTTCTCCTTTAAAAGAAAAGTCAGGATGGTATTTCACTGTGTACACTCAGCTGACCTGGAACTTGATACACAGCCCAGTCCGGCCTCAATAGCGCAGTTCTGCTTTCATCATGCTTTAAAACAGGCATGTGCAACCAAACCCACCACCTTGCTTGTCTGTCTAGAACTTCATGTATAGTAAGTTTTAGGATTCAGTAAGAATCTAGGGGAGGTTTTGCTGGGTTCTCTTTCTTTCTTTTTCTTTCTTTTTTTTTTCTGTTTGGTGGAATGTATGATGTACATTGTAACTATTGTTACCTACTGAATTACTTGGAGTCAGTAGTATCACATAGACTGAACATTTTCATAAATTCTTAGCTTAGTAGTCAGCCATGGAGTGTCCTCATGTAATTGTCATTGTGACAGACACCTCAATTCTGACCACAGTAATAGTAACTTGTATATATTTTATTAAAATACTTATGTACCCACAATTATCTTTTAGACTTTTCAAATACCAGATACATGAACCTAAAGTTGACCTATACCAGGATAAGTAAAAGATGCATGATGAGAACTCTACTGTTTCATAAAAATGGATAGAGTCTCTCCCAACCGTAGTTTACTCCCTCGATAAGGAAGAGTCTGAAGCTTGTACTGTGGTGTACATGAGTGTACAAGCAGCAGAGTGAGGGTTACAGTGAGATTTTACAGTGAGGAGCGGGACCTGGGCTGTTTATCTAAACCTGATAAGCAGTACGAGCTCATTGGTACCTGCAGACAGTGCCAAACTGCAAGTGAGTCAAGGGTAATTGTTCTCTCAGTAGAGATGAGAGCAAGAGAGATGAAAACTGCTCCAGAGAAACCTGTGGTAGAAACCGGGCATGGTGGCTCACATCCATAATCCCAGCACTCAGGAGGCTAAGGAGGGGAATTGAGTGTTCTAGGGCAGGCACTTGGGCTAAGAGAACATCCACGTGAGAAAGGTATTAATATTTAATCTTCTATAGTTCTGAGATAGTTACTTGCTGTATCTGTCCCTTTACATGTTGCTAGGACCAAATACCTGACAAAAGCAACGTAGGGAAGGTTATTTAGGGCATAATCATGACAGGAGGTAATGGCGGCAGGAGCTGATCACATTGCATCCATAGTCAGAAACCAAAGATGAATGCTGCTGAAAGAGATGAAGATGATGCTGTCTTCTTTTATTTGGTCCAGGACTTCTATCCATTGAGTGGTACTGCCTATGCTGAGGGTCTTCCTACATCAGTTAACCTAATCTAGAAACTCCCTCAAAGACATGTCCAGAGGTTTGTTACCATGGTGATTCTAAGTCCCCTCAAGTTGTCAGTCACAATTCACCATCACACAGGCATCAGGAAGCCCTGCCAGCTCCTCCTTGTGTATTGCTGACTAAGATTCCACTTGAGGAAGAAGAAAAATTTCTCCGAAGCTCCAAAGGAGCTCAGCTAGGATTTTCACATTGTGTTTTAGCTCACCTAGGGCTGTGGAGCTAGAAGAACCAAAGAGAAGTTCAAAGAGTTGCCATGACTCCTAAATAGCACCAGGTAGCTTGCCATTACTCCCAGTCCTTCCTTGAGTGAAGTCTCTTTTGTCCTTTATCCTTGAGGAAAATCCTGAGAACACAAGAAAAATCACTGCCTAACCGTGTCTGCAGCCTGGTTGTCATTTGCAGAGGAGCAGTGCAAAGGAAGTTTCCAGACCACCACAGCTATGTGTAGTTACAAAGAGAGGGATGAGGAAAAGCTTCAGAAAAGTAGTCAAAGGAAAGGAGACCTAGAAATAAATCCTTTGATTCTCCTTGCTGTGCTAGCCATTGCAAGACCACTCTGCTAATCCATGACTTCCGAGTGTGATGGTCCTCACCAGACTTAGCTCTCCAGTGAGAAAGAGGCATCCTCACACTTAAGTTGTATTAAATGAACTCCATCAAGGTACATGCAGCTGTATCAGTGCTGTGGAGTTACCAAACCATGTTTTAAAACTAGGATTCTTACTTTCTTGTGGACATTTACAGACCCTTGACACCAGAAGGAGTAAGTAAATAGATAAATAAGTAGGACGTTTTGCCTGTATTTGGAGAGACCATGTATCTCAAAATTGACTGGATTTTAGTTGAAACTCTTTTTTTGTCTTGACTGAGATTCTCAGAAAAATAATCTCATTATACCCAAAGAGAAACCAGAACTCATTCCTACACATTCTTTCCAGAAATTCTGGAGACAGTAAGGATCAGTTTCATAGAGAACAAGATATAAAAGTAGAACATTTCTACCCCAAATCAACCCAGAAAGCTTATTGTCTATAAAGTCAGCATCAGCAGATTTCACAGCCTCCCTGCACCGTTGTCCGTTACTCTCCCTATTGAGTCAGTGTAAGACCTAACTGGCCACTCTGATACTGCTAAGTACATTACTTATATTCCTAAACATATTCCTAAGTGTATTTCTAAAACAGTAGGGCAAAGTAATGTTTCCATTCAGTCAGAACTGTCACTTCCTATATTAAAATTACTGTTTCCTTATTTGTGTCTTTTCTTTTTTCCCCATATCTATTCAAAATATAAAAGTGTACATTACTTTATCATTTACAAGCTACTGTGTATTCTACATCCTTTTGCACCACTCCCAAGAACGAGAGGGAGGTTAAAGTGGGAGGCTGCACAGCTCCCATTTACCTAGAGCTCATGAGAAGTACAAAATACGGACTATATTGCTTTCGCTCAAAAATGAAAGAACTTTAAAACAAAAGCTAAGAAAGTTTTTTCTAAGTGAATGGTATGGTTTTGGTTTTGTTTCCCTCAGACTTAAAAGGACAACAGATATGATGTTTGGTGGAAAGCAGGTGGTGGTCTGTGGCTATGGAGAGGTAAAGCTCAACCTTTTACTTGTTGGATGTTTAAATATATTTGATTAAAATGTTCTAGAGTTTTATGTACAGACAGAAGTATATTCATGCACCATGTTAGATGGGAACATGTAACTTTAGAGGGCCTTGAATTAAATGCCTTTCTTTTTCCCTTTGTATTTTTTTCTCGAGTTGATTTTCTAACTTGTTCCAACATCACTGTTTGTGATGTTCTTTTAGCTTGTGTTTTGATTATAAATCGTGAGTGTGGGTGTTCTCATGCATGTGAATGTGCTAAGCAGGGCTAGGATTTGTTTATGGACTGCATTTGTTTTTCTTAGTTTTCCCTAAGCATGAATCTATTCAGCAAACTTACTTTGAGGGGAAGATAGAGGGCGCCCTTCCAAAGCTTTGAGAAGGGAGCTTTCACTGACTCTCTTTGTTGTGTGTGTTCTTTGACTGCTCAGGTGGGAAAGGGATGCTGTGCTGCTCTGAAAGCCATGGGCTCCATCGTGTATGTAACTGAAATTGACCCCATCTGTGCCCTGCAAGCCTGGTAAGCATGACAGAATGCCTGCTCTCCTCTGCATGGCTGGCTGCTGTGCCACCATAGAGCTGCCATGCTGCCTCTTACACCCCAGGGAAGCTGCTGAGGGAACGCTAACCTTCTATCTTGCAAAAGTCAAGGAGTTCTGCTCTGAGAGAAGTGGGAATTTGGAATTCCTGTTGAAATAGTAACAAGGAATGCTTTGGTTTGAGGGACAAATATCCCATTAATGTCTCTCTTCATGTGTAATCCCCACCCCATTGGAAGTTATGATCAAAAAAGAAAAGGCAGGACAGAATGATGGTTTACTAGATTAAGTGGTTACTGTGCAATCCTGATGACCTAAATTCAGTCTCTGACAAAGTTGTCCTCTGACCTCCATGGGTGTACCTTGGCCTGTGTTTACCTTCACACACATATCATACACACATACATATACAGTATTTTGTTTTTAAGGTTCAGACCTATAATCTTAGCATTCCTGAGTCTGAGGCAAATAGATTGTGACTTCCTAGCCTTGGTTACAGAGTGAGACCTTGGTTACAGAGTGAGATCCTGCCAGGAAAAGAGATTGGGTGCACTTTAGTGGTAGAACATGTGCTTAGGTTGGACATGGGTTCAGTCTTCAGCAGGAAGGAAGAGAGGAGAGGTAAGTGCAGTAGGCTGTGTCAGAGATTTTTGATATAATACACTGCAAAGACCTGTGGTAGTCCTCCCAAAAATATATAATGTAGATGTAACTAGGAGAAAATACTAGAGTAACCCAAACTGAGTGAAATCCACTCACTCCTGTGTGAAGAATGTGTGGGAAAGTGTGGTATTCTTATCATTCTTAAGGCTCGAATCTAAACTTGAAATTTTTAAGTTTCTTTTTCCTCTTTCAAATGTGGATCCTAGTAGGGCACAACTTTAATCCCAGCATTTGGAAGACAGAGACAAAAGGATCTCTGAGTTCAAGACCAGTCTGGTCTACATAGTAAGTTCCAGGCCAGCCAGGGTTACATAGTCAAACCCTGACTAAAAACTATAATAGTCAAATGAAGCAAATAAAATATAGATAATCATGGTTACCTCCAAGTGTTGTGAGAATTAAGTCCCAGAATGAACCCTCCCTAAGTGGTAAGTGTTACTAAGGTTATTTCCATCATCCACAGAATGAGAAACACATGGTCACTAAAAGCTACTGTGAGTCCAAGTTTCTGTAGTATATATCTACATTTTTTTTTTTACTTTCTGTGCAGTGTTTACCACTAAACCTCTGGAAGAAGGACACTGAGCTAGAGTAAGGTTGGAATAAGGCCTGTCCCCTCCATCCTGCCACTCAGAGCCCAACAGTAAGCTGCCAAAGCAGAGTTCCCCAGTAGAGTCACTGGCTTTCTCTTGTTGGCTTCAGTATACAGGGACCATCCCCTTTCTGGTACTGTCTCTTCAGTATAGAAACTGGAACAAGACCCTGATGACAGTGCACTCACAGTGTCTCACAGCCGCGAACCAGTAACTTACCATATATGCTATAGATGCTGTACAAGCTATATGCTGAGGGTAAATGAGAAGAGTGGATGGAGGGCAAGGCTCTGCTATGAAAAGAATATAGATAACCCCTGTGCTGTGTTAGAAGCACTGTAAACAGCACTCAGTGCTGTAAGGGCACGGGAAACCTGTCTTAACAGAAGACTGAGGCGCTGTAGACAGGAATGTCAGCAAGGCTGTATTCAAACTTGGGCAGGGTTTTGGGTTTTGGGTTTTTTGTTTGTTTGTTTGTTTTTTGGTTCTTTTTTTCCCTCTCAGTTTGAAAGTATGTATCCTATGCAAGGAGCAAGAGCATAGCCTCCAAACAAAGGATAGCATAGCATATTTTCAGGAGCTCACAGAGTGGATAAATTTGGGGAATGGTAATATCTGAGGTTAGAATCAAATGACAATATAATCATTTATCAGTATAAGAATTTAGGTCTTAACCTGGAGTATTTTAAACATTAAATAAAATGTTCCAAATTGCACTTAGGGAAATCACTCTGCAAAATGATCTTGAGAGATGTAACCTGGAGACAATGAGATTGGGCCATGCATTGCTGACCTGACCTTAGCAAAGCCAGCACATAGGGATAAAAAAAAGGAGCAGAACTAGGCATCATGGCCCACAAATCTATAATCCCAGCACCTTAAGAGAATTACCTCAAATTTAAGGCTAGCTTGTTCTGCAAAGTAAGTTCAGACCCTGTCTCAAAACCACCAAAAATGTTCTGTGAGGCCATAAATTCAAGAGACTTTTAAGGAATTAAGGAAAGAGATCAAAAAGATTTGGTTATCATTTCTTTTTTTTTTTTTTTTTTTGAGACAGGGTTTCTCTGTGTAGCCCTGGCTATCCTGGAACTCACTCTGTAGACCAGGCTGGCCTCGAACTCAGAAATCCACCTGCCTCTGCCTCCCAAGTGCTGGGATTAAAGGCATGCGCCACCACCGCCCGGCTTGGTTACCATTTCAATCAGGAAGAAACAACTGCTTGGCTCATAGAGTCGGGTTAGCAGCAATTCTGTTGCTCAGGGTGGACAGAAAGTAGATGAGGCTGTGGAGAGGACAGTGGGTTTATCCTCAGACAAGTACGGGATCCTTCTGGGAATCCTTGGCTATGAAGCCCCACAGGTGTGTAAGTTAAAGATACAAACCACACCTGAAGTGTAGATTGATGGTAGAGCTCTGCCTTGTTTGCTGAATGCCTGGGTTCTAATCCCAGCACCATCATGTGAGTAGTGATTTATAGCCAAAGGCAGAATAAACATGGGTACTGAAAGAACAGAGAAGGGTCCAGTGAAGAATCCCACTACTTAAATATGGGAAACACCTTAGAATGTAGCCAAGCGGGGTACAGTTGCCTAGCATGTACAAGGTCCTGGTTTCAATCCTCAGCACTATACCAAAGTGTGGAATTAGGCTTTAAAGAAGGCAAATTATGCTTAATGTGGCATAGAAATCAAATATTATAAGACACTAAGAAAAAACCTGTGGGGGCGTGTTGTGTGTGTGTGTGTGTGTGTGTGTTGGTGTTTTCCAGAAGGTAATCAATGATCTTAGAAGAGCAGATTCAGTGAGAATAGTTCCAATGACTATGTGTCATTTTCTATAAATTCGGTTTGGAAATCTCATGGTAGCCCTTGCTTGACTCCCTATTATTAGGAAGAAATTGCTCCAAAAGATGCAAAGGGAGCTTTTACATTTCTCCTGTATAAACTAGGAAAATGATTTGGATTTTGACTGAAAAATAGCCCAAGCCAGATGTGGTGAAACATACCTGTCATCTCAGCAAAAGGCTGGAGGAAAAGGCTAGAGGATCCTGAGTTTGAGGGCACCCTAGACTATAACAGTGACGCTGTGTTAAAAACCAAACAAAATAAACAGACTGGAAGCATTGCAGCTGTCCAGGAAGTGACACCGTAACTGCCTGAAGAGCTCTGTGCAGGCTTGTAAGGGAGGCCTCCCCATCAGCTGGCTGAGTTAACTGTTCCTGCTTTATTTCTGTAGTATGGATGGATTTCGACTAGTGAAGCTAAATGAAGTCATTCGACAAGTGGACATTGTTATTACGTGTACAGGTATGTATCCAGTGGAGTGGGACATGGGAATGCTTTCATGGAGCAAATGAGGGGTGATTAAAAATATTCTGGATAAACCCAAACTATTAAAGTGAGAGAAAGGGGTTGGAGAAGTAGGATTGGCTCATTTGGTAAAATACTTGCCTTAATAAACATGAGTACCTGAATTTGATTCCAAGAACCCATGGAAAAAGGTCAGGCATGGGTGACTGGAGAGTTGGCTCAGTGGTTGAAGAACACTTGTTGCTCTTGTAAAGGACCAAGGTTCTATTCCTAGTACCCACATGGTAGCTCACAATCATCAATAACTCCAGTTCCAGGTAATCTGACATCCTCTTCTAACTGTGGGAATAAGACATATAGGCAGTATACATGTATCAGGCAAGCAAAATACTCATACACATGAACTAACTGATCTTTTTAAAAAGCCAGGCACAGTGGTGTACACTTATAATTTTAGTACTGTGGAGTCAGGAATACACAGAGAGACTCACTCGTGTGCACCAGAAATAGTAGACAAAAAAAAAAAAAAAAAAAGTCTATCTCTTTCACATTTTCCTGTTTAGAGCTCTGAATAGACCTTTAGGTGATCCCTAAATCAAGGTTCCTCTCCATCCTTTATTGCTATTATGTCTCTGCCTTCCTTAACCTCTCAGGACATAGCTACAAGGCAGAGGAGTGTGTGCCCGTGATCCTTACAGACGCATGCTGAATACATACTCCACCACTGCGCTCCATTCTCAGCTCAGCCCTGCCGTCGTTTGTTTCATCCTAAAAGCAAATATTTGGCTGAGTATGGTGGCACATGCCATCAGTCCTAGTACTAGTGTTATAGAGGCAGGAAAATTTCTTTGAGTTTGAGGTCAGCCTGGTCTACTTAGTGAGTTCCAGGACAGCCAAAGCTACATAATGAGACCCTGTCCCCCAAAACAAACAAAAGAACAAAAAGCAAATATACTTCTGTATAGTTCCTATAAATTAAGACAAGGAAAGAAGCTGGGCAGTGGTGGCACACGCCTTTAATCCCAGCACTTGGGAGGCAGAGGCAGGCGGATTTCTGAGTTCGAGGCCAGCCTGGTCTACAGAGTGAATTCCAGGACAGCCACAGCTACACAGAGAAACCCTGTCTCAAAAAAACCAAAAAAAAAAAAAAAAAAAAAAAAAAAAGACAAGGAAAGAGCAAAATTCTTCATAGCTAGAAAAAAAAAAAAAGGGAGTTGTTTCATTAATTTTAAAACAGGTAGAATTTTAATTTTAGGGGTAGATTTTTAATTTTAGGGAGAAATGTTGAAAATGGCTAGTTTTCTCAAATTGAGAAACTTATTATAATTGTATATTAAAACCATAACCACAGGCATTTTGGTTTTCTTTTATAATTCTCTTAGAGAGAGGAAATAAAACTGTTTATAGCTTTGGCAAGAACTGGGAGCAGAGGACAGGGACTATGAGGAACTGTTCTTGCTTTACCCATCAGCCCCATGGGTCCTCCCCTTCTCCCCGTGGAGGGACCAAATGGACTTATTTATAGTAGCTTAACTGGGATGAGTCCCATGTTGTGCCCTTCACCCATATGTGTGCAGTTTTGTCTGTAGGTATAGCCTAGGGGCCCTAGGGGTGATCCCAGCACCAAAATTTAGTACTTAATAAGAAATTCACAGGGTTGTACAACTGTTACAACTTTTTGAGATAATTTATATAGCACATTTTTCACTGTTGAAGAGTGCACACTGTAGTGGTCTTTACTAAAGGACTAGAGCATGCTGTCATCTAGAACGTTTGTCATGCCCACAGGAAGTCCTTTATCATAAATGGTCACTCTTCACTACATCCTTCACACACCTGTAACCCTATGCAACCACTGATCTTTCTGCCTATACATAATTGCTTTTTCTGTGCATTCCATGAAGTCATACACTGTGTAGTCCTTTGCGACAGGCCTCCTTTACTTAACATGATACTTCCAGGTTCCATCCATATAGAAACATGTTAATATTTCACTCTTTTGTATGTGGCAGTACCACACTTTATCTTTTCTGATGAACATACATAGCTATTTTGGTTGGTTTCACTTTGGGATGGTCATGAAGGATGCTGCTGCAAACATAGAATCCAGGTCTTCCTGTGGACATGGTTCCATTTCTCTTGTCGGTATAACCAGGAATAAAATTATTGTCATGTAGTAACTCTATATGACAATAATTTGAATAGTAACTCTACTTTTAAAGAGTTACCAAACTATTTTTCAAAGTAGCAGAACTATTGAATGATTGTACCAGCAATGCTTGAGGGTTTCAGCTTTTCTACATCCTCAACAAACTTTTATTATTGTGTTTTTTATTATTGCCATCCCAGTGAACATAAAGAGGTACACGATTTAGATGGCTAGTGATATTCTCCATTCTTTCCTGGGATGGTTTTTTTTTTTTTTTTTTTTTTTTGCCATTGATGTCTTCTCTAGAGAAACATCCTTTCAGATCCTTTGTTTATTTTTTAATTAGATTATTTGTCTTTAGTGTTGAGTTATAAGAGTTTTCAATACATTTCTAATAGAAATCCCATTTTAGTGTTTGATTTACAAAAATTTTGTTCCATTCACTAAGTTGTCTTTTAAACACTTCCTTAGTGGGGTCATTTACAGCAAGGACTTTTTGATGTAGTCCAATCTGTTTTTCTTCTGTTGTTTATGTTTAAAGTGCTGTATTGCCGTAGACTGTTGCAGAACCTGAAGCCATAAGGATTCACTTTCATGTTCTTCTAACATTTCTGTTAAAACTAAGAGTCTTTCTAGTTGTTGCTCTTAAGAGTATGATCCATATAGAATTGATTTTTATATATTTCATGATATATATAGATATATATATGTAGACTGTGTATGTTTATATATTAAACGAGGTAGGGTCTAACTTCGTTCCTTTTCCTGTGTTATCTCTTCTGCTTTAAGGGAACAAGAATGTGGTGAGCAGAGAGCACTTAGACCGTATGAGGAATAGCTGCATTGTTTGTAACATGGGACATTCCAACACTGAGATTGATGTGGTAAGGCCCTCACTCACCATTGCTGGGACCTTTCTTGTTTTTCATTCATTCTCTCCTTCCCAAGTAACAAACTGGAAGAAGAAAAGGCAGAGATATCAGCTAGTCTGAACATGAGTATTCTAGTAGACCAGTCCATGTCTGTTCACTTACCAGCCCTATGGCCTGTGCTTAGGGGCAAAAGAAAGCTTTTTCATCACAACTATTTTAAATGATTGCCTCCTTACACCCAGGCTTGATTACCTACTCAGACTGTGAGACATTTCTTTCCATCTTAAGAATTGGGAGCTGGATAAACTTAGTATGAATCATAATGGAGTCAGTATTATTGGGGATGTTTAGCTTTACATAAAGATAAGTAGGCTGGTCCATGGAAACACTCAAAGGAGAGAGATCTGTGGGCTAGGATGAGTACATTGTCTTAGAATGGCTGTGTCTATCAACCACTGCAGTTTTTTCTTTTCTCTCCCTTTTTCACTGGCCTAGGTTTCCCCTTAACATATCTCTCAAATCACAGTAACCAGGTTATAGGTACCACCTTCAATTCAGAGCCACTGTATAACAGCATATATTCCTAAACCTGGGAAGTCTATTGCTGTAGTTCTATAATCTGATTATATCCAACCAAACCTCTAATAAGTTATCCAAGTAGCAGTTAATAGAGGTGTGTTTATTTCTTTTCAGACTTAGCAAAGTATCTCTCAGTATGACTTTGACTCTGGCTTTAAGTTTTTATAGCATTTTATGGCATGTCTGTCTTTCTCTGTGGGTATCTGGCTCAACCATAGCAGGCTTTCATCTCACTGAGGGCTGCTGTGATTGAGCTTCAGCATTTCAGGTAAGGACCAGCTGATGCTGAGAGCCATTGAATAATAGTTATTTTATGTGGTTTCTCTTTTAACCCTGTGTCCTGTTCTTTTGTTATTAGAAATATTTGGCTGGGATGGAGCTCCATGTTAGATTGTGTGTTCCCCACACATGAGGCTCCAGGTTTAATCCCCACACCATAGCACCAGAAAGAAGGAAGGAAATAGCTAGCAAGATAACCTCCCAAAGCCTGTGGCTAGTCTGGGGTCTGCGTGCTGTGGTGTCATTGCTCTGTCTGTCACTGTGGTTTGCTTACAGTTACTAATGGAGCTGGTAGTTGGTTCCTTGGCAGGGGCGGGGTCTTCTTACATTCCAGTTATGTACCATGAGTGAAGGAGGAAGACTTTTCTCTCCAAACCCACAGGAAGCTCTGAATGTCGGATGTGGTCATCAGCTTGTACACCTTTACTTTTACTCACTCCATGCCCTTGACTACTCTGGGAGAGTTATTCTTAACTTTAAACTGGGAAGCGTAGACATTAAGTACACCGGTAAGTCATACAACTGATTCAAAATGAAATTGAAGCACAAAATTCTTCAAGTATTTGAGCCAATGTATGTAGTGGTTCTCACCTTTAATTCCAGCATTTAGGAGACAGAGGCAGGTGGATCTCTGAGTTTGAGGCTAGCCTGGTCTACAGAGTGAGTTTCAGGACAGCCAGAGCTACACAGAGAAACCCTGTTTCTGAAAACAAAACAAAACAAAACAAAACAAAACAAAAAAAATCCAGGTGTATTGACTCCAAGGCCTAGTTTTCCCTTTAAAGATGGGCTAGACATGAGTAATTCCTCAGAATAAAGGTTAAAAGACCATTTACCTTCAATCACAAATATTACTGTATGGTTGCTATATGCCAGCTGGAGTTCTAGACGCTTGGAGTCAGTGAACGTAACACATCCCTACCCTCATAGAGCTTATAATTAAGTGAGAAGAAAAACTAAACATAATAAGTAAAATTCTTAAGAGGGGAGAGAAGTAGAGTATGGCAGAGGGGATGGAGAACTAGGTCGTTATTTAAATAGTAGATCAAACTGCGAGCCTGATGGTGAAAGGATTAGTGGGTTTCTAGGTAAGGAGCATTGTAAGCAGCATCAGTAGCTGGTCCACATGTCCTGAGGCAGAAGGAGCCCTGCTCTATTTGAGGGGTGAAAGGAGGCTAGTGTAGATGGCACAGTGAGTACAAGACAGGGAAGGGAAGATGAGGTCTGAGGTAACAGGCCAGACCTTTTAGGGCCTAACAGCCCATGCTAAGAAACAGTTATATTCTGAGAGAAACAGGGAGCCATTGTAGGGTTTCTAATCTGGCTTAGTTTTAATATGATGGCTTTTGCTTTAAAAGGATCACCTATCACATGTACATAACATGTTGAAACTAGGCTTGGTTTGCCGTTATTGCTAGGTGGACCCCCATATTTGCTACATTAGGAGCCAAGAGCCATCTCTCTTTTCTTTGATTTCTTCATGGCATAAAGTATGATCCATAAAAGATGCTGCTCAGAGGACTTTTGAAAGTTAAATTAGTGTGTGATGTTACTGTCACAGAGCATGTAAAACAAAATTTAAGGTAAATTGCTAGGAATTCAAGGCCAGCCAGGGCTGCATAATAAGATCCTAACTCAAAAAAAAAAAAAAAACCTCAGCCAATAATTAGGACCAGGATATTCATTCATTATTTAGCAAGTGTATGCTGAATACTTGGCCTGCTCTGTACCAAGTTTTAATTGGATGAAGTAAAAGCATCGAGCAACATCTTGCTGCTCGTGCAGTTTACATTCTTGTGTGGGAAATGGATAATAAATAAGTCAACAGTTACTGTCTGTGTTATATTGAATGAACAGGCAAGAGGAAGGTGTTAAGAGCACTCTTCTAATTGAAATGGTCAAGAAAGGTATTTTGTGGATAGAATGTTGGGGTGGGAAAGGCTGAATGAAAGAAAAAGCAAGACGTGTGAGTACCATGTATTCAGAGAAAATGGTCAAGCAGGAATGTCATTCAGTAGTAGAGCACTTGTCTGGGATGAATACACACAGTCCTGGGTTCAGCCTCACCGTTGCAAAGAGGGGAAAAAAAAAAAACAGGATGACAAGAGCTGAAGAAACTATGGTAGAGCCAGCAAGATGGCTCAGCAGGTATAGACAACTTGCAACCAAGCCTGAAGACATGAGTTGAATCCCTGGAACTCATGTGAAGGAGAGAAGTAATTTCTGTACATATATTATCCTCTGACCTCCACACACATACCATGTAAGTGCCAACATATACACAAAGATAAATAAGTAAATAAATAAATACGTACATGTAAATTGTTTAAAGATAAAGTCTGGCAACAGAACAGAATGAACAAGACAGGGGTGAGGATAGAGGAGGCAGCTAGAGGAGGCGGTGAGTAAGGCAGAGCTTTGTGGGCCAGAGTAACTAGAGTTTTATCTAAATAGAAAAGAGGCTACTGGAAAATTTTGAACAAATAGATAACAAAATATATCTTATGTATATTTTTGATAAATCAGTCTGGCTTTTGTGTGAAGAAAACCCTCTGGGCTTGAGTAGATGTGGGGCCAGCAGGAAACTGAGAGAGTGAAGGTGCCAGCTTGGTCAGTGGTAAACAGTAGAGTTGATAAGACTCAATGTAACCAGTGGGATTTGCTAAATCAGATGTAAAATATGAAGAAAGGAGTGAGAGTCTCTGTAAATCACATTACTATGTAGAAGAATTATTTGGTAAATATTCATCCAGATAGATAATTGATCTTTTGTAACCAAAACTTAAAGAAGAAATTATCTATAAATCAAGTTAGTGTTACTATGTAATATTTATCCAGCTAGATTTGTATTGTTTTGTATTTGACCCAGGTCTCACTCTGTAGAGACTCAGAGATCCACCTGCTGGCTAGCCAGATAGTTTTGTGATTAAAATTTAGAATAAATGTTAGTACTTGGGGGTTGAGATAGAAGGATGGGGTTGAAGCCTGCTTGGGCTACCGGGAGAGCTCCAGGCTCCTGGGCTGGGAGTGTGTCTCCCCCTCTCCCAAAAATTACGTAAGTTTTTCTTTTCCTCTTTTGGGTAGGAACTTTTGGTTTTACCTAACTTTGAGATATTACTTGCTGTATATTTCAAGAAAGAGTAGGTCATGAAAAATGTTAGCCATTTAGAAAGCTGTACTTTTTTTTTTCCTGAAAAATATGAATTGAACAAACACTGGAAAAGTGCTGTAGGCTGTTCAATGGCCAGCTCTTTGTCTCACTGTCCCCTGTCCCCATGGAAGGCCCGTGCGATTGTCAGCTTCATAGCTCAAGTGACAATAATGCATTATATACACACGCTCTCAGGGACTTTTTCTAACCAAAGAATTATTTAACTAAGTCTTGCTATTAATTCTGTTTTAAAGGACCGGAACCACAGTTGTGCTCCCTGCAGGGTGGGGGTGGGGGTGGGGGATAGGGATGCTGTGAACTGTTTGGAATCATGTAAGATCAGTATGTGTAGGCATAATACATTTACAGGGGAGTGTGCCTACAATTGGAGCCGGCATCTGCATAAGCAACCCTCTCCCTGGTAGAGTGGTTACTGCAAATCTACAGCAAAGCCAATTTAGTGTTCCCCCTCATCCCCACCCCCCTATTTAAAGTGATAGTTCTAGACATTGAACCCCCAAGCACGTGTCTACCACTGACCTCCTCACCCAGCCCCATTTGGTTGATTTTAAGAGCTATTCTTGTCCCAGCCATAGGGTAGGAAACCCTCTCAGGGAGCATGACTGCCAAGTAGACATCTTCACAGTGAGGACATTGACCCTCCCTGGAAAGTGATGGAGATAAGTTAACTGAGTATTTTTTTAAACCTCCTTTTAAATGACCATCAAGGTTTTTTGCCTGTATTGTAGCCATTCCTGTGCCTTTTACTATACTGCCTCTTCTCACCACTGTTTTCTTATGTTCTAAACAGTTGTCCCTTCCGTGATTCCACCATGTTCCTCTCAAGGAGCACTTCCTGAGATGGAGGAGTCTCAGTATCATGTTGTCAGTTCTTTGCTTCCAGTCACCAGGATTGCTTTTCCTCTGGAAGATTAATGATATGAAACAATAAAAATCCGAACTACTTAACATTTCATCTCAATGTAAAATGCATATCTTACCATGCATCTGTATGCTTTGGCCAGAAGGTGGTCATACTCCTCCATATGATATTTTCAAAGGCTAAAGGATCTATTTTGTGTGTGTGTGTGTGTGTGTGTGTGTGTGTGTGTATCTCCTTAACTTCTTCAGGTGTCTGCCTGCTTCAATTGGTTTAACTCTGTTCACTTCATTTACTTATAACTTTTAATCTGTGGTGCTGGAGATCCAATCCAGGATTTTACACATGCTGGGCAAGAATAGTACACACAGCCACACATCAAACCTCTGTTGTTGTTATTGTTGTTATGGTTGTTATCATTACTACTATGTTATCCTCCTTTTCTTCTTTTCTTCTTCTTCTTTGTCTTCTTTCTTCTTGTTCTTTTTTAATGTGTTACATAAACCCAGTGGAGTTGATTTACTTAGTCATTCCCTGTTGGTCTATGCTTATTTGCTAGTATGAGTTATGCTAGAATGACCATTCTTCATTTGGTTTTGCTTTTTGTTTATTAAGATACAGTGTAGCCTAGGCTGGCCTTGAACCTTTGATTCTCCTTCACCTCCCAAGTGCTGGAATTAAGGGCTTGCACCACTACACCTGGTTTATATTAAAATTCCTAGGTACTTAAATTCTTGACTTGAATATATGTTATAGGAGCCTAAAAATTAAACTAATTGATAAAAATTAGTTATCTAAAACATTTTGGTAGTTATTGCCAAATATCTCTTTAGAATGATTGAATCAATTTATGAAACTTATGTCTCAAGTTTTCCATTTTTCAACATATCTAATAAATAAATGATCCAGAGCATGAATAAATGCAGCTCCGAATACACTAAAATATAATTATATGTCTTCTGCACTATTCAGTTACTGTTTTCTTAGAGAGAGAGAATGATTTTCTAAACATTAATTGAGCACTCCATTGTATGTCTAGAGAGAATTTAGAAATTTAAAAATGAAAATAGATCCTGTCTCTACAGAAATGGCTCACACTATGTAACTAAAATGTCCCTCTTGTCTTAGATCTAGTATTTGGCAGTATATTTTTTACCAGTATTTTCAGTTTTACCAGATAAATAAGATGGGGTAGTTTTGGAATTTGGACTTGCTTTCTGTTTCAGCTATTGCTTATTGAAGAAGGACGTAGTTGTCCTAAGTCCACACAGCCTGTGACTATCATTTCATTGCTGCTGATAATGAACTTCCCGTCTTTTCTTTTATTCTCTGAATATACAATACACAGAAGTGGAGAGAGGGTGAGCCATTGGGCGCTTTACTCTACCACTTGCATTCCTCTGAAAGCTACCTCACGTTGCACTTAGGGCACAGAGCTTCTGTAGGGTAAACCAGCCTTTTGAGCAGGTGCAAACCGGGATGTTGGGCCATGAGGGCAGAACCATGGTTCCCAGCATGCTGTTTAGGACATTCAGCCTTCTCCAGCTAATCCACTTGGCACTGATCTTCTGTCTTTCTCTCTTCAGCACTTATGTATTCCGTTTGCACTGTATTAATCTGCACTTGTTTGCATGTTGCTTTGTATTTTCTTCTCACATATGTATTGTTTGTGTCCCCAACTGAAATGTGAGCTTTTTGAAGGCAGAAACCATGCCTTTGGTTTCTTTTGTATTTCCCATAGCACCTTTTACTGTGCTCAGCAGAGTGGGCGTACAGTATATGTTGTGGAATGACCTCCTGAGTGATCCCTCCCTGGCTGGGCCTAAGATTAAATTCCCTGAAATGGAACAGTCCTAACCAACCCAGGACAGGTATTCTCCATCTGGCATGTTGGTTGCTTCTTTCGACTTGCTATTTTAAAATGGCTCCCTTCAACTTCTTTCTGTCCCCAATGTGGGGGACTTGCCACAGCTAATGCTGTTCTCACTGTATGTGTTCCAGGCCAGCCTGCGGACACCAGAACTGACCTGGGAGAGAGTAAGATCCCAAGTTGACCATGTGATATGGCCTGATGGCAAGAGGATAGTACTGCTGGCAGAGGTAAGACTGAGGCTGACAAGGAGCTACTCCACTAACAGGGGAGACTCCCTGCCCCCCTGGCCTGCATGTTCCCTGATCCTTTCAACTCTGTTTCTTAAGCACAAGTTTAACTAGTTTACCATTGGATTTTACTTGTAATTGTGAAAGGTCTTTTCATTCAGCAATTAAGAACCTATTCTAGTTCCTCCCTTTCACCAATTATCCTGTCTCCATGTCACTCGCAGATTGAGTCAGATGATGACTATTACTGTGGAAGGAATTAGCAGATAGAGTCAGGGCAGCTCACAGAGAGAGTCTTTTGTGGGGTTTAATCGGTAAGCAAAGTAGGTATTCCTGGCTGTAACTCAGGCTGTCTTTGGTAAGCTTTGGGAAAGTCGTGTCTTTGCTGCTAGTGTCTCTATTTTAGTGTCGTTTGAACTGATGAACTGAGCCATGTGTACCCAGCTTATTCTGTTAGTGTTGCTTGATGGTTAGCTCCCCATCCTGTTCATCTAGCTCACACATATTTCTTTTTTTTTTTCCAGTGCTAGGAATTGAATTCAAGTCCTCACACATGTACACATGCTAGGCAGGAGCTCCACCACTGAGCTATATATTTCCAGTCCTTTTTTGGGAGGACAGGGTATCATGTACATGTTACCTCTTGTGCTTGTGGAGTCAGAGGACAGCTTGCAAGAGTCAGTTCTCTCCACCATGTGGGTCTCAGGGACCGAAATCTGGTCCTTGGGTTGGCAGGCAGCAGGTACCTTTACCCACTGAGCCACCTCACTGGCCCTCACACTTAGTCTTGACCTTGATCCTTTGTAGCCTTTATGTCATCTCCTACCATTGTTCCTGTAGTGAAGGCTCTGCCTAACTATCCTGGGATTCCTGGGTGCTGGGGATGCTTCTTGTTTTTCCCATGAAGCTTTCTCTTTTAAGGAAAGGCCCCAAATAAGTATGAAAATATAAACCACATCATCTCTTTATGTAGGGACACATAAGGCCAACTTTACATGTCCTTACTGTTCTTTTTATCTTTTGTCCTCATTTAGCAGACATTCTTAAATACTTTAAGAAGGGCATGTCTGGGAAGGCATGTATATAGATAGATAGATAGATAGAACAGGTTGTTAAATGTTTATTAATAGCGTTGACGTCAGCCCCCTGTCTGGCAACATTTCTAAACTGCCCTGGGAAGTCCCTCCTAGCAATTTTGGTGATAAAAGCTGGCACTAAAGGTGTCTTTGGCTACATAACTGAGCAAAAACACTAGTCAGGCTTCCTAGGAAGCAAAGCAAGAAAGGACAGCATGGGGCAGGTTTTAGCTCTCTTGCTGTCTTTATTGTCCACTCAGAATTCAAGGCTGCCTGCCTTTGGAGCAGAGAGCACAGAAATTGTCACAGCTTCCTAAATCCATAGGGATTTATTCCTAAATCCATAGTTGTCTCCCTCCCAGCCTGGAGAGAGTGCCCCTTGCCTTGACTCGCTCCTTTCCTAAGATGGTCAAAAGAATGTCATCCCTCAGAAGAAGGGTATTTTGCTGCAGAGAATGGGGAAATTGAGAGAAATACAAGCCTTTGCACAATCATCAGTGTCCTATGACTGCCTTTATTCCTTTTTATATAGCCCAGAAATTGTTTGGAACATTTATCACATTTTCAGTGCTTTCATTTGGCTTTTTCCAAAGAAGACATGCAAATGGCCAACAAACAAAGGGGGAAATGTTCAGCATCACTAATCATCAGGAAAATGGAAATTAAGCCACAGCGAGGTATTACCTCATCCCAGTAAGAATTACCATTATCAAAGAGATAAAAGAGAAAATATGAAAAACAGGATGAGCTTCTCAAAAACTTGACAACAGAACTATTGTGTGTTCCCATAATCCTATTGTCACACATCACAAGAAAACAAATCAGCCTGTCAGATACATGCACTTCCTTCCTCATTATAAGCTGTTCACATCAGCCTGGAGCGGGACTGACAGACAGACATGTGGTACATGCAGTGGATATTGTTTTACCATAAAGTAAACTCCTGTCATTTGTTAATGTGACATAATGTTAAGTGAAGTCAGCCAGGCATAGACAAGTAATGCATCTTCTCAATCCTGTGTAATCTATAAACATTGGTTATGGGACCTGAAGTGATGGCGCATGCCTGTAGTCTTGGCACTCAGTGGAAGCAGGAGAAGTAGGAGTTCAAGATCGGCTGTGACTAGTAAGCTTGAAGACAGCGTGGGGTGCATAATAAGACTTTTATCACCAAAAGAAAAGGTTAAATCTAGCATGATTTTTTTTTTTTTTTTTTTTTTGGTTTTTCGAGAGAGGGTTTCTCTGTGTAGCCCTGGCTGTCCTGGAACTCACTCTGTAGACCAGGCTGGCCTCGAACTCAGAAATCCTCCTGCCTCTGCCTCCCAAGTGCTGGGATTAAAGGTGTGCGCCACCACTGCCTGTCTAGCATGATTTATAATACCAAATAAATACAAATCAACAAGAGAATGCCCAAGTAAGCTGGAATAGCGCTATCCAGTGGATTTATGAGCCTTGTGTCCAATACACTGATCTCATAGGAGTTGTGAGAAGAATAAATATTGGTAAGCCAGGCATAATAGAACACTTCTGTAATCTCAACAATTTAGGAAGCTGAGGCAGGAGAATTGAGAGTTACAGGCCATCTTGCAGTTATATAATGAGTCTCTATCTCAAACACACACACCACACGATTGCCACGGCTTGGAACTATGGGTAGTTGGGATTCGGCAGAGACTGATCAGTGAATGCTGAGTTTTAGGTAGCTGGAAATGTAAATAGTTCTGGTGTACTGTCAGCATACTGTGATTATAGGTAACAGTTATGCACTAGACATTTTGAGAAGCTAGAAGAAAGGATTTAAAGAATGATGAGTGTTTGAAGAAATAGATAAATGTACTCTTGTATTGAAACATTACGTGGTATTCTATAAGTAGTATAATTTTTGCTTTGATATATCAGTTAAAAAATACATTTTGGATACAAATCTTAAAACATTTAAAATATGGTTGCTTTGATTCCAGCACTTGAGAGGCAGAGGCAAAAGGATCTCTCATGAGTTTGAGACCAACTCAGTCTACATAGCAAATTCTAGGACAGCCAAAGCTCTACAGAAAGACCCTATCTCAAAAAAAAAAAAAAAAAAAGAAAAGAGAGAGAAGAGAAAAAGGAGCTAAAATTATTTAAAAAGGATATAATTCTTTTGCAAGTGCCTGCTTTGTCTAGCAATCTCAATTGGGAAGGAATTGGAAATTGGTTGTCATTCTTCCATCACTCCTCAGAGGCCACCAAAGATCCTGTCTTAGTCAGAGTTTCTTTTTTTCTCACAAAACATCATGACCAAGAAGCAAGTTGGGGAAGAAAGGGTTTCTTCCACTTAAACACTTCCACATTGCTGTTCATCACCAAAGGAAGTCAGGACAGGAACTCACACAGGGCAGGAACCTGGAGGCAGGAGTGGATGCAGAAGCCATGGAGGGGTGCTGCTTACTGGCTTGCTTCCCATGACTTGCTCAGCCTGCTTTCTTATAGAACCTAGGACTACCAGCCCATAGCACCATCCACAAGAGACTGGGCCCTCTCACCCTTGATCACTAATTGAGAAAATGCCTTACAGCTGTATCTCATGAAGGCATTGCCTCAAGGGAGGATCCATAGTCTGTGATAACTCCAGCTTGTGTCAAGTTGACACACAAAACCAGCCAGTACAGGTCCTAATGCCCTTCTCCACTTTTAATCACCAGGGCCGTCTACTGAATCTAAGCTGCTCCACAGTGCCTACATTTGTGCTCTCAATCACTGCTACCACTCAGGTAAGCTCTGCGGTGGAACAGGAGTGGGCTTAAGAGGGTCCTCAGAGAAGCCCACAGCTTTGGAAGGGGCATCAGTCAGTATACATGTTTCTGCTTTTTTAGGCTCTCGCCTTGATAGAACTTTACAATGCTCCTGAGGGTCGCTATAAGCAAGATGTGTACTTGTTGCCCAAGAAAATGGGTAAGTTATTCTTTCCCATTCTTACCAAATTAGCTCACTGTCAGAAGCTCGAAGGCATTGACTTCCTGTGGGGATGGCGGGGAGGGGAGGGAAGAAAATAAATGTTTGTCATATAAATTAGGAGCTAGAACTCTAGACTCTATTCCAAGGTGGTTTGTGTAATTTTCATACAGGGTTTTCTAGAGAGGGTCTTGCATTTTGTTGCGATTTGGAATACCTATCTGAGAATTATTTTGTTAGGGCCTATTGCATTGCGTCACATTGTATGCTTTGAGACAGGGTTTCACAATGTAGTCAAGATTCGCACTGAACTCACTCCTGTTTCCTGTCTGGGATTACAGCATGTGCCATCATGCCTGGCCTACCAATTGAGTTTGAAAGATTTTTCTCTTTTAAGGCATGTATGTAAAAATCTCAAAGGAGGGGGAAAGTATTCTTCCCAAAAAAGAATATCTCTGGCTCTGTGGTATCTGGCTTGTTCCAGTTCTAAGATGCTAAATAGCCTCTTCTTTTAAGGGATATAGGTTCCTGTTAAGAGTTAATTATGTGGGTGATTGATATAATAGAAACAGTAAACTGTCTTAAATTTTTAAAGACCTTATCTCAGGTACGTAGGTGATACTTTGTGTTTATAAACTCAATAAATCAGCTCTGGTTTTGCTGTTACAAGTTGGTATATTGTCCCTTTAATACAGTTTGGATGGATCTGGTATGGTGGCACAGGTCTTTAATCTCAATACTCAGGAGGCAGAGGCATGTGGACCTCTGTGAGTTCAAGGCCAGCCTAGTCTACATAGTATGTTTCAAAACAACCAGAGTTACATAAAGAAACCCTGTCTCAAAAAAGACCAAAACAACAACAACAAAACAGTAAAAAACTACCATAGTTTGGAAGGGTGTGAAATGAATAAAATGAATAGAGCAATCTATATTCTCTTTATATAATGAAGCTGTAAATACAGTATATTCAAAAGTGTAAAATTACTAAAGCAAAGCATACATTCCTAGCTCCTTCCCCCAGTTCCTATGGGTGTTAATTTTTCTAGACTTATGTTTAGTGTTTCTAGTATAGAGTAGTATCCATATCAAGGCAAAACTAAAGGTTGAGTTTCCATTTTTAAGTCCCGTGCTGTCCCATCAGTTCCTCCTTTTCTGGGGAAAGGCTTCAGGGTAGTAAGAGTTACTGGAAATCAAGTCACTGGACTTGAAGCTAAAGCCAATCATCCCAATCATGTCTCATGAGGACCTGAGAGCAAAAGTCAACCATTTTCAATCACCTCCAAGAACTAGAACATGTCTTCCAATTTTCTAAGGCCTAGCTTGAGGAGAACAGCCAGATAGGAAGCATGAATGCTTATCGTGTCTGTGGTCTTTCTAGATGAGTATGTGGCAAGCCTACACCTGCCCACCTTTGATGCCCACCTGACAGAGCTGACAGATGAACAAGCCAAGTATCTGGGACTCAACAAGAATGGACCCTTCAAGCCTAACTACTACAGGTACCTTGGGCTCCCCAGAAATCAGAGAAGGCTGCATAGTGAAGAGCTCCCAGAGTTCAGCTGACCCTTGCATCCTTGACCACGCGCCTTTACAGGAACTCAGAAAAATAGCACATTTCCTCCATGTCTCCCACCTCAGAATATTCTGAGATCTTCTTTAAACATTAATGTTCCCCCCACCCCAAGCCCCATAAATGCTAGTCTTTTAAAATTACATTTTTGTTTATTTATTTTGTGATTGTGTGTGGAGGTGGAGGTGGGTGCATGTTCACGATGTATGTGTCCTGGTTGCACATGTGGAGGTCAGAGAATAACCTGTGGGAGTAAGCTTTCCTTCTACCTTGTGGGTCCTGGGGAGATTGGCAGGCTTGGTGGCAGGTGCTTCTATCCACTGAGCCTTCTTGATGACCCATGGCCTTTTTTCACTAGTATGAAAAAGAGCCACAGATATCTATGCTTACCATATACACTAGAAAAGCCCTTGTCTCTCTATTACACCTTTAGGCGGGCTCCTTATGTTCCAGCCCCACCAGCAGATAACATCAGTTTCAACTTTCTTTTTCCCTCCAGGTATTAAGTTCCTGTAATGCAAGCCAGAAGACATGTTAAGGAATAGAACCAAGCCTTTTCTCCACTACTATCCAAGGAAGAACCCAGCAAGCTGCTTCTCCAATCAGAGCTGCCCGCCGTGCTCATCCTATGTGTTAGGTTATTTATTTATTAAAATCTAGAATCCTGTGCCTGTAGCCTTGGCCCAGAGTGTGGTTACTACTCCTGGGCCGTGAGAGCCACAGAGGACAGGCTGAGGAAGGAAAGAAATGGGCTGACCATTCCTAGCGCATCCTCCGCATCATCACCAGTAATGACATCCTCAGCAATGGCCGTTTCTCTTTCCAGGCTCAGGAGTTAGTTCAGGGATGCCAGACTCCTTGCTACTTAGGGTTTTCTGGAATACATTTCAGCAGCTGCCTTTCTCAAAGCTTTGGTCCCTTCCAGGTGAGGCCTTCTGGAAGCCACTGAATTAACAAGGCCTGAATTCTCAACCTTGATAGTTTCTATCACTGCCTTCCTTATAAAAAGGCTGGTGAGGCAGGAGTGGTAAGGCCTTGTAAGCTGCACCAAGAACTCAGCTGTGCCTGTGTCCATGCCTACTGGGATCTCTTCTCTTACCCAGGACTCCTTTCTTCTCCTTGAATACTAAGTCCATTTCAATGCTTTCTGGTTCTAAGAGGATTGTGACTCCATGATCTTAACAGCTCTGGTGTTGGTCAGTCATTTGTTTTCCTTTCTAACCCTACTAAACTCTGCTCAGGAAGTAGTCAGCTAGCTCCACTGGGACCCATAGTTCTGCTTCTTTCCCGTCTAACTGAACGGTTTCTTAGGAGGCCCGTAGATTGGCACTGTCAGAGAAGGAGAGCTCCATGTGAATAGTGCTTCTGTTGTTGCCTGAAATGACCTCTGGAACAGAGCTGACAAAGATGTTTGCTACAAATTTGGGAGCTTGAGACTTTAGAGTGGGGTACAGCTTGATATCCTAAAGAAGCAAGTCTGTCTGTTTTCCAGGAAAGACTTTGCAGCCTGGCTGCAGAAGACAGGAGATAGAAAGTGTGTCGAGATGATGAAACCTAGTTTGAGGGCTGGCGGTTAACTCCATGGTAAAGCACTTGCCTAGTATGGATAAGGCCCTGTGCTCCTCACTGGGAACTAAGGAAAGGGATGGGGCACTAGTTTGAACCTCATCAGACATTCATCCCTTTGGCTGTTGGCCTTGGTGAAAGTGAGATCTGCAACCTGATAGCTTATCTCTCTTTACAGCTGCTGTATCGTTCTGATCTGGCCCATTCTGTTTAAGGATTCTGTTTCAGAGAGTTTCTTAAGTAACTCCAGCATTATAAAGTGGGAATGTAAACAGTGTGAAGCTTCTCATCCTACCCAAGAGTTGCATATTCTCTGGAGATGGACTGAATGGTTTTGAAGTTTCCACTGGGATCAGTTGGTTTCAAGAATTAAAACCTGGAGTGACCCTAGGAATCTTGAGTTGAATGAGTCCCTCTCATGGCCCTCCCTATTTAGAAGTTTTGTGTCTGTTTCCCATGTATCTCTTACATTGTTCTGCTTCAAAGTCTCAAGATCAAGGTCATTCAAACAGAGGACACCCAGAATCACTAACACCTTCATCTACATCTTCTCCCCTGGCTCCACCATCTCCATTGTCCCTTGGTCTTTGTGTGTGCCCCAGAAGCTAGTCTGGAAGTGCCCTTAATTTCTAAGATAGGGAAACAGAACTTGGGTAGGTGGCTGTTTGCCTTATGAAATGGTATCCATTCTGGCTCACCCCCAGAAGATGGACTCTTCACAGGGCATTATCTGTGGCTGTATTCTGTTGTGTAAGGAGGATCATAAACACTGAAGATTTCACCAAGATAGTCAATTCCGTTTGCCTCATTCTGGTTTCTTTATTAATAGAATGCATCACTCTCCCACTACCACCTCTGTTTTGTTTTGTTGTTGTTGTTGGGGTTTGTTTTGTTGTTTTGAGATAGTCTCACTCTGTAACCCAGGCTGGACTCAAAGTCATGGCAGTCCTCCTTCCTTGGCCTCCTGAGGCCATGTGCTACCATGCCTGGCCTCTTAATTGGATCTGTTTAGCAAAGATTCATATCTCTGTGCCTCATCTTATGTCCAGAGCAGATTCCATTAGGCAGGTTCTGGCTTGGGCCCCAGGTCATAACCTGGTGATTTTCTGAAAAGTCTTGCTCTCTACAGAGCTTCCTATGGCTGGTACTTACACAGTACACCCTGCCACACCATAGTGAAGAGATCCTGCTCCAAATAAAAAAGGAGCCACATAGGTTTCTAAGTTAAGTTGCACCTGGGTGCCCATAGTGAGGTATCTGCCTGTGAGTTGCAGATGACATCTCTTCCCTTCTCTCTGGAGACTTCTGTGTCATCAACCATTAAGAGAGTAGCCAGAAATAGGGGTGTATGTCAGTGATAGGACACATGATTAGCATATGCCAGGCCCTGTGGCGAATCCCCAATACTTTGGGCTTGTGGAGAGTTGGGAAGAAAGAAAAAAGGTAGCCCAGGACTCCTATCTAGGTTCTGTCCTAATGTTGGAACCAAATCATTGTTCTCTCTAACCTTGGAATATGAGCAAATGTTTTCTTATTCCAACTCTTCCTCTTACAAGTACTCTAGCTACCAGGAGACAAGAAAAAGAAGGCTGATTGTCTTTGGTTATGTGGCCCTGGGCAGAGGGGAAATATACCATTTATCTACAATGAATTTGTGCTACTTCAAGGTCTTCTTGCTGTCTTAGTGGAAATACTGTTTCCTTTTTCTTCTTGTTAAACAAAATGCTTCTAATCTACCTTCCCTCTGCCCTCCTCCCTCCTCATGTTACTCTCCTGGGAGAGCAAGGCTCCCCATGGCCACACACTCCTGCAAAGCTTTTTTTGCTGCTTGGCTTTTCTCTGAACAGATCTGAAATTGCTGTTCCTGTGGTTTCCTCAGAATTAACTTTGTCATGGTTTAAAAAAAAATCAGAATGCATCGTTGCATTAAGCTTTTTTAATAAAGGAAAATTATGGAAAGAAAATAGGTAACACCAGCAAATTATATATTGACATTGACAAGTCTAAACATATATATATATATATATGCATATAATATGTAAAAACACATACATATCTATACAAATCATCTTGTCCTTACTGTCATCTTACTGAAAGGAGCAAAGCCTCTAAGGATCACCAGTTCTGAGAAGCTCTTGGAAATCTTTATGTCTAAGTGATTGTATTAGATCAGCAATAATGACTATGTAATCTCAAACAATAAAGTATTCTTAAAACTGGTCTGTGTCCTGAGAATACCACTTGCTTATGCGAACTATGAATTCAGAGATGAGAGGTATGTGGACAAAAAAATAACAAGGCTACCTGCCATAGGATGAAGATGTGAAAAGCTGATGTTGTTACTAGCCGGTGTGTTTGCGTGACCATCACCCTGAGAGTCTCGTTTTACACTGAGACACTGCTAACAAGTGTCCTCCCCCACCACTTCTCCTTGACCCACACCTGGCTATGTGTGTTAGGAGCACAGCTCTGAACCACAACCAAAAAAAATAAAAACCTAAAGCATGGATCTAGGTCACCCAATTCCACTGTGTTGCCTAGAGTCTGACTGTATCCAGCCATAGGAAAGAAGGAGGAAGGAAGGAAAGAAGGAAAAGAAAGGGGCCAGGTAGAGGTTTATCTTTTAAATCAGTAACTAAAATATGAGTACAGTTAACTGTTCTGTCTCAACCTTTGGTAAGATAGCCATTAAGGATAATTTGGGAACTGTGTATTTCTTTATCTATGTTAATGTCTTATTAGCCTGTTGTATTAAAAAAAAAATACTGCTTAAAGTAGGACTGAAGAGATAACCCAGTGGTTAAGAGAGTTGGCTGCTCTTTCAGATGACCCAGGTTCAGTTCCTAACACCCATAAGTTAGCTCACTAGTGTGTATTACTCCAGCTCCTAGAGATCCAACAGTCTCTACTGGCACTGCAATACTCTTCTAAAAAAAAAAAAAAAAAGGGAAGAGGAGATACACTTAAAGATACCAATTACTGCATAACCTCCAGTTCTGGGTTTCCGACTAGGGCTCTGTATAGCCTCTGCTGCATCTGCCTACTAGTCTGGAAAACACAGTACTTGAAGACTTCCTGCAACGTATTTTTAAGCTGTCTTAGTGCCAGGTACCATCTATTTAATGAAGTATTTTACCTTTGTAAATTAGCATGCTTAAATGGAGAAAGGAGTGTGTTTTATCTCTAATTATTCCTATTTTTACCATCAACCTTCCATCAGAAGCCTAAGTTGGGAAGTAAAAACCTGAGCTTTGGGACAAGGGAATTTGGTAGTATAGTGTTGTGGGGTTTTTTATTATCGTTTTAAGGTTTTAAGTTAGGTATCTGTGTATGGGTGTGTACATGTGAGTGCAGGTGCCTGTGGAAGCCAGAACTACCTACAGGTGGTTGTGAGCCACCTGGTAGGTGCTGGAAACTGAACTGTCCTCTGGAAGAGCATCATGTGCTCTTAACAACTGATCCATTTACCAGCTCTGGTAGAAAAGATTTTAAAATACTGGCAGCATAGACCAGCCTAACATTATCTCCCACTTCTCCCATTACCTGCACTTCTGGTTGCTTCTGTGGCCAGGGGTATTCATGATTGTTACTCTTTGATAAATAAGCTGAATGGTCTACAGTTTCAAAGTTTTCAGTTGATTGAAGTTTCTTATGACTTCATCCAGCTTTTTTCCCCCAGACACCTTCCTCTTCATGACAAGTTCTGAACGTCTGTCTGGGCTTATACTGAGCAGATAGATGTCCAGTCTTTGCTGCTTTGCCATTCACTAGACAAAGATTACATTCTGATTCTTTGAAATCTTCAAATTTTCAAGTCCCATCTCTGAAAGCAAAGCCAGATGGAGCTCTAGGCTCAGCAGTTGCCTTTAGTTAGAAGCCATGGTAAGAGGACCTCAGTCCCACTCCAAACACATCAGTCTTTGCTCTTTGCCCTTTGTCTTAGGGATAAGCAGGAAAAGGAAGGCCTCAAAATGAGACCCTGTGAGGATGTTACTGACTGGCTGGATTCACAGGAGAATCATTTCTGGGACTATCAATCCTAGAGTCGTAAGTGTCACTGACTGCTTAAAACGACAGGTACAGGAGAGATAGACAATGAACTCTTTAGTAAGAAACCCAATGGGCTGTGCTATGTATAGCAAGCATGTCACACTAAAGCAAGGATAAACTGGGCATGGATTGTGAATTTTAATATAGATTGTACATTTTTAAGAGTTTTAACAAATTATACCCTGAAAAATCAAATAGTTTGTGCCTTGAGCCAAAGACTTTCTTAGAAATTCACATGAGCTTATTTACAAAGCCAAGGTATTACAACAGGAGATTTTTTGCTCCCCAGGGGATAGATTGCAGTGTTTAAAGACATTTTTGGTTGTCATAACTAAGAAGAAAATGCTACTGGCATCTTCTGGGGAGAGTCAAAAGCTCTACTGAACAGCTTAAAACATATAGACACTCTCCCATAAGTAATTTTTCTGTCCAAATGTTCATAGCCCATAGATTGTGAACCCCTGTGTCACATATACAGAAATGTGGTATGGAAAAGCCCATGAAGAACTGGGCACAGCGGTGCACTCCTGTAATCCAGAACTTAGGAGAAAGGAAGATCAGGAGTTCAAAGTCATCTTCAGCTAAATCATGTTTTAAGCCAGCCTGAGCTACATGAGACTGTGACTCAAGAAAACATAAAATCACAGTGGCTGGGCAGTGGTGGTGCACGCCTTTAATCCCAGCACTTGGGAGGCAGAGGCAGGCGGATGTCTGAGTTCGAGGCCAGCCTGGTCTACAGAGTGAGTTCCAGGACAGCCAGGGCTACACAGAGAAACTTTGTCTCGAAACACCCCCCCCCCCAAAAAAAAATCACAGTGAAGCTTGGCCCTCCAAAGAAGCTTACATCCACAATGGAGTAGGAGTGGGAATGGAGGATGGGTGAAATGTTGGGGACCATGAAAAGTACCCAGAAATTTCCAAGGAATATAGTCTTGGTTGATTACCCCTCCCCCTACCACCTGCCAACTAACAGAAAAGAAAGGAAGAAAGTTGAGGGCTTGAGGAGATTGCTCAGTGGTTAGAACCACAAGTTGCTTTTGCAGAGGACCTAAGATGGTGGCTCCCAACCATCTGTAACTCGAGTCCCTAACTAACTCCCTCTTCTAGCCTCCATGGGCACCAGAAAGCATTTGGTGCACAGACAAAACACTCGTATACATAAATAAGTCATACATTTTTTAAAGAAATGAGGTTAAGATGTGTACAATGTCTCATGTCTGTAATCTCAGTACTCGTGGATAAAGGAGTGTTACCATGAGTTGGTCTGGCTAGGCTACAATGTGAGACCATGTCTAAAAGGAACAAAATTATCCCTAAGATATAGGAAAGGACAAATAATTCCATTGTTTGAGGAGAATATAATACTATAGTTTGGGATCCCAGCAAAGTTGGTTTAATAACAACACACCTAATACAGTAAGGATGATCAAGGAAAAAAAAAAAAAAAAACTAGAGAAGAAAGGGTCGTCTTAAAAAGCAGTAGCTGTGCTGGCTGGTTTTGTGTGAACTTGACACCAGTTAGAGTCATTTTGGAAGAGGGAATTTCCATTGAAGAAAAATGCCCCAGTAGATTGACCTGTGTTCAAATTTATGGGGCATTTTCCTAGTTGATGGTTGGTGTGGAAGGGCCTGGCTCTCTGTAAGCAGTGCCACCACTGAGCTGTATAAAAAAGCAGGTTGAGAAAGCGAGGAGGGACAAGCCAGTAAGCAGCATTCCTCCGCAGCTTCTGCTTCCCTAGGTAATGAACTACTAATTGTAGGCTATCAGATGAAACAAACCCTCTCCTACCCAAGTTACTTTTGGTCATGGATTTTATCACAGCAATTGAAATGTAGAGACTGTAGTAAACCTAGAGAACGGAAGTTTCTTCTATAGAGCAGCATACTTACTACTACCCTGAGACAAGACTCAATATAATACTTTGGTGTTCTCTACACTTCAGGATTTCCTCATCAGTTAAAAAAAAGAAAATGGATGCGTGAAAAATAACCTGTCAGAAAGAGGTGTGGTACCCAGAAAACACCTGAAATGCTTGGCACAGTCCCAACTCAATGATCCTTTCACTGTCTTAAAGCCATGGGTTTCTGTAGTGATTTGGTCCTTCGCATTCCTTTCATCCATCGTCAAGCCATACCTGCCAATATATTTAAATATTATCAGGAGAGGACCGAATCCACAGTCTTCAACTGTCTGGTTACCTTCCGGTTACCTTGAGCTCTTAAGGTGTAGGGTTTCTTCTTCTTCTTCTCCTTCTCCTTTCTCCTTCTCCTTCTCCTTCTCCTTCTCCTTCTCCTTCTCCTTCTCCTTCTCCTTCTCCTTCTCCTTCTCCTTCTCCTTCTCCTTCTCCTTCTCCTTCTTCTTCTTCTTCTTCTTCTTCTTCTTCATTTAAATATGTATTCGTTTGTATTTGTGGGAATGGAGGAGGGCACCAAGGAGCATGTGTGGAGATCAGGTGTCAGAGGACAACTTTTGGTTGTTCATTATCTCCTTCCACCATGTGAGGTCCCAGGAATCAAACTCAAGATTTTAGGCTTAGATTAGGATTGTTTTAGAAAGTGGGAAAAAAGAATAGCGGGTGAGGGTGGGAGCCTGCTATCTATTCGCACCACAAAGAAGGTGCTCACACAGCTGGGGACAGATGACAGGGAGCAGCCCCTCAAGGGCATCAGGGATTTCAACTACGTTCCTCTCTCAATTCCCATTCCGCCAAGTGTTCTCTTCAGAGAGCTTCCAAGGAAGGTAAGTTTGTGGTGTGGTGGTTCAGGCTATCCCGAAGGCCAAACCTTCCTCTGCGACAAAGCGGAATGTTAGAGGCGAGCAGCAGCCTAGATGAGGGTCCAGGTCTATGGTAACGCCTAAACGTAGGTGCATTGGAACAGGGGTGGAGACTAGGGCTCTCAGGAAAAGGCCGTTATGTGGGACAGGACAGCACTGAAAGGAGCATGTAGCGCGGAGCTAAGCCGCATTGAGCTCAGGGTCCAGAATTCGATTCGTGGAGCAAGACGTGGAGCCTACTAGTCCCAGGCTATCAGCAACAGAGCAGTAAAAATGCCGGGGGTTCGTGGGGGGAAAAATATTCCTTGAAAGAGCCCCCACCGCCAGCTGGCTGATCAGCCAATCGTATCGTGGGGCGGGGCCACAGAGAGTAGTTACAGCCAATAGGAGTGTAGGGGGCGGGGCCTGGTTCCGGGCGCGCGCTGTGGCGGGGTCGCCCCGGGCAGAGATCTTGGAGCTGCGGTAGGGAGCCGCTGAGGCGAACCGCTGAAGGGAACCTTCCCAGCATGGACGACCCGCGGCTCCGGGGCCCGCTGGCTCTCCTGCTAATGACAATGGCAACGGCAACGGCAACGGCAATGGCAACGGCGGCAAAGGGAAGCCGGCTGTGCCCAAGGGCCGGGAAGCGTTCCGCAACCAGCGGCGGGAGTCGGAGGTGAGGAACCCGGAGATATCTGCTGAGGTGAAGCGGCCCACAGCCCGTTCCCTTCCCGCTGCGGGTCGCCCGCTCTCTAGCTTGGCCTGCGGTTTTTCTAACCCGCGCGAAGAGCGTAATAGATACTTTCCAGATACTTGACAGCTGCCGCCGGGTGAAGCCGGAATTTGGATCCCGATGTGCCGATGGGGAGCCAGAGCGTAGAGGTGCAGGGACTGGACGGAGGGGCGGGAGCCCGAGCTCGCCGCGGGAGGGTACGGTGGGCTGGCGGGCAGCACGCCCTCCCACTTCAGACTGCAGCAACTGGCTCTGGACTGGACCAGACCGGCCTGGAGCACCAGCCTTCCCTTGCTATCTCCTGCCCTCGGGTGATGGCGGTGGCCATCCATCCGTGAGAGCGCCTTCCGTGAACAGCTCGCCCCTTTCTAGAAGGGTTAAAAGATATAAACCAGGGCAACGATTGGGTGCAGCCGTCCAGGATGCAGCAAGAGGGGTGGCTATTTAAATATCTTCCCCCTCTTCTTAAAAAGAAAAAGAATCTAACTAGGACATGGAAAGGAATGGTTTATTATTATTCCCCCACATCTTATCTAGCCATATTCCATCTATCAACCTAGAGCAAAACTACATCGGAGCAGGGACTCAAGGGAACGAAATGAGTGTGGAAGGGGCTGTGAAGGTCATCTGGTTTAGCGTTTTTTGATTCGATTTCATCTTAATTATTTGAGGCAACCCAGGGCAAAGGCTATTGACAACAGGGCTTCACTTGCCCTGGTAGGGCTTGAACTCACTTTGTAGCTGAGGAGAGCTTTGAACTCTTGATCCTCCCGCCTCTGTTTTGCAAGTGTTAGGATTACAGTGTATGCTACCTCGGCCTAACCTTTCATTTTACTACGTAGAAGACCAGGGTTGGGGGGATGTGGCTCAGAAGTGGAGTGCTTGCATAGCTTACAAAAGATTGATCCTCAGCGCCAGAAAGGGGGTCTGGTCATCTAAAGAAAAAAGGTAAAAGAGAGAAAACCAACTCTCCTTAGATCAGACACTTGGCAGACAGAGTGAGTGGCCAAGACACTCAGTGTCTTGAGTACCTCCATTTATTATCTGTGTGGCTTTGGGCAAATTACCTAACCTATCTGAACTCCAGTTTCTTTTGTAAAACGGGGTTACCACTACATAACTCAGAGGGTTGAGATAATCGAACATAAAGCCTTTAAAACAGTTCATGTAATTAATTGGTCAGTACTTAGATAACTGTCATCCTTCTTGTTAAGGGGCAGAGGGAGTCCTAGTCTGAGGCGATTCGTTTAAATAATATTTCACAGTTTCCAAAGTGATTAATTTATCTATTTGGTTACTTGTCGTACAGAGAACAAAACTAGCATAGACACTGCCCTTAAGCTCTCCCCCCCAGTTCCTGTTTTCTAAAAGGTAAAAGTGGAGATGGGGAAATTGTCCCCAAAGTCACCACCTTGCACAGACAAGGTTTCCTTGCTAGGAATTTTCCTTTAGAAGTACCTTTTACCTCCTTCCCCAAGAGAGACATTGGTCTGTTTTTCAATGGAGGAAGAGATTAATTTTGGCTCATGGTTTCAGAGGTCTATTGTGGTGGCGAGGGCATGTGGGAGGAGAGCTGTTCACATCTTGGCAGCACAAAACAGAGGAAGTGAAACATTGCTCTTGATCATATATTTTAAGGGGCTAGCCATGAAGTTACTAGGTGCTGTCAATGAATAAGGGCAGGAGGGTCTTTGACCTTCTAGAGCTAGCATTCCAGGAAGGGTGGAGGGACACAACATGCAAATCAATGACCACAGAGTGATAGGCTGGATCTCCCTTCTGAAGTAGAGGCACAATCCCCACCTGTCACAGCCTCCTCAGGAAAAGGCTCTCATAGTGTTGCCTTTGCCAGTGAGCCAATGTAGACATCCAGAGTTTCCCCTGATGCTGCTGTTTACCTCCTGAATTTCCGCAGCTGCATTCTTCATGCTTGGACATGAACAACTGCAGTAATCATCTCTGTCTGGGCTCACTGCCTCCAGAGCCTTGCTGGAAAAATTAGTGTTACTTCCACCTTCCAAGGCAAAGGGTATGCATGTCAGTATGTCCCCTGTCATCTTTGCAGTGCCCAGATCTGCTTTTCCTTCCCTCTTTGTTTTCCAGTAAGGAAAATCCTTAGGAAAGATAGCTTTCTTTTCTAGAACTCCTGAAAATTTTTGCTACAAGAGAAATACAGTTGGCACAAATCAAGAGAGCCATATATATATGCTAAGGGCATTTCTTGTACTAAACTCTTAGTCTTTACAATGACCCAGTGAAGAAAGTCTTACTATTGTCCTTTTTATGGATGAGAAAACTGAGCATTGTCCAACAATAGTTACTGGTGCCAACTGAGTGTCCTAAACATAAACCCAGTTCGGACACTAATTGCCCAGAGTTAGTGCACACACAAGAGTGCCCCAATTCATGTGCAAGCCACCACTGCGGTTCCTAGGTTGTATACAATTCTACTTGGCCAACCGCAAACTCAGGTTACTATTACCCCTTTTAAGTTTGATTGATAATTTGCTAGAATGACTGAACTTGGAGGTGTTTATATTTAAGATTCTAATTTTTAAATAAAAGGTGCAAATCAGAAACAACCAAATAGAGGAAGCTCATAGACAGTGTATGCGCTTGGGTGGGTATAGAGCTCTGTGTTCTGAGAGTCGCCACCCTCTTAGTACAGCCAGTTCTAGTTTGTTTTAAGATAGACTTTCTCTGTATAGAACTGGCTCTCCTGGAACTCACTGTGTAGACCAGTCTGGCCTCAAACTCAGAGATCCACCTATCTCTGCCTCCCAGGTGCTAGGATTGAAGGCATGGACCACCAAGCCTGAGCACAGCCATTTTTTTTTTTTTTTTTTATTAATACCAAACTGTAAGTCATTGTTTCAGGAATCTTCTCACCCCCACCTGGCACCTTTCTTTCTGTCTTTTGTTTTTGAAAAAAGTGAAATAGGAATATATTCTTTCTTTGGCAACCTCTTTTCCCATTACCAGAAAATTTTCTCTATTATAGGGCTCTGTGGACTGCCCTACTCTGGAGTTTGAATATGGAGATGCAGACGGGCATGCAGCAGAATTGTCAGGTATGAATAGACGGGTCAGTAGTAAGTGGGAATATGGTCAAGGGGAGAGAGAACAGGCCTGTAATATCCCGAGAGCTTGTCTGGTCCTAGCAAAGACCTAGTGAACAAGAGCTGTTACCATTACCTTCCTTTCCCCAACCCAACTGTCTCTTCCATATCTCCTGTGAATTCTTGATCATAGTAGACTTCGTTTGTTCAGTCTATTCCTCTTTCCTGGTCATTCTTTTTCTTTTGCTGGACTGATTTGCTCTCAAATCACCTCTCTCTTCCTATAATCAACGTGTTTGCATGTCTGTTCTCTCTTCCAGTTTTCTTTTAAATCACACTCTGCCTACCCATCCTTATTCCTTCTCCTAAGACTTGCGCTTATTAAAATTCCAGCCGCAGCTGAAGGAGATTATAGGTTATTGGCTGGCTGAGTAGGGCTGGACATATCACCTACATTAGTCACAGTCAAGCTCTGCTGTGGGTGTTTGTGAGTTGGGGTTAAATGATTACATTCTTTTCTCAATTCTGGGCTGCTGCTTCCTGTCTGGAATTTTAGAACAGGGCAAACGTGATCTCCTCACATTGAGGGGCCTCCATATCACACGTGCTATGAATGCTAGTTATTAATAAATGAGCTTTGGGTGGAGATGGTGTGAACGTGAAATATTCTGTCACATGGAAATGACACTTTGAGACAAGCTTTTCAGATAAAAAGACAAACATTTTTGCAGAAATTCTGGTGATATAAGCACAGGGAATAAATTTTGCAATGAGTGACAGAAATAGCAAGGTTTAATAATGAACAAAGGACTAGAATCTAGAGTGTGAATCTGTAGAGAAAGAAAGATAAAGAAAAAAGAGATGACTAATCTGATAGAGAAGTAGACAAAGAATAAGAACTCACAGGAAAGAAAATCAGGAATTCAATAGATATATGAAGGGGCATATATGAGACTGTTGAGTTCACAGAACCATAAAGGAGTTTGTGTAGGTCTGTGTGCCTGTGTCTGTGTCTGTCTGTGTGTCTATCTGTCTGAAAAGATGTTCAAGGGTTTCTTTTCATTTTATTTTTTTATGTGCATTGGTGTTTTGCCTGCACGTATGTCTGTGTGAGGGTGTTGGATCCCCTAGAATTGAAGTCACAGACAAAGTGAGCTGCTGTGTGAGTGCTGGTAATTGAACCCAGGTCCTCTGGAAGAGCAGCCAGTGCTCCTAACTGCTAAGCATTTCTCCAGTCCAAATGTATTAATTAATGAAGAAAAATATTTTTAAAAAACAAGATATTATTTCACAACCATTAAACTGCAAGATTTAAAGGCTAGCAAGATGGATCAGCAGGTAAGGCCGTGGTCACAGCTCATGGCCTGAGTTGGAATCTCAGACTCTGATGGTAGTGGAAGAAGAGAACTGACTCACACAGGTTATCTTCTAACTTCTGTATGTGCAGTATGGCACTCATACCCATACAGATACACACAGAATTAATTATCTAATTAATTAAATGTTTAAAAAAACTTCAAAGGCCTAATGAGCATCTTTCCACTCAGCTATGTGTAGCAGTATGAAGGTGCAAAGTATAAAATTGGAAAGCAATTAGGCCATATCTAATAAAGTTGAAAATGTGCACATATTATGACCCAGTAATTTTATTCCTAGATGTTCAATCTAAGGAACTTTATACTTGGGCACAAGAAAGTGTTTATTTCAGCCTTGTTTTAATTATAAAAAGTTGAAAACAACCTAAAATTCCTATCTGCAGGGGAATAGATAAACTAGCATGTAAGTATAGTTGATCTGCATATAGCCATTAATATAATTGATCTGTATCAACATACTTCAGTATGAATAAATGCCCAAAAGCAAATAGAGGCAAAGAAACAATGACAAAAGAATTTGTACAATTACGATGTTAAGATTAAAGAGGAGAACAGTATCAGAGATACATTTGAAATCTTTTTTAGATTTATTTTATTTGATGTGTATTAATGTTTAGTCTGCATGCATGTATGTGTACCTAGGTTATGGATAGTTGGGAGCTGGAATATGGGTGCTGGGAAATGAATCAGGGTCCTCTGCATATACCTACCCTGGGATATTGTTTATAGACACATACAAATGCAGTAAAAATCTAAAAATGGGCATGTGAGGAATGCATACCAAATTATGATAGTAGTTACTTCCAGAGAAAGAAATAATACTGGAGAGTAGTCTAGAGCAAAGATGACAAATGTTATATTTATTTAATAGAAGATACATGGACATCTTAAATTTAACTTATGATTATCTGTAAATGAAATTTCATTATCTAACACTTTAAAAATAAGGACAAATTTCAGCACCATTTACCTCTCTGACTAGTATTTCTTGACTTTTCTGGTCTAAATAAATAAATACATACACATATAAAAATATACACATATACTTACATTTATTTAATGAACTAATGATTGACATATTTAAATTTTAAAGTTGAGATTTGTTCCTGGTCACCCCCAGATTCTGAAATACAAGATTTAAGAGTTTTAACTCTCAAGTAATTCTCAGTCTTTAGCTTAGTTGGCTCTAGTATAAATAAATTTCTGTTGCTTTATGGTATAGATGGAATACATTTAGAGATAATCTGTTTGATTTTAATTCATCTCCTGTAAAATGAGGGTGCAGAGTGATGTTCTGGTTGCTGCAGGAGCAGGGGACATTGTTATCCTGTTTCATAGTCAGAGATTATGATCAGTAGGGTTAGAGTTTTTTTAATTTTATTTTTATTTTTTTGGCAACCCTAGGTGCTTTCCACATGATTTGCCACATCATCTGCCCAGGTGATCATATGTAGGAACCTAAATTTCTGTACCCTTCAAAGAGAGCAAACTGGCAAACTGGCTCCCAACTTGTGTGTGTGTGTGTGTTTAGTCTGTGTCCTGGCTTCCTAAACAGCATAGAATCTTGCCTCAAGATCCTGAGTTGTGTTGCCCTTCTCTTCCCTAAAGTTAGGCTGCTTCTAGCCTGTTTGGTGGGACAGAATGGACTGCAGCCCTAAGAAACAGAAGTGATGACATTAAGCCCTCTGTACTTCAGTCCTCTGCCTGGCCCTTTCCAAATGTCGAAGGCTGGCTTCCTTCTCTGCTGCCAGCCATCTGGCAGGAAGACAGGTTTGATAGTTTAATCACCCAGGGACACACGCGGCTATTTTTAACTGTTCCGAAAGAGAGGAGACTGGCTCTAGATTGAATTGGACACAAGAATGTGTTGGAGCCTTCAGCTCCTTCAAGTGATGCTCTCTACTCTAGATTCTTCACTGGGGGTTTAAATGTGACAATTTTGTCTTTCTGCTACAGAATTATATAGCTACACAGAGAACCTGGAATTTACTACTAACAGGAAGTGCTTTGAAGATGATTTCAAGACTCAAGGTGATGCTACATCTTTATTCACAGAAATGTGCTATTTTCCTTCATGATATCAGTCTGATCTAGTAAAAGACTAAATTAAAGTTTGATTCTTCATCCTCTTCATTTCTTGCATGTGGAATACAGAATTCCTTCTACAGGGAAGATGTAACCAAGAGAAGCAGAGAGATAGCTCAGCAAGGCTGAACTAGTACCTTCTGCCCAGTGGAATCCTATGCCTAACCTAGTCCTTGATGTTTCGCTTCTGTCTCTAACTCTGCCCCACTGCCAGTACCAGCTTTATATTCCCTTACTGTGATCCCCTCAGGTGCTTCACTACTTTTTCAGTGGCAATTTAATTTTTAATTCAACAAATGTGTGTTGAGTATCTGTTGCATCAGAGATGCAGGAGGCAGAGGTGGAGGTAATTTGCAGTTTCTATAGTCTGGTAGCAGTGAGGAGATGTGCATATCACAAAAGAAGCCAAGGCCAGGGGAAAACATGAAATGGAAAGTAAAAGTGTTAGAGGCAGAGCTTTTGGTTTGGACATTAGTGTGGAAGAGGGCTCTTGTATGAGGTATGGAAGGATGATGAGGAGTTGGATGTGGATGAAGACAGAAGGACACCTTGAAGAAAGAGAACAGAATATGCTGTGTGGACAAAAGTGGGAATGGTAAAGATATGGGTAGAGGGTAGGTTCAGACGAAGACTTTTCCTGCCCTTTATGATTTCTTAGCTAAATAAGGAAGCTTGAGCTAGGGGTTAGCTTAGTGGTAGAGTTTTCCTGGCATGTGAAAGGCCAGGGTTCAATCCTCAGTACTAAAATAAATAAATAAGAAAAGGTTTTGGAGAGAAGAATCTTTGGGATCAGAGGTGGGTTTTTTATCAGGGCCCTTTCTAGGAAGGAGTGGCAGTAGCCAGTATTAGCTGTGTGTGGTTTTACATCCTAGTGCAAGACACTAAGGAATGGCTGGAGTTGGAAGAAGATGCCCAAAAGACCTATGTGATGGGACTTCTGGACCGACTGGAGGTGGTCAGTAGGGAAAAACAGCTTAAGGTGGCCCGGGCTGTTCTCTATCTAGCCCAAGGTAAGTGTCTGTTCTTGCTGATTTGATATGGGTGGCAGAAGCTGGGGAGGGCTGTGCATTAAGCAGACCTACTGGGGAAGCAGGCTCCTCATGTCTCAGTGATGGGTCTTGCTATGTTAGGAATGGCCTGTCCTCATAAGGAAGATCAAGAGATAGTATTGATATTGTTCTGGATCTCTTGGGATCTGCCTATATCTTACCAAACACATCAGGTTGTTTTCTTTTTTAAATTCTTGTTAAAAACAGGGTTTCACTTTGTAGCCCTGGCTAGTCTCAAACTCAAGAAATTCACCTGCCTCTGCCTCATAAATGCTAAGATTAAAGGTGTGTACTACCTTGACCAGTTCTCTCTTTTATTTCTTTTCATCTGAGAATAATCATGAACTTTTGATCCTCTGCCTCCTTAGTTAGTATTACAGATATAAGCCATACCCTGTGCAAGTCTGGATTTCTCACATGGATTTTTTTCCTCTACTCTGGGCTATACCTGTTTATGAAGATTAGCAAAAGAATCCAGGTAGGGAGAGCTGATGCCCTGGCACCAGCACTGAGGTTTTTATGGTATTTTAAAGGTTCAAGCCAACACAGCATCAGGAAGGGATGCTGTGAGTAATTTGGAGATAATCAGAACTAAATGAGATTAATTGGGAAAAGCTTGCCAGCAGAAACCTATTAGCCAGGTGTTGGTAGGGGCTCTGAGATAGTCTTGCTAGAGTGATGAAAATAAGGTCTGAGCATGCGAGGACTGCTGGCAAACCAACAAACTGGGAACTAAAAAAACTGTAAAAGTGAAAAAAAGAACAATAAATGGGAAGTAAAGACTTGGAAAGGGAAGCTTGCAGTAAATAAGGTGACACTTCTGAATCACTTAGGTCTGGTGCAATAACAAACTTCCAGCTGCCAATACGAGGTCCTTTTGCTTAAAGGCTCTGTCTGCAGCCCACACTGGGCAATCAGGAAGCAGAGGGATTAATACATTCACTCCTCATAAAAATGACTAATAAGATTGAGGAGATGACTTTGATTATCTCACTTCTCTTGGGTGAAATGATCTGCTTTGCGTGTTTCAGACTGTTTCCAGAAAGCCCCCTGGGACTGAACTCTTTCAGATGCCCCCCTTCCCTCTCTCACTTCCCCTATTTCTCTTCTGGTGATCCCTGAGATGCATTCCCACATAGACTATTTGCATTTGAGTCTTTATCTCAGAGTCTACTTGGGGGTGGAGTTGAAGACTGGCCACTGATGGCACAGGAGAGACCCATTCAGCGTTTAAGAGCACTGGCTGCTCTTCCAGAGAACCTGAGTTCAATTCCCAGCACCCATATTGCAGCTCACAACTGTCTGTAATCCAGCTCCAAGTGATTTGACACCCCCACCAGACATACATGCAGGCAAAACACCAATGCACATAGAGTAAAAATGAATCATAAAAAAAAAAAAATTGGCCATTGGTGAGCACATTTGGCTTACACAGGAGACTACTTCTTTTCTCTACTGACTCATTTAAGGAAGTCCTCATGGGCCCCACTCAAATCCTGTGAGCCTCTTTATTCTGTAAAGTAGCGGCAAAGTTTTAAGATCATAAGGTGGGATAGAAAGAACTAAAATACCTGTCTCCTCCCAACTCTAAGTCCTATAGCAATTGTCTGATCCTCTAGGCACCTTCGGGGAATGTGATTCTGAGGTCGATGTGCTACACTGGTCCAGATACAATTGCTTCCTGCTCTACCAGATGGGGACCTTCTCAGCCTTCCTGGAGCTACTCCACATGGAAATTGAGTAAGAAGCCTTGGGAGGGCTGGCTAAGAAACTTTGTTAGGATTCACATGTCTGTGGCGTTCCTCAGTAGATTTCCCTATGTGAATCTCCACTCAAAGCTCACTGACAGTGGCCTCCTAGCCAGCGTTCTTTTCTGTTACTATGTCCCTCCTCAAGGTTGAACCAAGCAGCTGCTACAATCCTGGGCTTCACACACCTCATAAGCCTCATAAAATTGGTTACCTTTTTAATCTAAGCACCTTTTCAGCTGAGCCTAACTCCATCATAAACACAAGAGAAACCAATTTCTGTCACTGAGCCTAATTATCTGTCATGAGTTATAACTGTAGAAGTGGCCTTTTCTGCTGCTGCTACTTTCTCTTGTGCCCACCATCCAGGAGTTTTAGATACACTGAAGTCTGGTTATTATTTATCAGATATTGCTTAGCATCTATTTTGTCTCCAGCACAGTGGAGAATCACAAGAGGAATTGATATCACAGACCTTTTTATTTGCCTGTCTTCACCATAGATGAGGATTTACTGAGGTAGCAAGGGCCTACAGGTTCCTTAGATGAGTCTCCCTGTCTCTGCATGACCAGGGAATGGCAGGTGTTTGTGTCTGTGTAGAGTAAGTGAGAGCACAGGGAGGAAAAGGCCTGATGGGTTCCTGTTTCCGTTCCTCTCCATGGCAGCAACAGCCAGGCCTCTAGTAGTGCCCTTCGGAAACCTGCTGTCTCCATTGCTGACAGCACTGAGCTCAGGTGAGTGAAGGTGACCCTGGGCTTTGGACAGAGCTGATGAGTGGCATGAGTTACCCTTTATCCAAATCCCAGATGAGTGGGATGTTACCTTTTAACCAGTCTTCTCTGGTTGGATCCCCAATGATGTCATCCTTGAAGTCTGGAACTACAGGCTGGGAACTGCCTTGGGCATCTCTTACAATCCTTTTGTAACCCAGGGTACTGCTGAGTGTCATGTACCTAATGGTGGAAAATATCCGCCTGGAGCGAGAAATAGACCCCTGTGGGTGGAGGACAGCCCGAGAGACCTTCCGAACTGAACTGAGTAAGAAGTAGCATGTGAGGAGGGGCTGGGGAGAGCTCTGAGGGTGGACGGGAAGCAGAGTGCCCAGTGGAGGAAAGCTGGCCTGTTTTTTGTTGTTGTTCTTTTTCTTTTTAAAAAAGTAGATTCTTTTCCTTTTTAAGCCAGAGATGTTGCACGGGGCATGAGGGCTGGGTTTGATTGCACCCCTGTGTGTTTTAGTTTCCTTGGTTAGAATTAAGAATAGCCATTTTTCCATTTCATTGTGAAACCCATATGGGGAAAAAAAAATGAGTCAAATTACCTTAAAAACTGAGCTTTGTTCTAATGTAAGTTGAAGTGGTCATTTGACAAGGATAAGATGTGAAAGCATTTTTAAATTTTTATATATATATATATATATATATATATATATATGTAAATAAGTAAAGAATGAAGATGAAGTGTGGTCCTTGAAATACCTTGATTTCTTTAACCAGAAAGCCGCCACGTCATTACTGTTACTTCCTGTTTGCTATGATCCTCAAAGCATATCTTTAGCCTCTGTTGGAGCACACTATTTTACCACAATAATCTCGATCCTGTCCTTTAAGGGAATTCCTTCTGCTGTCTCACTATGCCTCCTTTACAAGAGAAAGTACTCTGGAATATTTTAGGGGAGGTTGAGTGCCTTCCTCATGTGCCCAGACTCAGGGATCTTAGGGCAGGATTTCAGCTACTTCCTCTCACTTTCTCTTGATTCTCCTTGTACCTCAGGTTTCTCCACACATAACGAAGAGCCTTTTGCACTCCTTCTGTTTTCCATGGTTACCAAATTCTGCAGTGGCCTGGCCCACACTTTCCAATAAAGAAGGTTCTGCTTCTTCTCTGGAAGGTGATCATGGTGAGTGGCTGATCATCTCCATTCCCACCTCACCCAGTCACATTTCTCTAGTCTGGGTCTATGAGCCAGGGCCAGGCAGCTGTCAGCTCAGAGAACTAAGAGGAGCAAAGGGCCCTCCTGGAGTCATCCAATGGTCTGCATCGTCAGGCTGCTCCTTCTACTGGACGAATCTGTTGGATGCCACTCTCTGAGGTGAAGATGTCAATGGCACCTTTCCCTAACAGAATTGATGTTTCATAGAAAGCATACTAGCTGGCCACTGGGAATCTGGCTCTGTTCATCACTACAATGAGCATTCAACAATTCTGTACCTGTTTCTGTAACTATGAAATATTAAGACTAATGCATGCCTTTTCTTCCAGTAGAGGATAGGCGTTCTTACAAGTATATAGTTAATAATCTGTCATTTATTTTTCAACCTAAACCTTCATCCTATAGCCTTCCTCTAGCATATCCTATAGGGCTAGAGGAACAACATGCCCTCTTAGTGGGTCTCACAGGGTAAACCACTCTTGATTGCAGAGCAAACTGTGACTCTAGGACATCCTAACGTCTGAATGTGCTCCTTAAGATGAGCGATTATGCCAAGGATGGTGGCATGTAGTTGTAAAACTCAATAGACTGAGGATGAAGTAAAGCCAGCTTGATCTGCACAGTGAGACCCTGCTCAAAACAACAAAGCAAAGGGTGGTTATCTTCTGCTCTTTAAACTTTTTCCAGTGGAGTCCCTCCCAGCTTCTAATGCTGTCTAGTGCTGTTTCCAGCCCTGGGTCAATAAGTAATGCTGTGCTTTATTCTGACCCTATGTTCCTTGTTCAAGAGGCAGTGTGAGGAAATTGAACTTGAGGTTCTTTCCTTGCATCCATGTTTCTCTGACTTTGTTCTCTTATGACTGTCCTCCCTTCCACTCTCTGCTTTCTCCTTTTTCAGAACACTCTTTTTTTTTTTTTTTAATTTTAGTATAATTACATCATTTTCCCCTTTCCCTTCCCATGGACCTATCCCTTGTTCCTTACTCTCTCTGAAATTTATGGCCTCTCGTTTTTAGTTACTGGTGTGTGTGAGTGTGTGTTTCTATTTCTAAATACATAAATACAGCATACTCAGGGCTGACATTTGGTATTGAATAACTTCCCCTTTCCTTTTTACTCTTTAGTTTACCCTTGGTGGATTTGAAAACCTTCAGGCTCTGAAAATACAGAAGCGTGCAGAGTTGGGCCTGCCTCCACTAGCTGAGGACAGTATCCAGGTCGTAAAAAGCATGCGTGCTGCCTCCCCGCCTTCTTACACTCTTGATCTGGGAGAGTCTCAGCTGGCCCCTCCTCCACCCTCCAAGCTGCGGGGCCGCCGTGGTTCTCGAAGGGTATGTTGACAGTATTGGGGTATTGACTGGTCAAAAAAAAAAAAAAAATCAAGATTCTAAGATATTATGGATGTGGTAGGACAGGGCAGTAGATGGCCATTTTAAGTTGGCTCTATAACCAACATGAATCCTTAGTAATACACTTTGGCCACTCCTCTGGCCATGCATTTGTTATTTGTCTGGACCTCAGTGAGCAGAGTTGCTTAGCATCCTAAATATGAGTTAGTTTAGAATTCTGAGAGTAGGGACCCTGAAAAGAGCATCTAGCAAATATACATGTCTATCATGACTCACCATTTTCTTGGCAGAAAGAAGTTTTATTTTGAGCCACCATACTCTGTCTGGCCTTGGACCACAAGCTTACATTTGAGAGATGGCTGGTTGGGGTTCTAGGCAGTGTATAGTCTTGAGAAGTTCTAAACAAGTTACACTGAGCCATGGTCACGCTTTCATGAACTCACCTGGCTAAGTTACCAGAGTTTGCCAATTAAAGATAACAGGGTTCAATGCAATTTAAATTGTAGGCATTATGACTTTTTTTTTTTTTAGAAACCTTTCTTTTTTGTTTCATAAAGTAATGCTTACTCATTGTAGAATATTTGGAACAAATATAAAAATGTGATAAAGAGAGAAAAATCACCCACAAGCTTAACAACCACAGGCAGTGACTGTTAACTTTTTGGCCTATTTCTGTCCAACCTTTTATTCTTTATGCAATAAGATTTAACATTCTAAGCTTACTTTCTTCTGCCTGGCAGCAAGCTTCTGTCATCTTCTTCCTCAGTCAGCCAGCTGGTGTATGCTGACAGAAAGCACACTCACTGAATGTTCACCTAAGCAGAGCATAATTAGGAAGGAAAGTGCTTGGGGGGTTGGGGGTTAGCATCAGTGCTTTTGAAAGCTAGCTGGGTATCACACAGGTACTGTCTATGCTCTGTTTCTTGGCCTTGATCATTTTTCCCAGGAGCTACTTGTCCTATGATTGAGTCCAGTGAGCTATGAGAAGGAGATGGGTAATGCAATGCTCTCATACTAGATAGCCTTCAACCTCATGTTTCCTAGAGTTCAGACAAGGTCACCATATGCTCTGTATTCCCCCGCGCCCCCCTCCTATTCCCCAGCAACTCCTCACCAAGCAAGACAGCCTGGACATCTACAATGAAAGGGATCTCTTCAAGACTGAAGAACCAGCCACAGAGGAGGAGGAAGAATCTGCAGGTGATGGAGAACGAACCTTGGATGGAGAGTTAGACCTGCTAGAACAGGATCCTTGGTGCCACCTCCACCCTCACAGACACCTGTCTCTACTGACCGAGTAGCCTTTCCCAAGGGCCTGCCCTGGGCCCCGAAGGTTAGGTAGGTTTAATGGCACCACTAATCCTGAGCTTTGGGGTTTCAGTCACTGAAGAGCCAGGGTGGAAACACACATATTCAGGGTTCATTAACCTGGTGTGGTAATCAGAACCCCTGGGTCTGAGGTTCCTTCTGTCCATCTCTGTCCTCTTCCAAATGAAGGAACAGGGGCTCTGAAAAGTTCTCTTTCCCAAGGTTTGTTTTGTTTTCTTCTTCTCTCTAATATTGGTCTCTTCACCATCATCTCAGACAGAAGGACATCGAACACTTCTTGGAAATGAGCAGAAACAAGTTCATTGGATTCACTCTGGGGCAGTAAGTGACTAGCTATTTTAAAAATGGATATAAAGTATATTAGAGAAAGCCATGAATCCTCCTCACTAGGATTTGTAAAGCTAAAAAGGATTTCACTGTCAAAGGTGTCATTAGGTTACATATTCCATTAAGTGGGATTCTATCACCTGTAAATCAAGTGAATAACTAAGAGGCTATATGATATAAATCTCCTGCTTTTCAGAAATGCTTCAGCATGTGATTATTTTTGTGACCTTAGGCAAGCTAATGGACCTTGAACCTTATATAAGAAGGTGTTGGATACCAAGAATAGATGCTGAAGGGTGTGGTCTCTGTGATTCCAGAGTATATGGGTAGTTTTCTCTTTGTGCTTATGGTTTGGTGTTTTGTATCTTTTACAGGGACACAGATACCTTGGTTGGATTACCTCGGCCCATCCACGAGAGTGTGAAGACTCTAAAGCAGGTGACAAGGGTGGGCTTTCATTCTTCAGGGATAAGGAGCCATCAAAGCAAGTCAGATTACTGCTGCCTTGGGTACTTAGAGTTCTTCCAGAATATTCAGGACCTTCTGCATCTTCCCTGTAGACCTTCCGGCCAAATAGGAAAAGTCAGGTCTCTCCCTACTTACCCAGTTTCCTGCATTCAGATAGATGAAAACACAATTTCATTGTCTTGTTCTCTCTCTCTCTCTCTTTCTCTCTCTCCCCCTCTTTCCTTATAAGTCCACTAGCTTCTGAAGGCCACACATTAGTTAGGAATCTTCTTTATATTGGTGTATGTATACACACAAAGACTGTGGAGTCATAACTCCATACATACATGCATGCACATCAAACATGTATGAGCAGTATTCCAAGGGCAAAGGTCTATTCTTGGATTCCCCTTGCACTTTGAAACTAAATGACTAGATATTTGCTAGTATCCAACAAATATGAAAATATAATACATAGAAATATTGTTTATAAAGTACTGCTCAGTGCTAATTATTCAGAAGTGAGTTAGATTCTTGCTTCCAAAGGTTTTATGGTTTGGGATGATAAACTCATGGAATATTTCCTATGAACAAGGAAAGTTAAGAAGGAGCCTGGGGGGGGGGGGAGGAGATACATGAGAGTTAGGTTCTCAACTCTCGTTGGTGTTTTCTTATCTTTGCCAGCACAAGTATATCTCCATTGCAGATATACAGATAAAGAATGAAGAGGAGCTGGAGAAATGCCCCATGTCTTTGGTGAGTCAAGGGCTCTGGCACACAGAAGGTGGGAAAAAAGAACTGTTTGCAGTGCTATTCCAGGACATACGTTGTGCACGCATTGCTTCAGCTTGTTAAAAACAAAGGACGCACACTGTATTAAAAATGGGGACGGCTGGGCAGTGGTGGTGCACGCCTTTAATCCCAGCACTTGGGAGGCAGAGGCAGGCGGATTTCTGAGTTCGAGGCTAGCCTGGTCTACAGAGTGAGTTCCAGGACAGCTAGGGCTACACAGAGAAACCCTGTCTCGAAAAACCAAAAAATAAATAAATAAAAATAAAAATGCGGATGGCAATTAAATAACCAAACAAGACCATCACAGAATGGTAGGTCCCATGAAGATAATTTAAATAGGGAAACATGATAGATAATAATCCACCATCTGTAGATTATTTTCGGCTGGGCAGTTAGGATAGATGAGATGTGTAAGAAGGTGACATTTAACCAAAATCTGAAGTACAGAAAGGATCCAGCCATAGGAAGGAACACCAGAGGAGAAAACATCCCAAGTCAGGGTAGAAAGGGCACAGAGTGCAAGAGGCATCAAAAGAAGGCTGTCATGACAACCTATCAGTAAGGTGAGCTTATGGAGATGACATTGGACAAGTGACCTGGGGACACTTTACATAGGACCTGTTAGCAGAGTTAGAGAGCTTAAAGTTGATTCACAGCACAAAGGGAAACCTTTGGAGAGTTTAAGTAGATGTGAAACATTAATCTTTGTTTAAAAAAACACTATCTATTGTGCAAAGATTGGGCCAAACAAAGAGGGGAGGCATTGGCCCATCTCAAAACAGTTAAGTGAAAGTTAATAGTGGCCTAGACTAGGGTTGTAAGGAAGATGAATGTGGGTTATATTTTGAAAGTATAGCTAGATGTAAATCAAGAGGCAAACAGAAGAATCAAAAATAAGTGTTACCTGGAAAATAGGAGGAGTACCCAAAGTCATGTTGGGTCATCCTAAGGTTTAGATGTCCATTAAACACTCAAGCAGAACTACTGGCCAGTTAGGTATATAGGTTTAGAGTTCCAAGGGGAGGATTGGCCTCAAGAAATTTGAGTCATTGATTTGTTACAATGTTAAAACTATAGACATGGCTAAGAGAACTCAAGGAAGTGGGCAGAAACAGAAGAGGACAGAACCCAGGAAAGTCCCTGGGACATACCAATATGTTAAAGGTGGCATGTGTCAGGAAAGAAACCACAAAAAGTAAGAAAAACACTCAATGAAGTAGGAGGAAATCTAGAAGTTTGATACCATAAAAAGAAAGCCCTTAAGGAAGGGAGTGGTCACTGTGCCAAATGCAGACAGACTGCACAGAACAGAAGTGCCTATTGCATTAGGCAGCATTGAGATAATTGGTGACTTTGTTAAGGATGATCACAGTGAAATGGCAAAAAAAAAAAAAAAAAAGAAAAGCCTGTTGCAAGTACATTGAAAAGAAATGTAAAGAAAAAAAGTAGACAACCAACAAATATCATAAAGAAAGGGAGAGAAAGAAGATGGTAGCTATGGGAGGATTTGGGATAAAGAGAAAGTACTATGCTAAAACGTAACAATTATGGCGTTTGTTTAATCCCAGTACCTGAGAGGCAGAAGCAGAAGCGTCAGGAGTTTAAGGTCATCCTCCGCTACTTATCTAGTTGAGGCCAGCCTGGGTCACATGAGACCCTTTTGGAAAAAAAGAAGGAAGGAAGGAAGGAGGAGGGAGGGAGGGAGGGAGGGAGGGAGGGAGGGAGGGAGGGAGGGAGGGAGGAGGACAGACTAAATTAAATGGTCCAACAGAGCAACTAACTAAAGGCCTGATAAACTTTATCAAGAGAAAGAGGAAAGAATATGTAGTCTGGAGGGATAGCTCATTGATTAAGAGTACTTCTGTTATTCCAGTGTTCCTGAGATAAATTTCTAGCACCCACATTGTAGGGAACCTCTAAAGTTAGCTCAGGATACCCCAAGACCAAGTTCTCAGCACAAAGGAAGTTTATTTGCCCCAGAGGAACAAAGGACAGGGAACAAGAGACAAAGACAGGAAATGGAGAACAGAGTAGAAGGGGAAGGGAACAAGGAAGAAGGGGTAGGGATATTTGTCCCGGAGTGGGATAAAGGACAGCCTCTGGATAGAGAGGAAACAGATATAGCCCATGGACAAATGCAGGGGTTTTTTTGTTTTGTTTTGGTTTGGTTTTGGCTTTTGGTTTTTGGAGACAGCAAATGCAGTTTTTAAAGGTAAAGGGGGAAAGTGCAGTTTATAAAGGTAAAAGAGCAAACTGTGTGTTTGGATGAGGTGTTCAATTAAATTGGGCATGTTAATTATGTGATCCAAAGGAGACTTTTGATTGCTGGACTTCGATACCATGATAGCTGAACCTTGATAGTCAGCCTCAGGAGAAGGAATTGGACAAATACGGGAATAGACCTTGGCAGCTAGTTTTGGAAATGTAATCTAATGGTTTTTAGCAAGGCAGAAGGAATCAGGGAGAAGAACAAAGCCTGCCAGAGCTATGCTTGCCACACTCAAGCTGGCCAGAGTCCTCACATGTGGCAGCTTACAATCTAGAGGATCCAATACCTCTGGCTTCCACAGGCACCTGCACTCATATTCATATACCATATCACACAACTGTGCATAATTAGAATAATAAAAATACATCTTAAAAAGAAAGTTGTAGACCCAAGCCCAAGTAGGGACTTGGTTTATGTTCTAAGCATAGGAAGTTATCTTGCATGTCAGAAGGCAAGCAGAGACAGGCAGATCTGGTATTCCAAAGTTGTAGTATGTCTTTCTGATTACCCTGTCTTTTTGTGAGGAAGAGTCAGCAACTTGAGGGCATCTAGGCTGAGGGGATTGGTTGAAGAGAGAGAAAGCGGTAAGCCTTTTGGGAAGTAGAAAGGCACAGATGATAAGATCATCAGGCTCTTTTGAATGCCTATTCTAGACTTGTTTCCATTGGCCCAGTTATTCCTCCTTGTCTCCAAGTCTTATAGCAGTGACTCTCGCCCTGTAATAGGGGTCCTCAAGGGAAAAAGGACTGCACTGGCCAAAGATTTCAGTGAGGCCTGGGCTGCCTCATGACTATCTGAGACCCTATTTCTGCCATTCTGATAAAGGGATTCATTAGGGTCATGAAGAAGACAGAGGTATACACGGGCACCTAGGAAGAAGAAAGTGACGATGATAAGGACACTGGAGAGGGGTGAAAATTAGTCTCCAACCCTTTAAATGCGTCCTTGCTAATAATCATCTGTTTTCTCTGATCATGAGTTACTTAACTCCATCAATAACCCTCCCTACTGAATCATCTCACCTTTTCCTTGGTTGATCTCTGATTAACACCATGGGAAGTGCCTCTGTGTAGCATGTCTCAGTATGTTGGGTGTATTTATAGCTTAGGTTAAACCCATGTATATCTAATATGTGGGGTGGGGTGTGGGTGTGTGTGTGGGGGGGTGTGTGTGTACACCAAAGCAGTGGTCTAAGCCATTTCCTGGATTAGAGTTCTGACTCCTGATTGAGCATGTGACATGAAAAGAGTGATTAATTTCAGACACTGGGAAAGCCAGACTTATCGATGTTGAGACCGGAAAAAGACAGCAGAGATCAGCTAAACCAGCTCAAAGAAAAAACTATAGCCTAAAGAGGAATGGTCACTCATGTAAAACCATACAGTGAATCATTATCACACCTAAGACAGCATGCCAGGGCTGACTGCCAGCGCTGTCCTCGGTTCGTGCTACCCTCAGCAACCACCATGTAACCTTTAGTAACCCAAACAGAGCCTGGGTCAACTGTGTTTTCTGCCATAGGGAGAAGAGGTAGTACCAGAAACACCGAGTGAAATCCTCTACCAGGGCATGCTGTACAGCCTCCCCAGTACATGGTAAGGAGCTGGCTAGGCCAGAGCTTCCCTTTCTACTAAGAGGGACTTACTTAGGATTCTGAACGTTCCCTTTGGCCCCTCTGAAGGTACTATTCTCCCTAGCCTCTCTACTGGGGCCTGGCGTACATAATAAAGTAAGATCTACCTATAGATGATTCGTCAGGGCCATTTCATTTCTACTAGCTAATTACCACTATCATGAGTTCTGCCATTGTCTGTCATGTCTTTGGTAGTCTTTGGATGGGAATGGTGAAGATGCTGATAAGGTCAGAGGAAGAATAAGAAGGGAGAATGTTGGAGTTATCTCTCCCACTTATTTCTCTGCTTTGCCCCTCCCAGTTTGTTCTTTCTGTATTCACTTTGAGAGCAACCTGAAGCAAAACAGCTTAGAAGCTTTCTTTGGCCTTCTCCCTTGGCCTCACAGACAGGCCTCAAGATAAAGAGCTGTTTGCATTACTATATGCTGGCAAAGCTTAGTCACTGAAGGAAGAGCTTAGATAAAGACTTTGAAATACCTTCATTTGGGCTAGAGAAGTTTGGAAAAACCACTATTTGCTGAGTGGGATAGACAGGGTGGCTTTTCTCTTTTTCTATCTCCCAGATTGCTCTGCTTAAGATTCTGCTGGCTGCAGCCCCCACCTCCAAGGCTAAGACAGACTCTATCAATATCCTGGCAGATGTCCTGCCTGAAGAGATGCCGTGAGTGCTTCCACTGGGGCAGCTGCTAGACACTAGTGTCTTGTCTTCAGGCCCTTTGTCCCACCACACTTGGTTAACAGGAACTGTCTGAAGAGAAATCTCTCCTTTTGTGCATGTACCTCCTGTCTCCTGCAGGGCCTTCTACCTACTGAGCTCTATGTAACTCAGAACTAGGGTCCAACAGAAAACCTCAGTGCTGATATCTGAGGAGCTGCCAGATATATGAGAGTAGACAGTGCCAGTGGATAAGTTTACCAGAGACAGGACACAGTAACAAAAAGGTCATGAAAGCTTTTTCCTGGGTAGCTTCCTAAATGGGAACTTTGGGAGATTTCCCTAGCAGAGAAGTTCAGGTTTCCTAAATTCTGATTATATATATTCTGACCACAGATACAGATATATAGATATATGTGTATGTATTATATATGTATGATGTATGTATCTCTGTGTGTGTGTGCGTGTGTGTGTGTGTGTGTATAGCCCAACTACTATCTAACCCAACTACTTGGGTCTTTTATCCGTAGGCCTCCCTCCATTCTTACCTTTCTACTAATGCCTCCTCTTTCCCTTGTAGCGTAACTGTTCTCCAGAGCATGAAGCTAGGCATTGATGTGAACAGACACAAGGAGATCATTGTAAAGAGTATCTCGGCCCTGCTCCTCCTACTTCTCAAACACTTTAAACTCAACCATATCTACCAGGTGAGCAGTTAGGAACGCTACATGACACACTCCAAGTATTTCTCACGCCATAGGGGCCGCACAGGTATCCTTGTACGGCTGTGTATTTTACTTGGCCTTTGTTTGTCCCAAATGAGAGAGTCCAGCTACTTGTGAAATGAGTGTATGGTGAGGCTATGGAGTGAGATGTAGGGAGCCATCCTAGAAAGATGCAGAAGTCTATATTCTTTGTAAGTTAACTCAAGGTCTGGCTAGGGATTCTTAAGAATACTCCTAGCTAGTTAGAATCAATTTAACCATTCAAGAAAGGTCACTGGGCATATTGGATATACTCGTCTGTATGTGAAGCACGTTTCTGAATCAAATCTAATTCTAAATGAGACACAGTTCAGACTCTCACAGGCCATACAGTCTTGTAACAGATTGTATGAGCGGTGTGATACAGATAGGCACTGGGTGCTGTTGAAATACCTAATCCTACCTGAGGTAGAGAAGAGGTGACTTTTAACCTAAGTCTCAGCCAGCAAATGAGACTTATCAGGGAGGAGAAAAACCAATTCAAGCAGAAAGCCCACTATGTGAAAGCTCAGAGGAGAAAGAGCAGAAAACGTTTGGAAACTACTTAAATGTTGCTGGAGTTCTGCCTTGGAGTGGGTGACTGAGATGATCTGCCGATATGTGAAGCCACAGGGGTTGGGAGGGATCATATGTCTTATAACACACAATTAGGACATTCCTATAATGTGCTTGACATCCCACAAAACTTTTGTGAGCTTCTCATCCCTAGGGGGCCTTGTTTTATCCCTATTTGGGGCGGGGAGGGGGACTGGTGGGGTTTTTTGGATAATTTTTCTTTAGTTGTTATTGTTGTTTTGTTTTGAGACAGTCTCACTGTGTAGCTGTCCTCATGTACACTAGGATAGCCTCAAACTCACAGAGATCCTCCTACCTCTGTCTCCTGAGTGCTCCAGTTTATCCCTGGTTTATAGTGAGGAGATTAGGGTTAAAGTCAAGCCTTTGCTCTGCTTTTCCACAGATGCATTGTTTGCCTGGGGCTTGTAGGCATCATCAAGGTACAAGGACAAGATGCAGACAAGGATGGAAGCTTCTCCTTGAAGGGAATAAGTGTGGGAATATGGAGCCCTTCTCATTTCTGCCCTGAGGCTTTACCCCATTTTCCAACTAAGCACTCAGAATAAAGCCTGACACAAGAGTGAGTCATGCACAGGGAAGGCCGCACGGTCTGTGACCATGGCCTTGTCCTGTTTGCTGAGCAGTGTCAGGATTAGAAGGAGCAGGCTGGTTAGGAGTTACTGCTCCCAACTCCACTAGGATGTGTTTCCAGGGTTTTTCTTGGTGGGCAATAGATAGATCTATAGCCAGACTGGCAGATGTCCTGAATGGCCTGGCCACAGTGTGTGTCAGTGTGGCAAAGTCTGGACAAAGTCTGGGCAGAGCTCAGATTTTAAAAACTTCTCACTTGGCTTCTTTGTCTAGAACTTGGAAAACACTTTTGGGTGGCTTCCCGGGAGAAGATATCAGGCAGGAGAGTGAAGTAGTTATGACATAAGCTGACTTTCCACCTCTAACCACATATTCAGGAACAGAAAGCAGCTTGCCCTTCTGCATGGCTACCTCTTGCTGATGACATGGAGATGCAGTTTAAAACACCATAGTTCTCTGCCTTTTCAGCCTTGTTTCTGTACTGTCCCAGCATGCTTAGACTCAGATTTGGAGACAACCTTTTTTCCTGGTGCTCCTCAGTGCATATAAACAAAATCCAGAGTGTCTAGCTCTAGCTCTGCTTTCATACCACTTACCCAGTAGGTCTTCCTGGACATAAACCGCATATGGATTTAAGAGAGTCAAATAGAACTTCAAATACTGATATTTATCTCATCAAAGATATCCTGGATTTCTTAATGCAGTGTTTGCTGGCTGATGAGGCTTTTATTCATTCATTCATTCATTGATACATTGATATTCTAAGTATTAGAAATAAGGCCATTTACTGGACAGACTACTGAAACCACATTCCAGTGGTTACTATGTGCTGTCTCTGGCCTGACTGATGCCAGCAGTTGCCAAGAGTTAGCTGCACCTGTCCTGCTATATCAATCACAGCTGAAACATTATGACCCAGAGCTTTGGTATGGAAACCAGCTCCCTCAGGGAGACCTTCTTTCCCGTTGGGCTTAGGAATAAAAGTCACAGCAATTCTTGCTATATATTTGGAGTATTTGTTTCTTTCTTGTATGTTTACTATGTAGTTTGAATCAAAAGCTTGTAACACCTACTGCAGATTATCAGATAATCTGTAGGCTGGCTGAATATGAGTGTCCCCATTTCAGAGACTGACAGACTGATAACACAGTAGACAGTAGGTATTATTATGAGTGGATGTTATATTTGTACTTTCCATCTTTTTCTTAAATACATGTTTCATACCTTCCCTCAAATAAGCAAACCTTTCTTCTTTGATCTTTTAATTCAGTTTGAATATGTATCACAACATTTAGTGTTTGCCAACTGCATTCCCTTGATCCTGAAGTTCTTCAATCAAAACATCCTGTCCTATATCACTGCCAAAAACAGGTATGGACAGGACAGATTTCAAGGGACTACTCTGGATAACTGAGAAAATTCCTGCACCTTTGCACCTTTGATTTCTTCTTGTATCATTAGTCCCTCCTTTCTTAGAGCTTTTTTAAGTTTGTTACTTTTTGAGTTCTTATTTTTCATGCGGACGTTGGTACACACATGCCAAAGCATGGGTGTGGAGATCAGAGGACAACTTGCAGAAATAGGTTTTCTTCTTAATCATATGTGTCCTGGGGATGAAGCTCAGGTTGTCTATGTTGGCATTAGGAACTGAGCTATCTTGCTGGCCCAAAATATGATATTTTTACATTAATAACTCCACTTAACACCGGCAGTGCTAAGAGATAGCACCAGTTTTGTTCTCATCTTGCCAGTTAGGAGATAAAGTCAGATAAATTCACAGAAAAGTGACTTGATTTGCTCAAGATTAACAAAATTATGAACAAAGATGGATCAATCAGTAAAGGGCCACACAAACATGAGAACTTGAGTTCTGATCCCCATAACTCATATAAAAAGTTGGGTGTGGCAGGATTCATCTATAATCGCAGCACCAGGAAGGTGGAAACAGACAGAATCTTGGAGCTCACTAGGCATCTAGCATAGCCAAATTATTGAGCTCCATGTTTAGTGAGAGTTCTGTATCAAAAAAGTAGGTACAGAGAAATTGAGAAAGATATCTGTCTTAGTTAGGGTTTCATTGCTGTAAAAAGACACCATGACCAAGGAAACTCTTATAAAGGAAATCATTTAATTGGGGCTGGCTTACAGTTTCAGAGGTTCAGTTCATTATCGTCATAGAGGGAAGCATTTCCACCCGCAGGCAGACAAACCTATTCAAACCACCACAGTGTTGAAATTTCATTGAGTGTTAGAAATAGAAGGAACATTAGAAATTAGCTAGCCCAAATTCTGCATTGTGCTCGTAAACGGGAAAGGAAACAAAAGCCAGCCACTTATTAAGTGACTGTGTTCCTATTACTATGTGGTTTTCTTTCCTGACCTATGCCTGGTTCCCTGGGCTCACTGCAGAGCTTGTAGCTTTCTTGCAATTCCCACTATTTGGTGACAAACATTACTATATTTTATTCTTGAGCTACTGTTTGATTAGAAATGTTATAAGAAGCAGCCCTGCACTTTAAGCTACCTCTAGGGTGGCATTGGAAGTTACCCCTGGAGTTCCTGGCTTTCACAGGATCAGGAGAAAAAGCCAAGAGATCTTTTCATCTTCATAACCACAGATTGTTTAATGGAGAGTGTTTGGGCAGCATCTCTGGGAATACTTTTATATTCACATACACACTTAACGGCAGAGGCAAATGAACTTAAGTTTACATATTCCCTAAAGAACCCAAGAGAGCTAAGAAGGAACGGATCTGTCTTTCTGCTTTAACTTGTTTTGCATCTACCAGATAGGAGCCGCCTAAAAGAGCTCCATGGCTCCTCTGTAGCTGAGGAGATGAGAGTGGAGTTGGAGTTGCCCAGCGCTAGTGCCCTCAATTTCAGTGAAGGTCATGAAGCAATTTGAGAAACACATAAGTCTGCAGGGGAGGAATGACTCCTGCCCTTTTGAGAGGTAGGCGCTTCCAGCTGTTGCCATTTACCTAACGCTTGTCCTTATCTCTGCATCTTGCAGCATTTCAGTGCTGGATTACCCGTGCTGTACCATCCAGGATTTGCCAGAGCTTACTACTGAGACTCTGGTAAGCAGATGGGGGTTTGTGGCCTTTGGAACTGGCTGATGGCAGAGGCTGGCATTTGCTTTTTCATGTCTTCTCTGGTCCCATGATACCATGGTTTGGGAATCTCAGATCAATGAAGGCAAGAGCACAGAGGCGGTAATGGTTTAAAGATGCTGAAGGATTTGGAAAAGTGAGCCTCGCACCTTACAGAAGAGAGGAGAGTCAGTGGAAAACACTGAGGAGGAGAGGGAATTTAGAACGATAAGAAGACTGAAACACAGTATCTCTGCTGATTAGCAGAAGATGTCTTCTGGTGTGTCTCACACACATCACACACAGAGTTCATTTTCTTTGTGTTAAGTTGTGCTGTAGGCAATTTGCTTCTTATTTTCATGTTAGTTATCAAGTCCAGGAGTATGTATCTTAGAAAATTCCTTGCCCAGGAAGATCTTCATCCTGAAACAGGTCTAGGATAATCAGAAAAGTTCCTCTGAAATAATCTGAATTTTCTGAAACTGCCTGACCAGATCATGTTTAAGATAAGGCAACTATTTTATCCTATATTGACACAGCTCTTCAGACTTACTGCTTTCATCCTGTTGCAGTATAATAGCTTCTCTAGCCTTCTCAATTTGAGTGTGAATTCTTTGATGAGAGACATAGTACTCACATCTATTTTTATATCCCTGAAGCCTAACACTACATCTAGTACTTTGAAGATCTCAATAATGTTACTCACCCACGGGCACTACAGCCATTTGTCCCCCAATTTTAATACCTACAAAATGCTGGGACAGGAAAGTACATCATGCAGAAATGGAGAAATTCTCTTGTAGTACAGGTTTTATAAGCCCACAGGAGTTGGTTTTAAGGGGAAGGCATGTTAAAAACCATTTGGCTCACTTCCTTATCTTTCAAAAATGAGAAACAAGTGCTCAGTGGATGGACTGACTTGTCACAGTCCACTTCTCATAGGTGACAGACCCCAGATTAGATGTGAGTCAAAAGATCCATGTCCTGAAAAATGATAGCTAGCACATTCTTTGTTACTGAGCAGCTAAGGAAGCTTAAAGGTTTTAACTCCTACAGAGATGTAAACACTTATCTAACCTTTATTATTAACATAGTAGTATTGAATCTGTAAAACAACTCTATAAAGTTAATATTACTATTTTGTTTTCTTTCTTTTGTTTGTGACAGGATCTCTCTATGTGCCCTAGATCTCCAAGAACTTGCTATGTAGACCAGCTTGGCCTTGAACTCACAGAGACCTGCCTGCCTCTATCGTCCTAGTGCTAGGATTAAAGACATGTACTACCACATCTTGCCCAATATTACCATTTTATAGATGGAGAAGTTAACTGCTAAGACCTTATACTTGGAACTAGCAGAGTTCGGGCTGGAGAGATGGCTCAGTAGTTAAGTGCACTGTCTGCTGGTCCAGAGGACCCACATGGCAGCTTACAGCCATCTGTAATTCTAGTTTCTGATGCCTTCTTGTGTCCTCTAATGGTATTGTATACACGTGGTGTGTAAAATACATGTGCAGACGAACACCTGCACACATAAAATAAATTTTAAAGTAAAGTAGGAAAGTATGCCTCTGAGATTAAAATTTGGAAGGAATAATGTATTTTAACCCATAAACAGTAGTACATAGTAGCATTAAAATTCTACTATTGACCTGTCATAGTAATACACACCTTTAATCCAGTACTTGGGAGGCAGAGGCAGGTGGATCTCTTGAGTTTGAGGCCAGCCTGGTCTACAGAGTGAATTCCAGGACAGCTAGGGCTACATGGAAAAACCTGTCTCAAAACAAAACAAACAAAAGTTATGCTACTAGTAGAGTACTTCAAGATATAAATTCGGTTTTTGTGGCCTGAATCTATTACTTGTAATTCTTTTAATTTTTTTATTACATTAGTTTTTATTTGTTTGTATGTATGTTTTATGTATGTATGTATGTATGTATCTATGTATGTATGTATTCTATCTATCTATCTATCTATCTATCTGTCTGTCTGTCTATCTTATTTATCTTATCTATCTATCTATCTATCTATCTATCTATCTATCTATCTATCTATTGGTCTATCTATTTCTGTTGAGTACCCGTGTGGTACAGCACAGGTGCAGAAGTGAGAGGACAACTTACAGGCATTGATTTTCTCCTTCCATCACAGAGATTCCGGGGTTCAAACTGAGGTCATCAGGCTTGGCAGCAAGTGCCTTAACCCACTGAGCCATCTTGCCAGCCCCTGGATTTTTTCCTTAGTAACAATGTGTACCTTGTCTCCATTCCAACCCCATTAGCTCCTATATAGGAACTAATGGGAATTATACTTTCATATCACTTCCAACTGACCTTTTAGGATATGAGCACATAATTGTTTATATAGTTATACCTTCTGTTACGACTTTATTATTATCAGGAAAGGGCAAAAGCATGTTCTTAATTAAGTCTTAGTGAATATTTTAGTCCTTTTGGTGAAACAATAGTGGCATCTGGTGGTTTTATTTAGTAACCACAGACCTTTTTTTTTCTAGCCCAGTATGATTTATTCTACATAGGTTCTCACTATAGTAATTTATTTACCTAAACTAATAACTTCTGTAGCCAGAAAAGGACTTGTAAGATTTATCTCTTTTCAGGCTCACCAAGCTGCAAGCACAAGAAATATATACTACCTTCAGTATATGTTATTTACATTCATTAACTTCAAGCTTTTTTCCTGATTACAAAATTAGTGGTATACTTATGGGAGAAAAATATGAGTAAATAACAGAAAAGCATGAGTAATAAAATAAAAATATCCCTATAACTATATAGAAACATTGCTTATATTTTACTGGGACTAGAATGTATATAATCATTTATATAGAAATATCAACAAATTTTATAGTTGTATATAAGTTTATATGTGTATGTATTCTACTCAAATGTAGTTAGATTTGCATGTTCACGGTAGGATTTTATTAAACAATTTCTTTTTCAGTGGTATTGGATATAAACCCAAGTACATGCTAAGCAGATGCACTGCCATTGTTTGGGCAGATATTGGATCTTTTTTACTTGTCACTTTTACACTGTATGTATTATAACATGTCACTGTAATAATACATTTATCATGTATAAGCAAACATACATGTATTTGCAAGTATTCATAAATTCATAGTCATACATTCATTCAAAAATTCATAAATTTATTAAAAAAACCTTTATATTGTGTATGTTTGATGAAAATATGTAGAAGTCACTACTTTAGAGTACAGTGAAATGAGAGCAAAGTTGCACTCCATATTTTTTGGAGGCCTGTTAATTCCAAAGAGAAATCCTACGGGTTATGTCTCATCTTCCTTTCCTTTCTTCCTTGTTTGTTACTGACATAGGCCTTACTGTGTAGGCAGGGCTCACCTAGAATTTGCTTTGTTGCAAGCTGACCTCAAACTGAAAATCCTTTCTTCCCTGCCCAAGTGCTGGGATTGTAGGCCAATGCCACATGGCTGGCTGTCCTTTCCTCTTTTCACAGAAAATGTGGAAAATTCCATGTAAACCCATTGTCACTGCTGCAAAACTAACCCAAAGATCTCTGTGATTTAATTTTGGAAACAACATTCGAAGGAGAGATAGATATTACTTGTCTCATTGCTGTGTGGGTTCCTCTCGGCTCGGAGTTCATAGCAGGAAGTCAGGGCAGCAGGAACTTGAGGCAGCTGCACACATTGCATTTCAGGAGGCAGAGAGTGGGGAATACTGGTCAGTTCACTTCTCCTGTTCATTTAGTCCAAGACTCTATGGAATGGTGCCACCCACATTAAAAATGGGCCCTCTCACTTAGTACCTAATCTTGATAATCCCTCACAGGCTTGCCCAGAGATTAGTCTCCAAGGTGATTCTAAACCCTGTAAGTTGACAAAGTTTAACATCACAGCATATTTCGAATGTTATGGGTGTTCCAGTGGCCCATCTGTAGATTAAAGATGAAGGAATAAGGTCAAGGTCATATTTATGATGTCATGGACCACCACAGTCAGAAATTACCTTGCCCAGAGTCACCTTTCAATGCTGAGAACATAGGCGGAGTAGTAAGGGAGAGCCAATTCTGACGGGCTGTGGGGAATTAGCAGTGGTTCAGAGTCTGCATGACTAGCCATTTGCAAAGAAACGTTTGGAATTTCCTTTTAGGTCTAGGGGATGGAATTTGTAAGTTAATGTTTAAAAAGATGGATCATTAGAAAATTGGTCAAATTTGGGCTTGATTTTTGTTGAAAAAAGACACAAAATGTGTTTACTTGAATTTATATACCAAGTCCTCTCAGTAATCCTTATCAAAGTTTTTACAGCTTCCTAATCCAAGTGCTTCTAGATGCTCCACAACATTTCTATTAGTTGGGTTTTCTTTTCAGAATGTAATCATTGCACTCAAATATGAAGGTGTATATCATTCCTTTCAGACACTGTTTAACCAGTTATGATCCTTTAAAGAACGGTTGTTAGGGCAAAGAGATGGCTCAGCAGGTAAGGGTGTTTGTTACCAAGCCTGACAGCATGAGGTCAATCCCAGCACCCATGTGGTAGAAGTGAGAACTACTTCCTCAAGTTGTCCTCTCTCTGTGTGTCTCTCTGTCTCTCTCTCTGTGTCTCTCTGTGTCTCTGTTGTGACTCTATCTCTCTCAAATTAAATAAATGAATGTAAAAAAACAGTTTTAAAGTTTTTTTTTTCTGGTTTTGTTTTGGTTTTTATTGGTGTTGTGTTTTGTTTTGATCAGGCATGGTGGTACACATCTATAATGCCAGCATTCAGTAGGCAGAGGCAGGAGAGTTGCTGCATATTTGAGGCCAGCATGGACTACATAATGAATTCCACACCAGCCCAGGCTACATTGTGAGACCCTGTATTCAAAAAACAAAATAAATCAAGTTTTTGTTCTGATATTCAACATCACTGTTTCAAACCAACAGAACCTTTAGTGTTATTGTTTCCTTAGCGTGAATATAGTATGAACATAACGTCTATGTCCATTTTCCATGAAATAGTTATACAGAGGAAGGCCCATAAATAAAAAAAAAAAAAAAAAAAAAACAACTTTTAAATCATTTTGTCATTTTTCCTCTTGGTCACTATTTCTATAGCGTGTCCTTTAGATGTCAATGTCCAGGGTGATTTTCTCAAACTCTGAGTCCCATATGCAGTTTGCTAAGATGCCCTAGATGGGTGATCTCGAAAGCTGCTGCTTCACCACTGACTTTGCTAGAGAACCGCTTTTCATTTATATTTATATCTAGGTCCTTCATCCAGCAGCAAGTTGTCGGAAACCCATATAGTTAGGGAATTATCCTACAATGATGTGGGAAAAGAAAATCTGAAATGTGTCTTCATTTTCAGTTAAGAGACATAGTAAAGAAAACGAAGACTGGTTCAAAAAAAAAAAAAGTTTTTAATTTACGGTCATTAAGTATTAAGAGTTACCAAAAAATTACTTTAGTAAGTGCAGGGTAGATGTGGTGTGGAAACCCTAAAGCACAAAGCAACAGTAGAAATGGGATGGCAGAAATAGGATTGGACATAGATCTCGAGCAGTTTTCCTAAGGCTACAGAGATCTCATCAGTAAAAGGGTCATTGGGTGAGTGTTTAGACTTGCCTCAAGCTATCACTTTCTAGATTTATTATAGAACACCAAGTTACTAATAACAGCATTGGCTCTTAGTGCAGAAGCAAGAGTCATCACTGCTGGACTTAGATGTCTGTGACAGGGTTTCAAATGTATTAGATTTCACACCTGGCAGCCTTTCTTTCAAGGCTTCATTTGATTATCAAGTCAGTCAGATGCTCTTTGAAGCAGTGAACCCCAGGGCTGAAAAGATTAAGAGCTGCAGTGAAGAGCACTGGCTGCTTTTGCACAGGATGGGGTGCGATTTCTAGAACCCAGCATGGTGGCTCACAACTGTTTTGTAACTCCAGTTCCAAGGAATCTGATGCCTCTTTGTAGCTCCTTGGGTACCGCATGCATTTGGTACACATACACACACTCAGGCTCACACATGTACACATAAAATTAAATTTTTTAAAAGAAAAGAACCTTACTATTTTTCTTATTCTTGTTTTTCTGAAGACGTTTACCTTGTGCCGATTTGAATAATTAGAGTAGGCATAGGAGGGGCTTCTCTGTCCTACAGTCTTCAAGACTTTCAGAAAGAGGAAAATCAAAGAGATGTCTCTTAGCAATCACTTCAGTGGTTAGCATTTCAGAACACAGCTAGAAGAGAACAGTGAGAAGACTCCAGATTCAATGGAAGTTAAGTGTTCATCATGGTCGGGCCATGTTTGGGTGCACATTTATGTGTGGTCTTGTTCTGTAGACCCTTTCCCTCTCTGGGCCTTAGTTTTTGCTTCTGTGGAAGACTAAGTTTCACGAGAACACCTGAATCCCATTTCCTGCTTAGACTGAAACCAAATTGTTTTCCTCAGTCAAAAATCAAAGACAAATTCTGTTCTTCCCTTAGTCATCTGGATTATCTAGACAATTGGCATAGCCTGGGTTTTTATTTAGTTTTAACTAGGCTATGAGCAAGGGTTTTTTTTTTGGTTTGGTTTTTTTTGGTTTTGTTTAGTTTTGTTTTGAGACTAGGGCCTGCGCATTGCCTTGATGATGCCCTAAAAGGTAGGATAAACCGAAACTTTAGACTCTAGGTACTCTACAATAGTAATTTAATTGTGAGGGTAGAAAAGGTTTTTTACATTCCCCCCTCCCCCTCTCTCCTCTCCCTCTCCCCTCTCCCTTCCCCTTCTTCCCTCCCCCCTCTCTTTTTCTCTCTCTCTCTCTCTTTCTCTCTCTGTCTCTGTCTCTGTCTCTCTCTCTCTCTCTCTCTCTCTCTCCTCGTGTTCTGTGTGTGTGTGTGTGTGTGTGTGTGTGTGTGCATACTCGTGCACATGTATGAAGGACAACTTGCAGGAGTTAGTTCTCTCCTTCCATTAAGTGGATTCCAGGGATCAAACTTGGTCATCATGATTGGGGGCAAGCACCCTTACCTGCTGAGCCATCTTGACAGTCCCAATACTTTTTTTGAGACAGAGCCTTGCTACTACGTGATCCAGACTGTCATAGAATTCCCTGTGTAGCTCAGGCTAGCCTGAAACTTGAAATTCTCCTGCCTCTGCTTCTTAAGTGCTAAGATACAGGCATGTTATATATTGTATATAATATATATGGTGTATATATTATATATATATATTAATATACACACACACACAAAGCACACATACACATATCACATATTTAATATTAAGAGACCGTATTTTTGTTCTTGAAAAAAATGTCTCTGAGTAGATACCTATTTCTGTCTGGCGTGATCTGTTGTCTCTGGTTAGATATTCACAAGATTTTGTTTTGTTTGAGAGAGAGTTTCTCTGTGTAGCCTTGGCAGTCCTGGAACTTGCTCTGTAGACCAGGTTGGGCTCAAACTCCAGAGACCCACCTGCCTCTGCCTTTCAAGTTCTGAATTAAAGATGTGTACCACTACTGCCTGGTACTCACAGGCTTTCATGCAAGACGGGTGGAGAGATGTCTCAATGGTAAGAGCACCTGTCCCAGCATCCACATCAGGAAACTTACAACAGCCCCTAAATTCACCGTTGGGGGTTCTAACACCGTCTTCTGGTCTCTGCAGTCACTTGCACACAACACATGTGGGCATATACTCAGACACCTAAAAAATAGAAGTTTGTTTTTTTTTTTTAAGAAACATAAAGAGGGGCTGGCAATTGTGCTTCTTGATGGACAAGCTTGACCACCTGAGTTTGGTATCTGGAACCCACATAAAAATGGAAGAAGAGAGCCAACTCCATAGTGTTGTGTTCTGACCTTCATATACAATAATAATAATAACAATAATAATAAAAAGCAGAAACATGAAATAAAAGTGCGTGGTTGGAATGAACTGCTGTTTTTCCTTTTCTATTACTTTTCCTGTTACTGTGATGAAAAATTCCCTAACAAAAGCAGCTTAAGGCGGGAAGGGCTTCTTTCGGCTCACAGTTCTAACAGGGAGGCCTTGATGGCAGACACTGGTCACACTGTATCTACTCATAAAAGGGAGGGTATGGATGTTTAAGCTTAGCTGGCTTTCTCTTTCCTTCTTATGCAAGCCAGGACCCAAGTCCAGGGAATGGTTAGAGGAGGTATTCCCATGCCAGTTAGCCTACTCAAGATGACCCCATGGGCCAGGGCAATGGTCTAGCCACACAAAAAGCACTTGCCATGAACAAATCTGACAACCTGAGTTTGATCCCTGGATCCCATAGGGTAGAGCCAGCTCAACCCATATAGTTTACAGTCCCCCAGAATAAAACCAAACTCCTAGAAATTACAAACATTGTTTATGTGAGCACAAAGATTACAGCAATAAACTTATCATCTCTGTTTCTAAGTGATAAGCACAGAAAGTGTGCTTAAGTCAAGCTCCTGTGTTTCTGTATTGTCTTTCTAACCAATACTTGCTCTAGATAAAGAGTCTTATAGGGCCAGGCAGTGCTGGTGTACCCCTTCAATCCTAGCACTCAAGGAGGCAAGGCCAGCCTGTTCTACAGAGCAAGTTCCAGGACAGCCAGGGCTACACAGAGAAACCCAGTCTCCCAGTCTCAACCCCTGCATGTGCGTGTGTGCACACACACACACACACATACACACACACACAGCAAAGAAGGTCTTGCAGGCTTGTCAGTTGAGTGTGTGTTTTAGTTGTTTTCTGTTTGTTTATTTGTCTTGTTTGGTTGGGATTCAGGCCCACAGCTCTGCAGGTGCTCCATTCCTGAGCTACATGCTCAGCCTACCTATAAGTTTTCAGGTGAAGGATATTATGCCCTCAGAAATGAGATTTTGTATGTAAAGGGCAGGAGTGAAGAGGCAGCATCTCATACTGGATATTCACCTGACCTGAGCAGCAGAGACTGCAGTCTTCTAGGGGAGTGAAAGTCTTGCGGGTACTGAGATGACGCTGATGCTCCTTATTTCAGGAAGCCGGAGACAACAGCCAGTTCTGCTGGAGGAACCTCTTCTCCTGCATCAACCTCCTGAGGCTGCTCAATAAGCTGACCAAATGGAAGCATTCCAGGACCATGGTAAGAGGGCTTTAGATCACAGAAGCATCCACTCAGCTGACTTGTGCATCATTAGTATTGTACATTGCCTATTGGAAAACTCTGTAGATAACTGGTGCAGAAGTTTCTGCACTTCCTAACTCTGGGTACTTACTCCAAGATGAGTACTCACCAGTCCATTTCTTTCCATGGAACTAAATACAGACACTCTTGAGGCAGCTCTAACAAGGGACGCCAGCCACATTTGGATTATACTTACACATCCCCAAAGTGAAGCAAGTCTAACATTCATTGCAGTGTTGCTTATGATAATAAGAGTCTGGAAACAACCTAAATGTTCATTAACAATTAAATAAATATTAATTAATATTTATTATTAATAATTATTAATATTAATAATTAAATATTAATAATTAATAATAAATAATATTAAATAAGTTATGATGTACCCTTATAGTAGACTATGATAAAACCACTCAAAAGAATGAGGCATTTCTCTGCTGGTGTGGAATAATTTTCAAGTTATATTATTAAATTAAATGAGGCCTTTAATTCCAGCACTTGGTAAGAAGAGGCAAGAAAGAGCTCTGTGATTTTTAAGGCTAGCCTGATCTATATAGAGAGATCCTGTGAGATATGGGGGTTAGGGAGATGGCTCAGTAGTTAAGAGCATGTGCTGTTCTTTCAGAGGCCCCAAGTTTGGTTCCTAGCACCTACATCAGGCAGCTCACATCTGCCTATAACTTCAGCTGCAGGGAGAGCCAATGCCTAAGGGCACCCATACTCACATTCTTGTGCACATGTGCGTGAACACATACACACACACACAAATTAAAAAAAATTTTAAGCAAGATATTGAATAGTGTAGTTGGCTATTGTGTTAAAATATAAAAGTAATATATATGTGATATACCTATAAACAAAAATTTTCTCTAGGGCCAGTGAGATGGCTCAGCTGGCAGAAGTGCTTACTATGCATGCCTGGTGACCTAGCATGCCTGGTGACCCCACAGTGGGTCTAAACTCAAAGCTGTCCACTGACCTCTACATGAGTGCCATGAAGTATTTGCACACATATGTAAAACCACATACATGTATACATGTGACAAAATTGAGCTAATAGTTTTAAATTTTAAGAAAATAACATAAAGACCAGGTGGTGATGGCTCATGCCTTTAATCCCAGCACACAGGAGCTTGAGGCCAGCCTGGCTACAGAGCATGTTTCAGGACAGCCAGGACTACACAGAGAAACCCTGTCTCCAAAAAAGAAATTATCTCCAATGATACCCAAGAAACTAGTAATAGTGGGAATGGTATATATGTTAGATAATCTTTGTTTTGAATTATACAATTTTTAAATTTTTTAGATTTATTCATTTTATTTGTGTTTTGCCTTCATGTATGTATGTGTACCACATTGTACTTGGTACCCACAGAGGTTAGAAGAAGGCACTGGATCCTATGGAACTGGTACAGATGGTTGCGAACTATGATGAGGATGCTGGGAATTGGACCCAGGTCCTCTAGAAGAGCAACAAGTGTTCTTAAATGCTAAGCCATCTTTCCAGTGTGAATATTATAAACCTTAAATGAATTAGTTCTTGGTTTTGTTATATATCACAAGACTGGCTTTGAACTCATGATCAGCCTCTGAATATTGTAATTGCAGGCATGTGCTATCATGTCTGGCTTAATTTGTATGGTGTATATGTGTGTGTGCGCACACGCGTGCCTGCGTGTGTGTTTAGACAGTATTTCGCTCACTCCAGGTTATCCTCAGTTCTTCTGTATTCTTGAAGACTAACTCTTGGGTAGAATAGTTAAAATTCATGAGTTTAAGTTATTGGCAGACAAAATAGGCATCTCATTTTACAATCACTCAGTAATATGCTATTGGTATTTTAAAATCTGGACACATAAATTGAATTTTATGTTTCAATTCAATTCAAGATACTAGGGTCTCCTAGGATAGCCAGGTTTGTCTATGGCCTGAGTTGGAAATCCTAAGAAACTTCACATGGTGATGGACTGTTTGTTACCCCATGCCTGTTTCATTGGGCAGATGTTGGTGGTGTTTAAGTCAGCTCCAATCTTAAAGCGAGCTCTCAAAGTCAAACAGGCCATGCTACAACTTTATGTTCTGAAGCTCCTAAAGATACAGACCAAGTACCTTGGACGTCAATGGAGAAAAAGCAACATGAAGACCATGTCAGCCATTTACCAGAAAGTGCGCCACCGCATGAATGATGACTGGGCTTATGGGAATGGTGAGTATTCTCAAAGTAGTTGGTAGGCGTTCTTCATGAACTTGGAGCTCGTTAACTGGCTAGGTTGACTCGCCACTGAGCTCCTGGGATTTTCCTGTCTCTGCTCCTGCAGCACCGTGGTTATAAACGCATACTGCTGCACCTGGCTTTTATGTAGGTGTCAGGGATCCAAAGTCATGTCTTCATGCCATCTTCCGAGCCCCTAAATATGATACAAGTTTTATGATGTGGTAAAATGTTTGCCTACTTATAGTTTTTGTTTGTTTTAGTTTTGCTTTGTTTTGCTTTGTTTGAGACATGGTCTCGCTATATAGCCCTGGCTGTCCTAGAACTTGCTATATAGACTGGGCTGACCTCAGACTCAGAAGATCTGCCAGCATCTGCCCCCCAAATGCTAGGCTTAAAGGCATGCATCACCATGCCCAGCTGAGTTGGTCCAGACTGATTTTTTATGTTCTGCTCCAATCTCCCCTAGGAGAAAATCTCCCCTTTTCATCTACTATGGAAAGCTCAATAAAAGGAATTTAATTACTCTTAACAATTATAATAAATTACTACAAAGAAATAAGAGATTACAATAAAAAGCCCTCTCATCTTCTTTCTCAGCAGTAACTACTGTTACCAGTTTCTAATCTGCCAAAGATCATTTCTGCTTATATTAGTTTATATGTGAGCATATGAATACTTTTAAAACCTGTAAGCATGCTATATGTCTACATAGCTCTTAAAGGAACATTCTGAGCAGTTTCGCTGTTAGGATCCCGTAGACCATGCTCTGCAGAGCAGAGTAACATCCTGAGTTGTATGTATCTTTTCCTTCCTCTCTTCCTATGTCAGACATCGATGCCAGGCCTTGGGACTTCCAAGCAGAAGAATGTACCCTGAGGGCCAACATTGAGGCTTTCAACAGCCGTCGATACGATAAGCCGCAGGATTCAGAGTTCTCACCTGTAGATAACTGCTTACAGAGTGTGCTGGGGCAGAGGCTGGATCTGCCTGAAGATTTCCATTACTCCTATGAGCTCTGGCTGGAGAGAGAGGTGTTCTCCCAGCCCATCTGCTGGGAGGAGCTGCTCCAGAACCACTGAGCTCTTGACAACAAAGCATGCAGTGGAGGTTGGCTCCAGTAATGTGCTTTGCCTGTCCTGCCTGCTCAGCCTTCATACTGAACTCCAGGAGTATGTGTCAAGGGCAGTTCCAGCCCAGCATCCAGCAGAGACACCCAGCATAATTTAGGGCTATTCTGGATGCCATTAGGCTTCAAGGTAGTTGCAAGACCGGGATCCTGAGCCAAAGCAAATGGATCACCTTGCCCTATGCTCAGCTAGGTACCTAGATGGCCTTTAAATCTCCTGATGGATCCATCCTGGACAGACTCTTCGAAACCTGCTATAATTGTGCCTAGAACCAGGCTGGCCTTTTGTTACTGTGGCTAGCCTTTGTTAGCCACAATAGTAAAAGGAAGTCTGTTATAGCATTTGACCCATGACATTCATCTCAAGCAGGAGGACAGGTACAGGCCATAAAATGAGCCTTTTCTTCTTACCCACTCTACATGCCTGGGACTTAGCATTTAGCAAAACCAACTTTAGACTGTATTTCACGTGTAAAGTGTTGATGCTCACCTCTGTATAAAATAATCATTGGTTCTAAGATGATCTGAGAGCACTGCATCTTTATAAAGAATGGCTGTTTCCAAAACACTGCATGTTACAGAACAGTGTAGGGTTTGTTCCTTAAGAGATCTGTGTTCAATATAAAAAATATTTCATGTGTATTCTGTATAGTACATTGAATGCTTTGTCATTTGGATAGAACCACAACTAATATAATATGGCCTATGGCCTTCTCTAAGAATATCTTGGGTTTTTCACAAAGTGTTCCCGTTTTTAAACATCTGAGTACACTGCAGAAAATTACTTTCTAATATAACCCCAAGTCTTCACCTGCACAGGCAGAGTACATAGGAGTGAGACAGGATCTGGCTATGTAGTCCTGACTAGGCCGGACCTTACTGCGCAGCCAGGCTGGCCTTGAACCTGTAATGATCCTCCTCCTTCTGCCTGCTGAGTGGCATAGGCATGGGCCTCCCCTCCAACAAATTCACTTGAAATGGTTATAGCAGGTTTTATTCACTGAGGTTTGTCCATTTCTGCTGATTTTTTATAATGAAAAGCAACAGCATCCGTTTATATTTTTTCTTCCATGTTTATTGTTTTTACCTTTTCTTTTTCTTTCTTTCCTTTTCTTTTTTTTTTTTAACTGCTAGCAGTTTCAATATGGTTTGTACTGGAAGCATCACACATTTCACGGAGGATTCTCTACGCCTCCTACATAGAAAAATCACATTTTTATCCTTTGCTTTTCAATTTAAGTGTTTGAACGTTTTTATTTTAAAGGTCTTCTCACTGCCCAGACACTACTGAATCTTTTTATGATAGCACAAGGACACTTTACTCCTAGGGAGCTGGTCTAGACTGGCTCATTTACTCTTCCCTTTGTCAAGCACAGTCCCATTTTAGGTCACTATAGAGACCAACATTATCCAAAGGAGCGATCAGTACCTCTGAGCCTCGGGTAGCAGGGTTTCTTACTGTGGAAAATGACAGAGAATGTTAAGTATGTAACAGATGAAATGTCTTAAAATAATTTGCAAATTATATCAAAGCATGACAACAATCCTCATTTCAAACAGCTTACTGAATGTAACATCAGGCAATTTTATTCATCTAGGGTCAGGCTACTATGATTTTAATATTTGAGTAAAAAGATAACTTTTCAGGAAAGACAGTCATCACCAATCTACTTTTTTTTTTTTTTTCAGGTTTTTCGAGACAGGGTTTCTCTGTATAGTCCTGGCTGTCCTAGAACTCACTCTGTAGACCAGGCTGGCCTCGAACTCAGAAATCTGCCTGCCTCTGCCTCCCAAGTGCTGGAATTAAAGGTGTGTGCCACCACCGCCTGGCACCAATCTACTTTAAAGTTATATTATATTCAATTCTGTAAAGAAAAAACAAGTTGCCTTTTGAAAAAAACACATAAATGCTTTCTGAGGCACAGAAGTATTATTAATACAGAAGCTTTAATATGTCATATTTTATTATTTATAACTCTTGAGAATATTAATTCTCAATGCAGATGGAGAAACTATTATACCTTGCAAAAAAGAATGATTAATTTCAGATCACATCATTTTCCCCGGCAACTTGCTGTGGCTAACTTTCCGGTATCACAGCAAGCCCCATGTCTAAGATAACTGGGTTGAGATCTCCCAGTTTGAGAGCTGGCATATGTGGTTAGGAATAGCTTCAGATTAACCAACGTTTAATGAAGATTGCAGTTTCTACATAGAAGCATGCTATTTGTATTATTTATAATATAAGAACTTTCTTTGTGAATATTTCAATGAAGTTTGTTCATCTCACCGAACACTTTAATAAAGAGAAAACCTGGTCTTAGAAATTTGGTCTCTAATTCTTTAACATAAGATAATCAAAGTTATGTTAAATAGAAAAGGATACAGGATAAATATAGAACTCCAAGCCTGAATGATGTAAACAAGTGTTTATTTCATCGTCACAGATCTGGAGCCAGCCACTTGGCTCACCTTAGATTGGCTTTTCTCTAAAATTATCCTTATTCTGGCATAAGGCATAATGGATGTCCCTACTGCATACTGTTTCATTCTGGAAGACAAAAGCAGGAAACAAACCATATTGTGCAAGTACATTTCAGAGCTCCTGCTTGTTGTGGCAGAAGGGACATAGTTCATGTCATTGGCTAATGCCATGCAATCAGCTCACATGGACAAGCCTAACACTGGGCCAGAAGAGCATACTCCACCCAGCTGACAATGCTGTGCTTTTATGCTCATGCTAATGAATATCGTTTCCCATCCTACACAGAATACACACAACTCCTCCCCAAGGAAGGCTTCAAATCTTACCCAATGAGATCTTAAAGTTCAGGGTATCATCCTCTCTCTCTCTTCTCTCTCTCTCTCTCTCTCTCTCTCTCTCTCTCTCTCTCATAGAAACATTGTCCCAGGCTGACCTTGATGTAGATGTAGAGTCTATTGACCCTGAGACTTGAAAACTGAATAACAGTAACGCGTAACTGAATTAATAGTGATCATTTCAAATGTGGACATATACTAGAACATCCTTTTGGGGGTTTTGTTTGTTTGTTTTCTTCTGGTTTTCAAGACAGGGTCTCTCACTCTGTAGACCAGGCTGGTCTCAAACTTAGAGAGATGCCTACCTCCTGAGTGCTGGGATTAAAGGCCTGCTCCACCACCACCTGACACCAGGACATCTTTGTACATCTTAACACAAATTTTTGTCAATGGTATCTCAATAAGGCTGTATTTGTTTTGTTCTGTTTTTGAGGCAGGGTCTCACATAGCTTGGGCTGGCCTTGCATTTGTTATTTGCTGAAGACAAACTTCAACTTTGGTATATATCAATCCATAGTGATTGATCTGTGATCCCATTGAACAAATGTTCATTTGGATAGGGAATGTCTTTAGGCTTCTCTACAGAAGTAATCCCCTACCTTTCTGTGTTCTCTGGAGTTAGAAACAGATTTCTTTGTACTTAGAAACAGAAGCAGGAAGATTGTGGTTTGGGGGCCAACCTGAGCTACATAGTGAGGCCCTTGTCTCAAAAAAGCATGAAGGTGCATGCTTCATGATCCCATGCCAGCAGTAGTAGTCTCCTTGTCTTCAGCTCTTGGCTTCTCCACCTGAAGTATTGCCAAAATGTTGCCTTCTTAGAAGCTGACTCTGGACAAGCGGACCATGAAAGGGAAGTGGGCCGTTATGAGAGTGGACCTCAGTGTTTCTATGAAGAACAACCAGATAACAAATAACCAAAGGATCAAGGTTGCCGTTCCAAGTATCACATTCCGCGTGGACATGGAGCCAAGTTGTCCTTATGAGCCACCTGATGGTGTTCCCATGGATGACAAATGCTCCTTAGAAGCAGTTGCTACAGAACTCAAAATCTCTGCTAGTCATGAATGTTCTGTACTTGAAGGATTGTGTGGGCCCAGAAGTAAGAAAGCTCATGCCAACCCAGCGGCTGGGTCTGCCATCCGGCTGGAGAGCTTCCACTTCCATGTGGAGAAAGAAGAAAAGGGAAAAATGCTTCTGGGAATGAGACTATAGCTAAGCCATACAAAATAGATGTTTTCCAAGCTTCACTGTCCAAATGAAGGGGTGTCTATGTCAACAATGCTTTGGGGACTGTGCACTGAGCCCACAGTTCCATGGTGGGTGTGAATCTTCCACAGAAGGCTGGATTTTTTTTTTTTTTTTTTGAAGGAGCTGAACTACTTTGCTAAGGCTTTAGAGAGTTCAGTCTTGGGCAGAGCTAAAGGCAAACAAGATCTGGCTGATTAATAAATGCTGGAGAGTCGAGATAATTCATTAGTAGGGGAATGGCTTTTACTTTCTTTAAACAACATAGATTTTGATTTCTCTGTACGATGAAGGAGGCAATATCATCAAAGATCTTATGTCCAAAACAGAAAAATGGCCCTAAGATTACCTTGTCTATTGACTTGATAAGTTTGGTAAGGATGCCGAGACTGGTCAAGCTGCTGTGGCCTTTGGATATCTGGATGGGCTTGGACTCAGGTACTGATAGTAGCAAGCAATGTTCTGAAGCCATGGTTCCAACTGAGTAGATTGTTCAGATTGGACCTGTGAAAGCATTTAAATGAGAAGCTTTTTCCAGGAAGCCAAGTCCCTCATTGATGCAGTGGTGACAGTCACTTCTAGGGGTTGCATTACTATCCATAGTAGAGATGTGTCCACTGCCACACACTGTACCAAATAGGATATGGGATGAGATCAGCCATGTGAACACTTGAGTGGTGCCAACCTAAAGCCCCTGGGAGGTAAAGTCCTTCCTGAGATGGATGCTCTCAGCAATGTTCAGTCTTTTCTTACCACTGGGTTCCTGTGCACAGCTGCTAAGTCAGCTTAGTGTTTTCTACATCTCCATTTGGTGTTAGCCCAAGGTTCAACTAACGGCCAGAAGATGTAGCATCAGGAACCCTTACACAGCATCTCAGCTCATCCGCTTTAGATTCCTTAGTGACTAAACCATTGCGTGCTCTAGAGTGCTCCATTTATAGTCTGCCTGCCTGTAAAAGAAAATAAGCTGTGATCGCCTAGCTCCCTCCTTCATGTTGCTGTTCATGACTGCGTGGAATTAAGATGAAATTCCATTGTAGGTTCAGAGAGAAATCAGTGATATGTTAAACAGTAAAGATGTCCACTGCAGGCAAGGGCACATGAGGTCAGTTCCTTTTCTAACATCCTTTGCTACATCTGCAGAAGGGATTAGAGAACTTTTCTTCTCTACTCCCAAGACTGCACATCCTCCCTACTGTACTTCCTGATTAAGGACTGTTGAGGCATGAGAACCAGTTTATATTTTGAACAGTCATTATCAAAAGCTCTTTCAAAGTTTAATTCCAGTTAGCCTATTTGCCAGTGGTTACAAGTGTAGCTCCTTTACATGCCTCTCTAGATTTGATTACAGGTCCTTTGAGTGTGTCGAGCCTCTGTAGAGTCTCTTTTCTTTGAGCATTTTTGTCCAGTGAAAGAGTTTACTGGGGCTTTTGAATGCCACATTCTGTTTGGTCTTTGCCCCAGGGCAATATGCTAAAGCAGCCTTTTAATTCACAGTGTCTTCATAGTTTTTCTCATGAGCTGGATAAACAGTCACAGTGGGCAACCTTTGTTAAATCTTGAAATTTCTGAATTACCTTTTCCTTGCTTCGTAATAGGCCAGGTTTTTGTTCATTTGTTCGTTTGTTTGTTTGTTTTTGTTTGTTTTGCCATTACTTCCTTGTAATATTTTAACAAATGCAGCTAATACTAGCCAACTCCTACTACCCACATTTCTGTTTTCAAATCTTTTCACCCAAGTCAGACATGATGACACAAGCCTGTAATCCCAGCACTCTGGATGCAGAAGCAGCAGGGTCACTGGAGCCTCCTAAAGGCCAGTCTAGTCTACTAGTGACTTCTGAGACAGCCGGGGCTACACAAAGAAACCCTGCCTCAAAAAAGCCAAAAGAAATAGGAGGAGGAATGAAGGAAGAAGGAGAAGAAAGGAGGAAAGATGGGAAGAGGAGAAAGAGGAGGAAGGAAGGGAGAAGGAAGAAGAGGAGGAAGAAAGGAAGAGGACAAACAGCAGCAATGCTCTCTGGCAAACCCTTGTAGCACTGGTTTGTAATTGCAGCTACTCAGCAGTAAGCTTGAAAGTTCAAGGCCAACTCAGGCAATTTAGTGAGACTCCAAACAAAAAATTACCAGAAGGGGACTGTGGCTTTGGGGGATATAGCTCAATGGTAAGGTATTTGCCTAGCATATTTATAACTGAAAGTTCACTCTCCAGTAGTACCCCTCCCCCAACAAAGTGCATTTTCCATCTTCAAGTTATCACAGGCACTAACTTGCCAAATTTTTTGGCACTGTAACAGATTGTCACTCTTCTCACTAGGACACTAGCCTGTAAACCAACTATGGGAGGGATTCCTACGGTAACCTCATGCCACAGATTCCAGGATTCCAGACATACATGATGTCTGACAACATAATCCCCAAATTCTCAGAGGTAGCAACAAACCTTTTTGATCAGGTGAGGGGGTACATGTGTGCCCAGTACTCTGAGGCAGATGGCCATGCTTTTAGTCCCAGCACTGGAGAAGCAGAGGCAGGGGGATCTCTGTGAGTCTGAGGCCAGGCTAAACTACACAATGAGAACCTGTCTCATGAAAACATACAGCAACAACAAAAACACTAGAATTCCTTTCTAACTCAAGGGTCTGAATACTTAGTGTGGGAGTTTGTTGTTCCTGTCTTCTCTTTCTGGGCTCTAAGATGACTGATGGAAAAGGCTTTGTTCTCAGTAAAACAGGAAAAAAAGATTAATTCATACAAATAAAGTTAGCACCTGCTACTCAGACACGGTGCACCTTTCAAGGGTTAGCACCTCATACGGCCAAGCCTGATACTGTTTAAGGACATTACTTCTCTACAGGACGGCATGCCTGGATTAGGCTCTCACAGAGAAGGAAAGCATATAACTAGGAACAAGAATAATGTCTACCACAGTTGTATAAATATCTTCAGAAACTTTGAGGTAAAGAGGTAAAACGGATGCTAGCTCAGCAATTGTGAATCATCACCATGACTTTCCAAGGCCTCTGCATCTTGAAAGAAAACTTGAACTACAATTCCCAGAATTCCCTACACTCCATGAATCCCGGTTAAAATCTATTAGCAAGCCCATTATCTTCTGGAAGTAGTTACAGTCAATTAGACATACAGACATACACAATACACGAGTCACTGCAGATTCTCAGTGAGCTCTGGAGGTGAGCAGTGTGACTGTCAGAGATCTTAGAATCTTAAGAGCTTTCCCATGAGCTCCAGAGAATCCTCCATCTCAGTGGTTTGTGTCACCTTCGGCTGTGACTTTCTCAACCTAGTAAGACCCTGTCTCAAAATTAAACCATAGCTGGAAAGAGAGGCAGGAGAATCTCTGTGTGGTAAGTCAATGTTTTCTGTAGTAAAAAACATTACGTGACTAAGTCATAAACGACATTTTTGTGGAACAGCAGGGTTTTTTTTTAACAATACTAGTACTAGTCTTACATCCATGCTTAATAATATTTATGAGGGCTCTTCCCCCCCCCCCGTGGCCTAATCACATCCCATTTACTTTAATGCAACTTTATATGAGGTTTTTCAACATGTGTAACAAAATTTTAGAGTATGATTATCTACAAACATGAAATATAATTTTTATCAGCCTTTGAGTCCCTACTTATTTTTTCTCCCCCTCCCCCACAGGGGAGAAGAGAAGTGAAGAGCATCTACCGCCTTTCTAATCTCAACACTGACTGTATAACAATACAAGACATGCACAATCTCTAAGACGGAGTAGAACACGGGAAAAAAGATCACCAGCAAAACACGGGAGCGTGCGATGGTTTGGGAAATGTTGGTTGGTCTGGGTAAATCCTAATAGGGGACATTTGGAAAACATACGACTTATTGTTATAGCTCAAAATAATTTAGATGGATGTCCCTGCCAAAGTCCGTGATTTAAAGGCATGGTCCTCAGGGTGGGGCCTTAGGAGAAAATATTTGGTAACTGGGAAGCACACTCACAGAATGGATCGTGGGTCTCTAACCCCTCCCTTTGTTTCCTGGCTCTTCTGGGAAGCAGTTACTCTGCCGCTGCTCCTGCCATAATGCCCTGCCCTTACGTGGACCCAAGCAACAGGTGTGGGACCTCCAGGACTCTGAGCCAAGGTAACAGTTTCCTCTTACATTTCTGTTGTTTTGTGGGATTTTTTTGTTTGTTTCACAGGTCTCAATATGTAGTCCTGGCTGGCCTGGGATTCTCTACATAGACCAGCCTAGCCTTGAACTCACAGAGATTTGCCTACCTCTGCCTTTCAAGTGCTGAGATTAAAAGCACATGCCACCATGACAGGCTACCTTGGGTGTTTTGTCCCAGTGATGGAGGATTGATATAGTCCCCGTTTTTAGTTATCTTCTACTGGTGAGCCTTCAGTAGCTTCTGGTATTCTGTTAGAAATCCTTATCTGCAAAGTTTATATGTTAAGGCCTGAGCACTTTATACCTTCAAGAACATAGTCCAGATGGATTAATTTCCCAAATGTTGTCTAGTACACTCTCCTTAAAACACCAAACCCAACATATGCAATGATATAGATGTATCTCAAAACATTTATGCTGGTTTCCTCAAGTGTACAGTGTTAAGAGAAATTAAACTCATGGTAAGAATACATATCAAGCAAACTGTTACCAGAGGATGAAGGAAGAGACGGGTAGAGATTAGCATAGCCCAATGACACTTTAGGGATGTTGGAATTTGGCGTAATCTTGTGATGATGATTTTTGTAAGTGTGCAATTAGGTTAACCTTATCCCATGTGTGTATTTCACTATATGTCATTTACAAATGAATAATTTTATAAGAAATAAACATAAAAATTCATTTTAAAAAAAAACAAAAAACAACCAAAACCTACCAAACCTGTTATTGGACCCAACCAAGGTTTTCTATGACAATATGTCATGCTGAATGTCCATTCCTGTTCCCAGTTCCTCTGTTGCAACCTTAGGCCACAGATACTAGTACTAGGAGGTGGGGCCTTTGGGACATAGGTCATGAAGGAAGAGCCTCCCCAAGTATGATTAGTGCTTGTATTAAAAATACTCAAGAGGACTTTCACTCTTCTACCATTGAGGGCACAGTGAGAAGCCATCACCTATGAGTGTCACCCCTGAATCTGCTCTGGTCCTGGACTTCCCAGCCTCCAGCTTATGGTGCTCTGTTACAGCAACCGGAACAGACAATGATGTGTATTCCTGAAATGAAAGGGGTCTGAGGCGGTGTAGGCTAACCTCCTGCCACAGGAGGACTCCGAAGTGCTCATCGAACCCCTAGTATTTTCACAGAAAAGAACCTCACCATTTAGAGGATGGACAGACAGTTCAGTGAATAAAAGCACTTGCTGTAGGAGTCCTGGGTTTAGTTCCCAGCATTTGCATGGCTACTCAAAATTTTAACTCCAGTTTCGGGGAATCTGGTGCCCTCTTCTGGCCTCCACAGGCACTACACACACATGGTGCACTAACATGCAGGCAAAACACACACATACAAATAAAAATGTCTTTAAAAAAAAATCTCTACACTTCAGTATCATTAGTAACAACTGTCTGTGTCAGAATTAAGCAGTATTAACAGCTTTTGGGTTGTGGACCAGAACCACCATAAATATATCTCTATGGAATACAAAACCCAACTAGCCGTCAGCTGTGTATTTTCTTTACTCTATTAACTTCTGAGCGCTGTTACAAATTGCTGGGAACTGGGTGACCTTAAAACAGCACAAATGGGACTGAATATACAGCTCAGCAGTAGAGCGGTTTCCTTGCATTCCAAGGTCCTCAGTTTGATCTCACTGCCACAAAGCCTGAGAAGGAAGGTCCACAGGCACCGCACTCCTTCCGAGAGGGGCTCCGTGGCTCTTCCAGCTTGCAGGAGTTCAGGGAGTCTGTGTTTGTAGCACATCGGTCCAGCCTTTGCTTCTGTGGTCACAATTTTCTCCTCTCCAAATGTCTTTGGCTTTGCTTTCACAAGCATCCCTGTGGCTGCATTTAAGGTCCACATGGATAAACTTCTCTCAAAAAAATCCTGAACTTGATCGCATCGTTTGTCGATGTTTTGCTATACAAAATAATATTCACAGTTCGGGGGAGGGGGCTAGGATGTAGGCAATCTATTTTTGGAGCGACGATTCAATTCACTATGCTAACTAATGCTTGTCAAAAGTCCAAATAAGACTGGAGAGGTGGCTCAGTTGATAAAGGGCTTGCTGTGCAAAAATGAGGACCCCCGGGTACCACATAAAGAAAGAGGTAGTGGCACAAACCTCTAAGGCCTGTGTTAAGATATAGCTCAGGGCCTGGACAGAAGTGTAGGGGCTCCATCGGCTGGTAGTCTAACCAAAGCAGTGAGCTCCAGGCTCGGTGACCGACCCTGAGGTGAAGAGCAATTGGGGAAGTCACCCAACATTGGCCTCTGGCCACCACATTCATGTACACATACTCGTTACTTGTATACTTCAGCATGTGTGTGTACACAACACACTCCAAAAAAAAAAAAAAAAAAAACCCTAAGACATAGCAAAATTAACTATTTTACTTTATTAGAGATAAGTAGCTTATTCCATTTTAAAAATAAAAGTATAGAATCAAGTAAAATGTTTGAGGCTTGGGAAAAGGATATATGAGGGAGCGTCAAGCTAGAGGTTTTTGCTAGCATGTTTGCTGAGAAAATTCATGTGAGGAACTCAGAAACATAGTAGCACATAACAAAGAGCACAGTGTCTCCAGCTGCTTTCCTATCTTGTTCCCCAGAAGTCATCATTACCTGCATGATTTTTCTATAGCCCTGGCTGGCCAGAAACACCTAATCCCCTCCTGCCTCAGATTCCCAAGTGCTGAGATTACAGGCACGAGTCACCATGACTGGCCATTTTAGAGACCGTTTTATATCGCTGTGCTGGCTGGTTTTTAATGTCAACTTGACACAGGCTAGAATCATTTCACAAGAAGGGACTTTTGAGAAAATACCCCTACCAGGTTGGCCTGTGGGTATTTTTCTGATCAAGCTTGCTGTGCGGGGCCCATCCTTCTGAGGGCAGTGCCACTGATGGATGGGTGGTCCTGGATGGTATAAGAAAGCAGGCTGAGTAAACCATGAGGAACAAGCCAGTAAGCAGTGTCCCCCCAATGGCTTCTGCTCAGTTCTTGCCTCCAGGTCCCTACCCTTAGTTCCTGCCCTGGCTTCCTTTAGTGATGGATTTATAATCTGTAAACTCTTTCTTGCTCAAGTTCAGTCATGGTGTTTTGTGACAGCAATAGATAGTTGTGGGAATTCAATAATTAAATAATTCTTCCCTAAAACTAACTTTAAGTATTTCATGGGAAAAAAAAAGTCTAAATGGAAAAATGAGATGTGTATGTGTGTATGTTTGTGTGTGTGCATTCCTGTGCGTGCATGCGTGTACGTATGTGTGTACACGTGCGAGTGTGTGTTGTCTGTGTATGTACACATGTGTGTGCGCATGTGTGTGTGTTGGGATGGGAAGGGGCATTCACTCAATTCCCATAGCAACAATAGGTCAACACAGTCTGAAGTCTTTCCTCCCAGCAGGTCTGCATATCCAGACTCCCAAGTCCTATAAATGCAAGGAGATTTATCTGACTGTGTCATGAGGAGGTGCTCGGGCTTCTGGCTTTAATAACAGGCCAGATTTAAATTTACAAACAGAAGTTTTAAATTTTTACTTGATAGGAAATGCCAAAGTCTTTGTAACGGCAGAGTGGAAAAGTTCTCCCACCTCTGCTCCAGCACCTTTGGTGACAGTGACTTCCTTTCTAAGACAGTGCCATCTGTCCCCTTGCCTCCAAATGGAAACATGACTTTGTACATTTGGTAACTTTCTGTTCGAATGCTTACTAGAACTTGCAAGAGGAAGATTGTTCATGTGATAAGATTTCTGAGCCCCACAATATTTTGCCCGGAAAGGCAGCACAGTGCCGTCGGCCCAGAGGGTTGGGGACTAGTCCTGCCTCTGTGATGGGCAGCAAGTAATTTACCATCTCCACACCTCAGATTGCTCACCTACAGAGTGGGATAACACTGGGGGCTATGATTTGATCTTAAATGCGACCCCCCCGCCTCTGGCAGATGGTAGAACCTTTAGGAGGTGAGGCCTAGGGAAAGGACGTTAAGTACTGAGGAGACACCCCAGAAGCTGGCGTGCTGTTCTCTCCTCAGCCACTGTGAGAAGCGAGTCTTCATCTGTCATACACTCTGTTCATGGCCTTGCTACAGGCCCAGTGCCTGTGCCGGGCTGAGCAATTGTAGACTGAAACTGCGAGTCAGACCTTTTCTTCTCTTTAAGCTGATGATGTCGGGTATTTTGTTACAGCAATGGAAACCTGCCAGCACCCCTCACCTTTCCTGGGCTGTAAGGACTAAGTGTGTGAAGGTCAGAAGAGTGCTTGCTACACATGACTGATGACTAATGTGTGACTTAGTTCTCATGTCTCTCCCTCTCAAAGAACTGCCCCACCCCAAGAAGAATAAAGTCCCGCTTCAGTTTTCTACATCAAGGGTCAGCAAATTACACCCCATGGCCAAGTCAACCCACGAACTCAGAGAGGTGTTAATGTCCTTTTGTTCTTTTGTTTGTTTTGTTTTTCAGACAGGATGTCCTGTAGGTCAGTCTGGCTGCAAACTCACCACGTGGTCAAGGATGACCTTGAATGTTTTCGGGTGGAGGTGCACAGTTGTATACACACATGTGCAGTGGAGGCCACAGATTAATATCAGATTTTTTTTTAACATGGGTGCTGCATATCTAAATTCAAGGTTAAGCAGCACCCATTTTACAGACTGAGCCTGTTCCTAGCCCTGACTTTGAACTTCTGATCCTCTTGCCTCCATCTTCTCAGTATTGAAAGTATAGACTTGTACCACTCAGACCAATTTATGAGGGGCCAGGGATCAAACCTACAGCCTCACAAAAGCTAGGCAAGCATTCTGCCTACAGAGCTACTCGGCAACCTAGTTTCACATTTTTAAGCGATTGGGGGGAAGGGAGGGAATTCAACAAAGAAAATGTTTTACGACATGAAAATTCTATGAAATTCAAATTTCACTTACCACACCAGCTTAGCGGGAAAGCAGCCGTATCTGTTTATGTACATGCTAGATGGAACTCCATTTGCACTGTCAGCAGTTTAGCATTTACAAAAGATTTAGCCATCCGTCAACTCAACAATATTAATTCTGCCCCTTTTCACAATCTTCTGATCCCAGCTGTTATTCCTCTCTGAGGTCACCCCAGGTGGTTTCGGGGTACCCCTTAGTTGCTGGAACCCTACTGGCTGACCAGAGGAACCGGCCTCCAGAAAACACTGCTGTTTTGGCATCTCCCTGTTCAGTATCATCTATCATGGATGTGGGTTCTATGTGAAGCGAGCATTTAACAGAATAAAAAGAAAAAAAGGATGGAGGAAAAGGCAGGAGGGGACAGAAGGAAGACACGGGGGTTTTCGAGGGTAACTTCTAAGAAAGACAGTGATAAAACACTCTGAATTCAGCTATTCTAAGAATGCGTGCTTCCATTCTGGTCCTGTGGTTTCACAACCCCACAGTTCGTTTTACTATTTATAAAGAAGACATAAGGATGTGTATTCATAAATAGATAAAAGGAACCGTAGCTTTTCTGAAGTGAAGTTCAATAGCTTTCCAAATTTAACACCTTCCCATTTACACTGAGGATTTGTTCAGTTCTTGTGGGAAAAAAAAAACCAGTTCTATCTTAAGTCCCCAACAGTAAGTGGTTTCTCTCTCTCTTCCCTCTCTTTCTCTCCCTCTCTCCTTCTTCCCCTCTCCCTTCCCCTTTCCCCTCCCCACTCTCTCTGAGCTCTGAGCTAGGGTTCCACTATGTAGCCTAGGTTAGACTCAGACTCTCTAGTCTTACTCAGCTTCCCACACTCTGGAATGACGAGTGTGTCACAGAATGACAAGTGTGACACAGCACACCTGATTCAAATGACTCGACACCTCTTGCTTTTTGTGGTGTGGGGTTCTATGCACACTAGGCAAGTACTCTCCCACTGAGCACCACCCCAGGCCCAAGAGATTCTTCAAAGGACTAGCTCTAAAGAAAATGCATACTGCACAGCCAACGAAATTATGTTTTGGTTCTACCAGTAACCTTCAGCATCTGTCATAAATAAAATCTTCCTTTCAGCTAGAAACCATAGCAGCTTACCTCTCCTCCCATAGGTCAACAACAAGGCTTTTCCAGGACATAGGCTAGCTCACCAGCCAATGAAGAAAGGCCTGCCCTGAAGTTCTTCCAGTTGTCATGAGACCATGTTATGCCGCTGGAAGACTCACTTTATCTTAAATCTTTTTTAAAGGCTTTCTTATGTTTATAAGCACTTTCCTGCGTGTATGCAGTGATAGAACACTCTGAATCTAGCCACTCTAGGAATGCATGCTTCAATTCTGGTCACGTTTTTTTTTTTTTTTTTTTTTTTAACAACAGCACAAGTATATCTGGTGTTCTTGGAGGCTAGAAGAGGGCATTTGTAGGCATAATTTTTTGTACACTGTGTAAAGTTCACCCTGGTGTAATTCAAATGCTGATTTCTCTGCCTTCATATCTTGTTTCCATCTGGACACGGCATTGTAATGCCTAAACCAAGAATCTCCTGCCTCAAGTTTGTGTAGTCAGTTCTTATCATTTATTCTCTGCCTTGATAAATGCTTATCACCCAACTGGCTGTGCAGAAGAGAGAATGGAGCGGGATGTCCGCCAGACACAGGAAGGACAGAGGGGAGGGAGATTCAGATCACCCAGCAGGATGGAGGAGTTGGAGCCATGAAGAAAGAGTGTGAAGAGCCAGATCAATACTAAATACACACGTGTCACAGGATGGGGCTGGGAGGCAGCCACATTAGTACAGAAGTTTAAAGTAGATCATTCAACGGCCCAGCTATCGCAGTGCTGTTTGAAATAAATCTCTTGGCTTCTCTGTAAAGTTATTGGGATTAGCATGAGGTAAATAAATACAGCTGCCGCATTAATTCACTGCCACATATAGTAAAGTGTTTTCATTTATAGGCATTCACTCTGGAACTGGAGTTAGAGATGGTTGTGAGGTGCTGTGTGGGGCCCAGCACCAAACCCAGGTCTTCTGTAATGGTAGCAAGTGCTTGTAACAGCTGAGCCATATCTCTAGTCCCAATATGTCTATCTCCTTTAAAGTACGGCTTACTGGAAAGACATTAAATTCCAAGACATTTTTACTTTTATGCTATCACATCGCCCTTATAGGAAGCCATAAAAAACACAATTCAGAGAGTTGTTTCAAATTCCCCAACTATTAAGTAATAAGACAAAGACTTGAGTCTTCATCTCTGGCCTGGAGTCGAGAGCACCTTCCTGAATAGTTTTAGTGGTTAGCAGCTCAGGTTAAAGAGGGTGCTGGCTCCTTTTGTCAGCTCGACACAAACCTATATTTACCTGGGAAGAGGGAAGCACAAGGAGCTGCTTCCATCAGATTGGCTGCGGGCATGATTGTAGAGCATAGTCTTGGATAATGATTGATATGGGAGAGCCCAGCTCACTGTGAGTGATTGACACCCTTGAGAAAGTGGTTTTGGGTTATATAAGAAGCAAGGTAATACCAAGTGTTGTTGAGGTTTGACCTGTTGCTCTATAATGCTAAATACTGGCCCAGGTCTGGTTGCCTCAGGGATGAGGGAATCCTCACACACACCAAGTGATGCTATGTAACCTTGCTCCAAAATTTAAAACTATTGTTGAATAAAGATGTCTATAGCCTATGGCTGGGCAGAAGAGAGGTAGGTGGAGCTTCAGTTTGGAGGGGGCCTGAGAGAGACCATGAGAGGAGAGAGGTGGAGAGAGGTGGAGAGAGGAGAAGATGGCATGGGGTGAGGATCATGGGAACTGCCATGAGGGCTGACCAGTCAGAGTAAAAGCAGTCCAGGTGGAACCTGGCAAGTCATATCTCAGGGTTATTGGGAAGCAGACAAAATAGCATAGAGGGTAACCTGCCCAGTTCTACTGCTTTAAAGGTTTGTTGTAAATATAAAAGGTTTGAGTCTTTTATCTGGGAACTGAATGATCAAAGTGGGGGTAGAAACTCCCGACTGAGATTAAAGATTTACCATAGAGTGGTGGCGCATGTCTTTAATCCCAGCACTTGGGAGGCAGAGTCAGTTGGATCTCTTTGAGTTCCAGACCAACCTGGTCTACAGAGTGAGTCCGGACAGCCAGGGCTACACAGAGAAACCCTGTCTCAGAAAACAACAACAATACAAGCCAGTAGGGGCTGGAGAGATGGCTCAGTGGTTAAGAGCACTGACTGCTCTTCCAGAGGTCCTGAGTTCAGTTCCTAGCAACCACATGGTGGCTCTCAACCACTGTAATGGGATCTGATGCCCTCTTCTGGTGTGTCTGAAAACAGCTATAGTGTAGTCATATACATGAAATAAATAAATCTTTAAAAAAAAAAAAAAAAAAAGCAAGCCAGTAAGCAATGTTCCCCCATTGTCCCTGTTTGAGTTCCGGCTCTGACTTCTCTCAAATGACCCGTCTGTCTGTCTTTGGTAAGGATGTATAAAGCCAAATAACCCTTTCCTCCCCAAAGTTGCTTTGTGGTCATGGTGTCTATCACAACAAAAGAAAGCAAGGACAGAAAGAGGGAGCTCTGACTCTGCTGAAAGAGAGTGAGTTAGGCCGGGCGGTGGTGGCGCACGCCTTTAATCCCAGCACTTGGGAGGCAGAGGCAGGCGGATCTCTGAGTTCGAGGCCAGCCTGGTCTACCAAGTGAGTTCCAGGACAGCCCGGGCTACAAAGAGAAACCCTGTCTCGAAAAAACCAAAAAAAGAAAAAAAAAAAAAAAAAAGAGAGAGCGAGTTAGTCGTTCCCTGGCCTCACTGAGAAACTTCAGGGCACAATAGAAGCTGTGTGACTGGCTGAGGTGATAAGGCCTGTGCAGAGCTCACCAAGCTGTGAGGATTCTCTCAATGTTAGCAATCTAGCGTGCTGAGAGGATGAAGTCTGTCCTGATGGGAATGTCAAGGGAGGACCTGATACAAGATGATTTCCAAAGGGGTGGGGGGGAGGATTTCCCAGGCCTAGGGCAATGGTTTCATCATTCAAGACGGATAGAAATGAGTTGGAGAGGAGAGAGTGTACACAGTTGGGAGGGCATGGTTGTCACACGGCGGAGACCAGGAGGTAGAAAGAAGCCACAGCACAGAGATGGTTGGGGCTGAAAACTGGGCTCAGACAGAGGTCATTCATTGCTATGGAGACTGTTTAGCCTGTAAGATGGCGTCACTAGGCTGTGTGAGTGTGGGTTACTGAGGGAGAACATGGGGCTGAGGATGGGGCTTTGAGATCAGTTCACACTTGGAGTCAGTTCACACTTGGAGTGCAGCAAGAGGCAGAGACACATAGGATATCTACATGAGGGTCGGATAAGCCAGGAGCATGATACATATCCCGGAAACACATGGGAACTACAGGAAATGCTATAGTCTGAATACAGCATGTGTTAGAAGCTTGCTGTCCAGTGTGGCTGTACTGAGATGTGGTAGACACGGTAGCACCATCCCAGACTCCCAGGACTCAAGAGGCTGAGGCAAGAGGATCAAAGGTGAATGACTTTACTTTTCTACATGTTAACTTTGAGAATTTCACGCATGAACACGCTGTATTTACCTCATCTTCACCCCTTCCTCTCTTCCTCTAGCATTTTCCCTTGGAATAAGCATGCCTAGTGAATCCCTCTCATAAAAGAGCAAGGTCCAGTACTCAGGAGGCAGAAGCAGGAAAAACATCCCTGGGTTCAAGAACAACCTGGTTTGCCCAGCAAATCTCACAACACCCAGGGCTATATAATGAAATCCTGTATCAAAAATAAATACAAAAACAAAGACTGGGAAGATGGCTCAGTAGGTGAAGGCACCCACCACAAAGTTGACAGCCTGAGTCGTACCGGTATGGTAGAAGGAAAGAATCAACTCCCACAAGCTGTCCCGTGAGCTCCAGGTTTGCAAATGCCCACACATACATGCAGATAAATGTAAAATAAATAAATAAATAAAAATATGTGCAGCCTACTAGAAATTAGGTCATTGGGATTGAGGTCGGTCTTACAAGAGTGGGTTATTGGGCTAGAAATATCACTCAGAACTAGGTCCCCAGCTCTGTAAAAAAAAAAAACTAAGTAGAAAGCTGACCAGCTCTTGTTTAGGTGGACATGGTGGCACATACTTGCAATCTCAGCACTCAGGAGGCAAAAAGAAGAAATAAAACAGAAAAATGGATTGTTATAAAGAATGACCCTAACCATTAAGTCTTTCTGGCTCCCTTTTTTACTACATTCTGCATTCCTGTCCTGATACCTCCTACCATTATGACCTCACAAAAGGACAAACTGAAGGGACTTCTGATCTTTCAGTCTCCAAAACTGTGTACTAAATAAATCTTTTGTTATTCCTTACCTTGGGTATCTTATTACAGCAACAGAGACTGACAGCTGTGTCTTCTACTAACTCACACTCAGGGGTTAGTGAACATGGAACAGTCAGCAGATTCAGTAGGATGAAGGGGACGGTACTTCCCAACAAATTATGAACATTGTTCCTTGTCTATGTCTGTCATTACTGCTGTGGCATATAATCATGAGCCTAAAAGATGTGGGACAGTAAGTAAAGAAATGCTGTGCCCATCTATATACAAGTGGTGGCAGCCGGGCGGTGGTGGCGCACGCCTTTAATCCAGCACTTGGGAGGCAGAGGCAGGCGGATTTCTGAGTTCGAGGCCAGCCTGGTCTACAGAGTTAGTTCCAGGACAGCCAGGGCATATAGAGAAACCCTGTCTTGAAAAACCAAAAAAAAAAAAAAAAAAAAAACAAGTGGTGGCAGCAGAGATCTAGGTGAGTCTAACAAGCAGAGTATTGCTCTAGTTTGGCTGGCCTTAACCTTCAACAGGGCCTCTGATCAACAGGGCATTCAAGATACAGAGAACACAGAAGCAGAGGCCAAGGGGCTTGACAGAACCACACCCCCCAGAGAAGAACGAGTGTGGCAAACTTCTGTGGTGCTAAGCGGGGAGCTAGAAAAGTGGTCTGAGCCATAGATGTCAAACCAAAGCACTCATAACTCTGTAGAAAGAGTCACTGAATGGTTTTGAAAATGAGTGACCCATGGTTAGGTCTGTGCTTTAAAATACGAAGGAGGGGTATAGAAGTCAGAGGGGCAGCAGGATGCCAAGACTGCAGCAGCCCAGGCAAAGACCACACAAGTGGGAATATGGCATTGATCAGTGAGAAGAGGGACATCAGGCCAAAGACAGGCTTGGCAAAGTGTGATGCAAGTTGGAGGTTTGGCACTTCCTGGAGTACGTGCTGGTATAGAAACCTGAGGAAGTCAGGAGGCGTGGGGGTTAGGAGATATTAGTGGTTTCTTGCTTTCTCCTATTTTGCGGTGAACTATTCAGCTAATAAAAGGAGCCCTGACCCTTGCTTAGTCCTTTTGGCTGGAGCAGACACCTAGCTGGTCTGCTCCCGTGAAGACACCTTATCCTGAACCCTCCTAGAGCAACTGAGCAGCAGAGGAACCACTGCACTCAGAGCAGCAGAGGAACCACTGCACTCAGAGCAGCAGAAGAACCACTGCACTCGAGCAGCTGAGGAACCACTGCACTCGAGCAGCAGAGGAACCACTGCACTCAGAGCAGCTGAGGAACCACTGCACTCAGAGCAGCTGAGGAACCACTGCACTCGGAGCAGCTGAGGAACCACTGCACTCGGAGCAGCTGAGGAACCACTGCACTCGGAGCAGCAGGATTTCAGGATCCCACAGGAAGCCTGAATCCCAGGAGCTCTTCCACCCAGGAGCTCAGGATCACAGGATCACAGGATCACAAAGACATCTGGACTCTGGGGAGTTCTGACACAAGCTAGATAACTGGAAAGACAGGCTCAAGTCAGAGACTGCGAGTGCAGGTAGCACTAGAGTTAACCAGATGGCGAAAGGCAAGCACAAGAATATAAGCAATAGAAACCAAAGTTACCTGGCATCATCAGAACCCAGTTCTCCTAACATAGCAAGCCCTGGACACCCCATCACAGGATTCAGAATTAAAATCACTTCTCATGATGATGATAGAGGACTTTAAGAAGGACATAAATAACTCCCTTAAAGAAATACAGGAGAACACAGGTAAACGAGTAGAAGCCCTTAAAGAGGAAACACAAAAATCCCTTAAAGAATTGCAAGAAAACACAACCAAACAGGTGAAGTAATTAAAACAAAACCATGGGGGCTGGAGAGATGGCTCAGTGGTTAAGAGCACTGACTGCTCTGCCATAGGTTCTGAGTTCAATTCCCAGCAACCACATGGTGGCTCGCAACCATCTGTAATGTGATTCAATGTGATTAATGTGTCTGAAGACACCTGCAGTGCACTCTTATAAATAAATAAATAAATAAATAAATAAATAAATCTTTAAAAAAATAAAAACTATCCAGGATCTAAAAATGGAAGTAGAAACAATAAAGAAATCTCAAACGGAGACAACCCTAGAGAAAGAAAACCTAGGAAAGAAATCAGGAGTCATAGATGCAAGCATCACCAACAGAATACAAGAGATAGAAGAGAGAATTTCATGTACAGAAGATACCATGGAAAACATTGACACAACTGTCAAAGAAAATGTAAAATGCAAAAAGCTCCTAACCCAAAACATCCAAGAAATCCAGGACACAATGAGAAGACCAAACCTAAAGATAATAGGTATAGATGAGAGTGAAGATTCCCAACTTAAAGGGCCAGTAAATATCTTCAACAAAATTATAGAAGAAAACATTCCTAACCTAAAGAAAGAGATGCTGATGAACATACAAGAAGCCTACAGAACTCCAAATAGACTAGACCAGAAAAAAATTTCTTCCTGTCACATAATAATCAAAACATCAAATGCACAAAACAAAGAAAAAATACTAAAAGCAGTAAGGAAAAAGGTCAAGTAACATATAAAGGCAGACCTATAAGAATTACACCAGACTTCTCACCAGAGACTATTAAAGCCAGAAGATCCTGGACTGACATCATACAGACCCTAAGAGAACACAAATGCCAGCCCAGACTACTATACCCAGCAAAACTCTCAATCACTATAGATGGAGAAACCAAGATATCCCATGACAAAACCAAATTTACACAATATCTTCCCAAATCCAGCCCTACAAAGTATAATAGATGGAAAACTCCAACACAAAGAGAGAAACTACAACATAGAAAAAGCAAGAAAGTAATCTTCCAACAAACTCAAAAGAAGATAGCTACACAAACAATTACACCTCTAATAACTAAAATAACAGGAAGAAACAATCGCTTTTCCTTAATATCTCTTAACATCAATGGACTCAATTCTCCAATAAAAAGACATAGACTAACAGACTGGCTATGTAAACAGGTCCCAGAATTTTGCTGCATACAGGAAACGCACCTCAGTGGCAAAGTCAGACACTACCTCAGAGTAAAGGGCTGGAAAACAATTTTCCAAGCAAATGGTCCCAAGAAACAAGCTGGAGTAGCCACTCTAATTTCGAATAAAATTGACTTTCAGCCAAAAGTTATCAAAAAAGATAAGGAAGAACACTTCATACGAATCAAAGGAAAAATCTACCAAGATGAACTCTTAATTCTGAACATCTATGCTCCAAATGCAAGGGCACCCAGATTCATAAAAGAAACTTTACTAAAGCTCAAAGCACACATTGCACCTCACATAATAATAGTGGGGGATTTCAAGATCCCACTCTCAGCAATGGACAGATCATGGAAACAGAAACTAAACAGAGACACAGTGGAATTAATGGAAGTTATGAACCAAATGGATTTAACATATCTATAGAACATTTCATCCTGAAACAAAATAATATACCTTTTTCTCAGTACCTCGTGGTACCTTCTCCAAAATAGAGCATATAATTGGTTCACAAAGCAGGCCTCAACAGATACAAAAATATTGAAATAATCCCTTGCATCGTATCAGATTACCATGGACTAAGGCTGGCTTCAATAATAAAAACAATGGAAAACCACATGCATGTGGAAACTGAACAACGTTCTACTCAATGATGACTTGGTCAAGGAAGAAATAAAGAAAGAAATTAAAGACTTTTTAGAATTTAATGAAAATGAAGACTAGTCATACCAAAACTTATGGGACTCCATGAAAGCAGTGCTAAGGGGAAAACTCATAGCTCTCTAAGTGTCTACAAAAAGAAACTGGAGAGAGCATACACTAGCAACTTTACAACACACCTGAAAGCTCTAGAACAAAAAGAAGCAAATGCACCAAGAGGGGTAGACAGCAGGAAATAATCAAACTCTGGGCTGAAATCAACCAAGTAGAAACAAAAAGAACTATACAAAGTATCAACAAAACCAGGAGCTGGTTCTTTGAGAAAATCAACAGGATAGATAAACCCTTAGGCAGACTAACCAAAGGGCACAGAGACAGTATCCAAATTAAAGTCAGAATTGAAAGGGAGACATAACAACAAACTGAGGAAATTCAAAAAAATCATCAGATCCTACTACAAAAACGATACTCAACAAAACTGGAAAATCTGGATGAAATGGACAATTTCCTGAGACAGATACCAGGTACCAAAGTTAAATCAGGAGCAGATAAACCATCCAAATAGTCCCATAACCCCTAAAGAAATAGCAGCAGTCATTAAAAGTCTCCCCTCGAAAAAAAGCCCAGGACCAGATGGTTTTAGTGGAGAATTCTATCAGACCTTCAAGGAAGACCTAATACCAATTCTCTTCAAACTATTCCACAAATAGAAACAGAAGTAACACTACCCAATTCGTTCTATGAAGCCACAATCATGCTCATACCTAAACCTCATAAAAACCCAACAAAGAAAGAGAACTTCAGACCAATCTCTCTTATGAATATCGATGCAAAAATACTCAATAAAATTCTTGCAAACCGAATCCAAGAACACATCAAAACAATCATCCATCATGATCCAGTGGGCTTTATCCCAGGAATGCAGGGGTGGTTCAATATTTGGAAATCCATCAATGTAATCCACTATATAAACAAACTCAAAGAAAAAAACCGCATAATCATCTCACTAGATACTGGGAAAGCATTTGACAAAATTCAACATCCCTTCATAGTAAAAGTCTTGGAAAGGTCAGGAATTCAAGGCCCATACCTAAATATAGTAAAAGCAATATACAGCAAACCAGTAGCCAACCTCAAATTAAATGGAGAGAAACTTGAAGCAATCCCACTAAAATCAGGGACTAGACAAGGCTGCCCACTCTCTCCCTACCTATGCAATATAGTATTGGAAGTCCTAGCTAGAGCAATTAGACAACAAAAAGAAGTCAAAGGGATACAAATAGGAAAGGAAGAAGTCAAAATATCACTATTTGCAGGTGATATGATAGTATACTTAAGTGACCCCAAAACTTCCACCAGAGAACTCCTAAACCTGATAAACAACTTCAGCAAAGTGACTGGTTATAAAATCAACTCAAACAAATCAGTAGCCTTCCTCTATCAGAAATATAAACAGACTGAGAAAGAAATTAGGGAAATGACACCCTTCACAATAGTCACAAATAATATAAAATACCTTGGTGTGAATCTAACTAAGCAAGTGAAAGATCTGTATGATAAGAACTTCAAGTCTCTGAAGAAAGAAATTGAAGATCTCAAAAATGGAAAGATCTCCCATGCTCATGGATTGGCAGGATTAATATAGTAAAAATGGCCATCTTGCCGAAAGCAATCTACAGATTCAATGCAATCCCCATTAAAATCCCAATTCAATTCTTCACAGAGTTAGAAAGAGAAATTCTCAATTCATCTGTAATAACAAAAAACCCAGGATAGCAAAAAAAAAAAACTTCTGAAGGAATCACCATCCCTGACCTCAAGCTGTACTACAGAGCAATAGTGATAAAAACTGCATGGTATTGGTACAGAGACAGGAAGGAAGATCAATGGAATAGAATTGAAGACCCAGAAATGAACCCACACACCTATGGTCACTTGATCTTTGACAACGGAGCTAAAACTGTCCAGTGGAACAAGGACAGCATTTTCAACAAATGGTGCTGGTTGAACTGTAGTTCAGCATGTAGAAGAATGCAAATCGATCCATTCTTATCTCCTTGTACAAAGCTCAAGTCCAAGTGGATAAAGGACCTTCACATAAAACCAGATACACTGAAACTAATAGAAGAGAAAGTGGGGAAGAACCTTGAATACTTGGGCACAGGGGGAAAGTTCCTGAACAGAACACCAATGATTTATGCTCTAAGATCAAGAATTGACAAATGGGACCTTATAAAATTACAAAGTAAGGCAAAGAACACTGTCAATAGGACAAAATGGCAACCAACAGATTGGGAAAAAATCTTTACCAATCCCACATCCGATAGAGGGCTAATATCCAATATATACAAAGAACTCAAGAAATTAAACTCCCGCCGGGCGGTGGTGGCGCACGCCTTTAATCCCAGCACTTGGGAGGCAGAGGCAGGTGGATTTCTGAGTTCGAGGCCAGCCTGGTCTACAGAGTGAGTTCCAGGACAGCCAGTGCTACACAGAGAAACCCTGTCTCGAAAAACCAAAAAAAAAAAAAAGAAATTAAACTCCAGCCGGGCGGTGGTGGCACACGCCTTTAATCCCAGCACTTGGGAGGCAGAGGCAGGCGGATTTCTGAGTTCGAGGCCAGCCTGGTCTACAGAGTGAGTTCCAGGACAGCCAGGGCTACACAGAGAAACCCTGTCTCGAAAAACCAAAAAAAAAAAAAAAATGGGGTACAGAGCTAAACAAAGAATTCTCAACTGAAGAAACTCGAATGGCCAAGAAGCACCTAAAGAAATGTTCAGCATCCTTAGTCATCAGGGAAATGCAAATCAAAACAACCCTGAGATTCCACCTCACACCAGTCAGAATGGCTAAGATCAAAAACTCAGGTGATAACAGATGCTGGCAAGGATGTGGAGAAAGAGGAACACTCCTCCATTGTTGGTGGGATTGCAAGCTGGTACAACTACTATGGAAAACAGTCTGGTGGTTCCTCAGAAAATTGGACATATCACTACCTGAGGACCCAGCTATACCACTCCTGGGCATATACCCAGAAGATGCTCCAACATATAACAAGGACATATGCTCCACTATGTTCATAGCGGCCTTATTTATAATAGCCAGAAGCTGGAAAGAACCCAGATGTCCTTCAACAGAGGAATGGATACAACAATGTGGTACATTTACACAATGAATTATTACTCAGCTATTAAAAACAATGAATTCAAGCTGGGCGGTGGTGGCGCACGCCTTTAAATCCAGCACTTGGGAGGCAGAGACAGGTGGATTTCTGAGTTCAAGGCCAGCCTGGTCTACAGAGTGAGTTCCAGGACAGCCAGGGCTATACAGAGAAACCCTGTCTCGAAAAACCAAAAAAAAAAAAAAAAAAAAAAAAAAAAAAGAATGAGACCAGCCTGGCGGGGGAAAAAAAAAAAAAAACAATGAATTCGTGAAATTCTTAGGTAAATGGATGGAACTAGAAAATATCATCCTGAGTGAGATAACCCAATCACAAAAGAACACACAAGGTATTCACTCACTGGTAATTGGATATTATCCCAGAAGCTCGCAATACCCAAGATTCAACTCACAGATCACATGAGCTCATGAAGAAGGAAGACCAAGTGTGGGTGCTTTGGTCCTTCTTACTAGAAGTAACAAGCTGGGCAGTGGTGGCACACGCCTTTAATCCCAGCATTAGGGAGGCAGAGGCAGGTGGATTTCTGAGTTCAAGGCTAGCCTGGTCTACAGAGTGAGTTCCAGGAGAGCCAGGGCTACACAGAGAAACCCTGTATCAAAAAAACAAAAACAAAAACAAACCTGAAGGAGGGTCCGTCTGGAGACCATTCCACCTGGGTATCCATTCCATGTATAGTCACCAAAGGTAGACATTGATGTGGCTGTCAGGAAGTGCATGCTGACAGGAGCCTGACATAGCTGTCTCCTTAGAGGTCTGCCAGAGTCTGACATATTCAGAGGCAGATGCTCACAGCTAACCATTGAACTGATCAAGGGATTCCCAGTGGAGGAGTGAGAGAGAAGGAGCTGAAGGAGCTGAAAGGATTTGAGGCCCCATGGGGAGAGCAACAATACCAACCAACCAGAGCTCCCAGGGTCTAAACCACCACCCGGGAGCACACAGGGAGGGACCCATGGCTCCAGCTGTATTTGTAGGGGAGGATGGCCTTGTTGGGCATAGGTGGGAGAGGAGATCCTTGGTCCCATGAAGGCTGGATGCCAAGTGTGGGGGAATTCGAGGGTGGGGGCACATTCTCATAGAAGCAGGAGAAGGGGGAATGGGATAGGGAGTTCCTGGGCTGTAGCGGGGGAGGGGGAAATGGGATAAGGGGATAACATCTCAAATGTAAATAAAATATCCAATAAAAAAATAAATGTGTAAGGATAGCCTCCCTCAGAATAAAGACTACCGCCATCTGTCTGAGTCACAGTTCCACTGCTGTGAAGAGACATCATGTCCAACTTATAGAACAAAGCATTTCATTGGGGGCTTGCTTACAGATTCAGAGGGTGAGTCCAGGACCATCATGATGTAGAACATGGCAGTAGGTAGGCAACCATGACGCTGGAGCAGGATCCATGAGGTTTAGAGGAGGGAGGGCTAGGTCTGCCATGGACTTTTGAAACCGCCAAGCCCCTCCTCCAGTGACATCATCCTCCACCAAGACCACGCCTCCTAGTTCTTCCCAAACAATTCCACCAACTGGGGACCAAACATTCAAATGTATGTGCCTATGGGGGCTGTTATCATTCAAAGCACCCCATTGTCACTCCCAACTTATACGTAGTCTTCTTAACCTTATATGTAGTCAAGAACCTACTTCACCATGGTACCACCACCACAAACAAGTTGTTGATCAAATAAAAAACAGGAACAAAATTTGAAATGATCCCAGTAGAGATTAACCTTGGAAAGCTGGGGAAAAAAAAAAAACTTTGAAGTATGGTCAGGGAAAGGGGCCCACTCCCAATCCTTGGATTAAAAGCCAGTTCACAAAGAAGAAAACACAGTAGGATTTTGCCATATCAAGGATATATATAGATTCATGATAAAACTGTCAGACAAAACATAGTCCTGTCAATGAAAACTCCAAGGAACATAAATACTTGCTTTTGAAAGTCATTTCACTAACCAGTCTGGAGAAAAGCTAGCATACCTACCATTACTTGTAAGGCCTTTCAGGATTTTACCCTGCTTCATGGTTCGCCCTCCTACTAACCTGGGTTTACAATGTCCTGCCCATGATTTGGACAGGAGTTGACTGCTTCTTGACATCTAGATCTCAGTTTTGACATTATCTCCTCAGAATGCCTTATCAAATCACTACCCTAAAAGAAATGTTCAGAGGCTGAAGGGGCAGCTTAACCTTGAGATATCAGAGCCTTAGAGACCCTGGGCTCAAGCCCTTGCAACCGACTAAAGCACTTATCACCTCAAAACTTTTTATGAGATTTATTCATTTTTATTAGATGATTTTGTGTATATTTTGCCTACATGTATGTCTGGGAACCATGTGTGTGCCTGGCAACCACGAAGGTCAGAAGCTGGCATCAGATTCCCTGGGATCAGAGTTACAGATAGTTGTAAACCACCATGTGGTTGCTGGGAATTGAACTTTTGCAATAAAGGGACTAAGCTCAGAGCCAGGCTGACACCATAACAGGTTCCAAACTGACAGTTTGGGAGAATAGGTCTAAGCTTCTGTTTCCCAGAAATGAGAATCTGGGGATCCAGAAAACAATGATCAGCCAACTACAGTCGCGAGCAGCCAATCCGAGAACACCTTTTCATCTGGTCTGAAGTAAGACTAGGTAGCTAGGGCTGGAGAGATGGCTCAGTGGTTAAGAGCACCTTTCCCTCTTTCAGAGGTCCTGGTTCAATTCCCAGCAACCACATGGTGGCTCACAACCATCTGCAATGGGATCTGATGCCCTCTTTGGTGTGTCTGAAGGCAGCTATAGTATACTCATATACATAAAATAAATACATCTTTTTTTAAAAAGTGGCTAGAATGAATAAACCACCCCAGGGAGGTCTCCAGATCCTAACCAATTGTAGAATTAGACTCCTAGAGATAGAGCTAACCGATCAAGGTAAAAGGGCACATACCCATCCTTGAAATTCCCCTAACGGCCTGCAAGCCCACTAGGTGTCTCCATTCCCAAATGAGGAGATCTCTCGGTGCAGGATATTCAGCTGAATAAATGCTCTTGGCTTTTGCATACTATTTGAGTCTGGGGTATCATTCTCTGGCAATTCTTGGACCCTAACAACAAGAACAAGTGGCTTTAATCTCTGAGCCATGGCTCCAGCCCCAAAGGTAGGTCGTTTGTTTTTATTTTTATGTGTATGAGTGTTTTGTCTGCATACATATTTGTGCACTATACAGCTAGCTGCCTGGTGCCTGGCAGATCATAAGAGGGCACTGGATCCTCTGGGACTGGACGGTTGGGAACCGCCATGTGGGTGCTGGGAGCCCAGCCTGAGTCCTCTGCAAAAGCAAGTGCTCTTAACCATTGAGCCAACTCTCTGCACCTATCACTTTTAATTGTGGCCAGTGCTTGCAGTTCATATCCTACCTCCTTGCTGTGTTCACCTCTTTCTCCTCCAACCTTTAGTTCAAGAACCTTGGCCCATATTGGGCGCTGAATTCCCAAGACAAGCGGGGAATCAGGCACGTGACAGATATACAATAACCGCTTATGAGATGGAATGGCGCCGGGCGGTGGTGGCGCACGCCTTTAATCCCAGCACTTGGGAGGTAGAGGCAGGCGGATTTCTGAGTTCGAGGCCAGCCTGGTCTACAGAGTGAGTTCCAGGACAGCCAGGGCTACACAGAGAAACCCTGTCTCGAAAAACCAAAAAAAAAAAAGAAAGAAAGAAAAAAAAAAAAATGAGATGGAATGGCAAGTTCTAATACACAATTGGAGTTATGTCCCAAACGCATTCCCTTTCTGGGAGAAAAGAATGGACTCACGAGGTTAGAAGCGAACTGTACTTCAGCCAATCCCACCCACAATGCAAGAACCCTGCCCGCCTTCCTCTCCTGAGGCCTGTACTAGGCTCTCTTACCCACATTTCTTCTGCTATTCTCACCTTGACCCTCGGAGACCTTATTTTTGTTTATATTTTTGTTTATCAGAAGAAGTCAAAGAGTTTCCGATGATCTCCAGAGACTGACTTAGCCTACACTCTCTCTAGCCTTTCCTTCCCAAAGACAAAACAGCGATCTTGGCGGCCCGCCCCTTCCCTCAAGCCCCGCCCAGTAGCATCGCCCGGGACAGAACTTTGCTACTTTGCTCCCAGTTGGAGTTCGCAGTCGTTGTCACCTCCGAGTACACCAAAGCGAAGAAAAAACGACAGCAGAGTAGGCAGAGCAAACTGAGCCCACAGGGCCGGAGGCCCGCCGGGCTCCGCCCACTGCCGCATGCCCCGCCCCGGTGCCCTAGCAACAAATAAACAGTGAGAGGTTCGCCCGCGTTTGTGCGCTCCGCAGCAGGCTGTTCGGGTGCCGCCCCGGGAGTGGGGTGAGCCGAGCCTTGCTTACCAGCATCTGCGCCTCCGCACACCGCGAAGGCGCCCAATTGGAGGTGCGGCCACGGCTGGGGCAGGCGGCAATTCGCGGGTGAGAGCGCTCGCGGAAGCTAGGGAAGCGGCAGGAACCGGGCCGGGGGACTGCGACGCCGGGGAGAGAGAGGAGGAGGAGGGGGAGGGAGTGTGGAGCCTGAATTTCGAGACTGGGGACCGGTGTCACAATCACCCTCTCAGCTGGGAAAGAAATGACCATGGAAATACCCATCTTAAAGTGGGAGGTTCGCAAGTGCTCGCCTTAACCCCGGTAAGCCTTTGAGACCTAGGTCTTCTGTTATCCCCACGTGTACAGTTCAACCCAGCGTGTCGTAGGAGGGGGCAGTCAGAGGAGTCTTAAGATGATCTTCATCTGATGGGCAGTAGCAGTAGATTCAGGCTGTGCCCGTTCTGTGATACTGGTTTTAGTCCCTTGGTTCTGTGGGGAAACTTTCACTCCTAGAAGATGCTCTGGCGTTTGGAAAATAGAGGAAGATCAGCAACGAGGTTTGGAGCCCCCAAACTAAGTACACGCCAATAAGGGACTCAGGCTACCCTCAGTTGTTATGGCGGAATTCTTTACAAGTAATAGAGAACGTAAGGTTGGCCCTGGGGGGAAGGAGGAGGTGTCCACACTACATCTAACCCCACCCTACCCTAACCCTCCTTCTGCCAGGATCCCTCCTGTTCTTCAGCTCGCATCCTGCAATTGGTGGCCTCCTTCCCAGCCTCATTTTTCTTTCTAGAATGGCTGTGGTTTTGTTGTCCCTTTCCGCAGTCCTCAGGAACTTGCCGCTCAGCGCCCATGGTAAAGGGGTCTCAACTTCTGGCACAAATATGGTATTACCATCTCTGCTTAAGGAAAAATATTCCCCAGATAGACCGGTGCTGTTTTCCTTGTACCTGCGCTATCGCGACTACTGATCTTTTTATCACCTAGAGTAGAAATACCTCCTGCTTCCTCCTGTTCTGTAAGTACCCACATAGCCCTTTGCACCACACTTGAGGTGCCTGCCTTGCTTTCCTTTTAGCCTACAGTTTGGAATGTGTTTTAGTAAACCTGTGGTTCTTCTGCTTTCTTCTGGAACTAAGTATAGTATTAAGTGTTGTCTGCTGACTTAAACTTCTAGGCTTCTAAACTACTGCTGTTCTTTCTACGGACCCAGGAAAGTGAAGAATAACTTACAAAGTCCTAGAAACTAATGGCTTCTTCGAACTGTTTGTATAAATGTTCAGCTTGCTAGTTTACAGAGACTGAAGGCCAACACTGCTCTTGCTTTCCAGACTTGATTCCCCCTCATTGTCCATCTCCACCCCACCCTCACCCCATTTGCTTGTGGACAGCCACTCTGATCTTGTTTGGTCCCTTTTTCTTTACATAGCCCTCCAACCTCAAAGCTCCTATTGGGCTGTTTGTTCTCCCTACAAATTCTCTAACCTTTCAGCCTACTCGTCAGCTTTGTATCCCTGCCCGTCCTATCACAATATGCCAAAGGCTCCTGGTCCCCTCTTTCCCGACAGAGTTGCTTCCTCAATGTGTTGTGATAAAAGGCTAGTAGATCTGTGTCTTGTACAGAGACAGGAACACAGCAGGTATTTGGAAGTACCTGTCAAATGAATGAAAGGGGAATTTTGAAATTGAGGACAGCAGAAAGATGTGTTTGTCTTCTACGGCCTACACCTGCTTTGTGTCTGTATTAATTGCTTTCTCCGTTGGCTGTGACCAAATACCTGAAGCAATAGTTTAAGAGAAGGAGGGCTTATTCAGGGTCACACTCAAGTTTCAGTTCCTCCTGATGGAGAAGGCAGAGCTTATGGCGGTGGAGAGTCTAAGCAATAGCTGTTTCACACGGTGGCAGGATCAGAAAGCAGAGAAGGTAAGGGCCAGATGAGACTTACCCTTAAAGACCTACTTCTGCTACCTAGCTCCATCCCCTACAGTCTCCTCAAGGCCCTCTTGGGAATAAACAATCGATGTGAATCTGTTAGGGACATTTCAGATTCAAACCAACACACCAAACTGATTGTAATTCATCATTTATTCAGCAAATGCCATTCATCCACAAAGTGTGCCAACTGTTTAGGCTAAGGTTTTCAGTGGTAAATTGCAAACAAACCCTCTGGATTGTTATCGATTACTATTAATCACTATTAAGTAGTTGGAATGGTTTTAATATGAACTATCTCCCATAGACACAGATATTTGAACCCTAGGGCCCCAGCTGGAGCGCTGTTTAAGGAGGTGGTGCAGCTCTGGAGGAAGTCTGTCGCTGTTGGGGCTTTGGATGGGGGGGTGCTCGGAGGTCTCATAGCCCCTTCCACTTCACTCTCTGCTTCCTGCCCTGGCCAGCCTCCTCAGTAGGAAGTCTCCCTCTGTAAGGCAAAAGTAATCTGGTTCCTCAATAAACTGTTTTTGGTCATAGTGTTTTATCACAGCAAAAGAAAAGTAACCAATATAGTAGTAAAAAAAAAAATGCCTATGGTGAGGAGCTAGAAAGCGATGCTTCAGAGGCAAAGGCCTTGTGGGTGGTTTACAGAGAGGTTGGCCTGTGAGTACTTGGAGCCAACACTAGCACAGACAGACTCAGCTTATGTTCACCTGTTTGTTGATGTATCTGGTCGGGTAGTAAATGGTTGTAGGATGACTCTAGGTATAGGAAAATAGTTAACACTGCGTCAGGGCGGCTTCCTTATTTACTGGTAGGAGGAATTGAATCTAGGCCGCCGCACATGCTGGGCAAGGGCTTTACTCCTGACCCACATATCTGGGCCCCTGGGAGCCTGGGGGGTCTTTGTAAAGAAGTGATATTTGAATAGAGTCAGAAGAAAGAGATAAAACATGATTCCCCTTCAGTCATGGGAAAGCCTAAGAAGGATCAGCAAGAAGGAATTGCAACAGGCACAGAAGGAATTTGGCAAGTTTGGGAAGTATAAAGAGACCAGCACGCAGGGCAGTGGTGGCGCACGCCTTTAATCCCAGCACTTGGGAGGCAGAGGCAGGCGGATTCTGAGTTCGAGGCCAGCCTGGTCTACAGAGTGAGTTCCAGGACAGCCAGAACTACACAGAGAAACCCTGTCTTGAAAAAACCAAAAAAAAAAAAAAAAAAAAAAAAGAGACCAGTAGAGATGTAGCCCAGTAGTCTTCCTTAGGGAGTTTGTAAGGTTCTAAATTGTGTTCTGAGACCAAGGATGGAGCCCAGGAATTGCACTGAGCCAACCAAAGGACTGGTGGTTGCTGCTGAGATGGTCATAGAAAGGTGCTCCGGTTTCTCGTATAGCTTGCATATGTTAGGGAACCATTTATTTCTGTATGTATTATTCTGACTAGACTCTCACTGCACCAGCTGCTTGAACTCATTACATAGTAGGCTGGCCTTGAACTACAGAGATCACTGCTCTGCTCTGCCCTATTAGTTATTATTTTTCATGGCTCAAGTTGCTCCATTCTGCGCCACTCCACCACATGATCAGGCTGCCTGATGAACATTTAGAGACACTGCTTCTGCCTTGAGCTAGAGAATTAAATGCTTGAGAAGTTAGTTCAAGTCATTTAAGTAGAGATGCTTTCATTTCTTTGGGTAATATTTTAGAGTGTGAATTCGGGCAGTCAAATGCTAGTGTGTGTCTACTAAAGAACAATGCTGCGGAGCGTGTGCGCACGACTATAAATCCACAGCCTTGGAGGCAGAGGCAGCGAAGATTTCTGTTCAGGCCACCTGTCTACAGAGTGAGCTCAGGACAGCAGGCTACAACAGCAGGAAACCCTGTTCTAAAACCAAAAAAAAAAAAAAGAAAACTGCTAGGCTAGCTTCCAAATCGGCTCTGTTAGTTTCAGCCTCCACCAGCGGTGAAGGAGAGTTCAGGTCCCCCATTTGCTCACCGTTACTCGATACGCTCGGCCATTTATGAAGCTCTTAGTCTCAGTGTGTGTTGCATATCTTGTAGGTTTTGTATATGCCTGACTCTAACAGTGCTGAGTGTGTCTGTTCATGGGCTCATTTCCCATGTCTCCTTTTCAGGAAAGTATTCATTTGAATATTTTGCTGATTTTTATTGGGTGGTTCTCTTAACTATTGTGTTTCTGGCACTTTTATATGAGGATGTAGGTCTTTATCATATGCTTTAGAAGTATTTTCTACCAGTCTCTAGTTTTAGCATTCATCTCTTGATTTTTCAAGACAGGGTTTCTTTGTATAGCCCTGGCTGTCCTGGAACTCATTCTGTAGACCAGGCTGGCCACGAACTCAGAAATCCGCCTGCCTCTGCCTCCCAAGTGCTGGATTAAAGGCGTGTGCCACACGCCCCTGGCTAAGCATTCATTTCTTTCTTCTTTTTTTTTTTTTTTTTTTTTTTTTTTTTTTTTTTTTCGAGACAGGGTTTCTCTGTGTAGCCTTGGCTGTCCTGGAAGTCACTCTGTAGACCAGGCTGGCCTCAAACTCAGAAATCCGCCTGCCTCTGCCTCCCAAGTGCTGGGATTAAAGGCGTTGCCACCACCACCACCTGGCTAGCATTCATTTCTTAATACCTATTGGTAAGCAGACATTTTACATTTTGACTGTGAGATCAGCCACTTGTTCTTCATGACATGTTATGTACTATTCTGTTGCTATGATTGAATACTGTGGCAAACCTTAGAGGAGAGAGGGTTTATTTTGGCTTCTAGTTCCAAAGGACATGCAGTCGTCATGCTGGAGAAGGCATGGCTAGGGGAGAGTGAACTCAGCTGGGAGTCAGGAAGAAAACTAAGTGGCTCTGCTGTAAAACCTCAAAGTACACAGCTCCGCCCTGCCCAGCCCAGCCTAGCCCCGCCCCATGGTGAAACGCTTGCTCCAGCAAGCCGCCCCCTCCCCGCCCCCGCCTACAGGAGGAGGGATCAGCGTTTGTCCCAAACAGCCCCACCAGGAACCAAGTGTTGAAACACAGACCTCCAGGGACATCTCATAGTCACGAGCTGTGGTTCTGATGTTATATCCAAGAAGAAATCTTCACCAAACTGAAGGCCATAGGTCTCTAAAGGTTTTGTAACTTGGGGTTTTATATTTAGGTCTATGATCAATTTTAAGGGCTTTGTTTGTTTGTTTCATTGGCGTGGTTCAAATATTGAGATTCCTTGCCTTTGTATTTTGTTAATGGATCTTCATCATTCCAGCACCTTACACTGTAGCACAGTGGTTCTCAGCCTTCCTAAAGCTATGACCGTTTACTACAACTCCTCATGTTGTGGTGACCTCCCAACCATAAAACTATTTCCGTTGTTACTTCATAACTGTAATTTTGTTGCTGTTATTAATTGTAATGTAAATGTCTGTGTGTTTCAATGATCTTAGGAGACCTCCAAAGGGGTCGAAACCCACGGGTCGTGAATAGCTGCTGTAGAGAAACAGACAACCCTGACTCTGATGTTTTTCCTGAAAATCAATTCCCTCATACATGTGTGCATCTATTTCTGGGCTCTCTTTTTTTATTATTATTATTTTATGTAAATGAGGCATATACGCTTCCATGCCAGAAGAGAGCATAAGATACTGTTATAGATGGTTGTGAGCCGTGATATGGTTGCTGAGTATTGAACTCAGGACCTCTGGAAGGGCAGACAGTGCTCTTAACTGCTGAGCCATCTCTCCAGCCCTTATCTCCAGACTTTTTATTCTGTTCCGTTGATCTGTTTATCTTGACCCCACTAGCACACTGTGTGACATGCATTCTTACCTTTGAAGTTAGTTGCTGTTAACCTCCCAACTGTGTCCTTTTGCAAAGTCCTTTGTATTTCTAGATAAATTCTGGAAGTATCTACAAGAAGATAAGAACTTTGTTTTGTTCTTGTTTTTGTTTTTGTTTTTGTTTTCGAGACAGGGTTTCTCTGTGTAGCCCTGGCTGTCCTGGAACTCACTCTGTAGACCAGGCTGGCCTCGAACTCAGAAATCCGCCTGCCTCAGCCTCCCAAGTACTGGGATTAAAGGCGTGCGCCACCACCGCCCGGCAATATAAGAACTTTGAATAAATATTAAAGCCTTTATCTTATGCCCTTTGCAATTCCATCTGAACTTTGGAATCAGTTTGCCAATTTCTAAGAATGTCAAATTTAGCTGAACATCGTGGTACACTTTTAATCCCAGAACTCAGGAGGCAGAGGTAGGTGGATCTCTGTGAGTTTTGAGGCCAGCCTGGTTTATATGGTGAGACCCCATCTTTAAAAGAAAGAAACAAAACTAAAAATATTTAACTGGAAAAAAAAAAGTTAAGCTGTTCTCAACCCATTTTAAAGATCAAGACCCTTGTGCATACACACACACACACACACACACACACACACACATTTTGTTCCAGGTTTTCCAAGTGAGCTATTAACCATTGACATTCAATCAAGTATAAAATTATGAGAGCAAACATTCAAAATCTTAAAGACCTGGTCTACAGAGTGAGTTCCAGGACAGCCAGGGCTACACAGAAACCCTGTCTCGAAAAAAAAAAAACAAAAACAAAACAAAAAAACAACAAAATCTTAAAGAACTTACTCCAAATTGTGCATCCTGTACCCCGTGGAGAGATTTTCCCAGCAGAAGGCAGTCTTCTGGACTTCATAATATTTGTTTTTGTTTGTATTCTCTTTTTACAACATTTATTACGTGTGTGTGTGTGTTGTGTGTGTGTGTGTGTGTGTGAGCGAGCATGCGCGTGCTGCGGGCGCGTACACATGCATGTTTGCAGGTGTCCTCAGACTCTAGAAGGCTTGTCAGATTCCTTGGAGTTATAAGCAGTTGTGAACTTCAACCCCCTGTGGTTGCTGGAAACTGAACTTGATCCTCAGGATAAGCAGCCTGTGCTCTTAGTCACTGAGTCACCTCTGCAGCCCCGTCGCGCCAGCCCCGTCGCCCCAGCCCCACCATCTGTATTTACTCACTACATTACTTCTCTAATTTACCCCTGGATATACTGTCTAGGAATATACTACATTTCACCTGAGGGAAAACTATTTTACTACTTTAAATGAATTAATTGTTTTGTTTGTTTAATTTGGGACATTTTGAGTGAAAATTTAAGAACAAGACATCTGTTTTATGTAAATATTTAGCCTTGGCTAAGCCTTGGTGCTATGTACATTCTCCCTCTCTTCCCTCGCTAGAGGAGACAGGTTAGAGATGTTCTCCCATCAATCATTTTCTGTATGGCAAGGTGGTCACAGGACACAGAGAAGTGCAGTTTGGCATGCAACACTTGTAAAAACCAAACAAACAACCAAAAAACACAAAAAACAACTTTGCAACAATTTGTTGCCGAAGCAGGAATGTCCCCACTCACTTTCCCAGAGGTTTCTGACCTCTTTCAGCTAGTCACAAAAAATGGTGTGGGCTCTGAGCCTGCTGGATGTCGCGTGGCACCTACCGAGTGACCTCGCTGAGCCCCTGCTATTTCATTTTGAAGACAGGACTGATGCTTGCCCATCTTGAAGCACAGCTTTGTGGCGATGAAGATGATGGCAAGAATCACTTGTTCTCGGACTCTGAGTCTCTCATCTTGCATCTGCAGTTCACTTAAGTCTCACAGCTGCTTATGTAAAGCGTGTATAACAAAGACCAAGATATGCTTTGTCTCCTGGCCATATAATTTGTTTTAAATTTAACTCTTATTATTCAGCCTTCCAGAGAAATAATCAAGAATAATTTGGTAAAGTAGATTCCCGTAGGTCCACTCCTCAGGTTCAGAAAGCAGCAAAAGTGTCCCAGGTCTATGGCTCCTGTTCTTCGCAGGGTGTGGAGAGAACCGCAATACTGGAAAGCACATCTCCAGTCTTGTGTGCATCTCTGAGACATGTGCACACCCAATGCCACGTCATTTTGCAGCTTATGCAAATCAGAATGCAACAAAGTACCACATAGGAAAGGGCCATGGGGTCTCTTTAAACAAGAGCTGCTTAGCAAGCAGTTGTCACAGTCGATGCCATCTGATGCTTCCTGCTCCAGGCAAGCATTGTTTTAATGATATGTGATATTTATATGTATTTGTGGGATGCAATACAATAATGTGATATATATAGACATCAAACGGGACCATGCCTTTTCTTTCCTCCAACACTAACCAACTCTGTGGTGTTGGGAACCTTCAGACTCATAGTTATCTTGAACATGTAAATGTATTTGTTGTGGCAAGTTTGTGTCCCCCTTCCTCTGTTAGGTTTTTATTCCCTTTAAAGTTACTAAGAATATGTGGAAAACTGCATCCAGGCAGGCCTTAATGGTGCATGCCTTTGATCCCAGCTCTTGGAAGACAGAGTCAGACAAATCTGTCATGTCGAGAGAGAGAGAGAGGAGAGAGAGAGAGAGAGAGAGAGGTCACATAAAGGTGATAGAAAGTAATTTTCTTCCCGTGTTTGTACTTGTCTTTGAAAGTCAGGTAAAGGGAAGAAAAGGAAAAAGCCGGTCCAAGACCTCTGGGAAGAAGCAGAAGCAGAAGAAGCAGGAAGCAGACATCCTCAGCCCGGCCGCCATGCTGAACCTCTACTACATTGCTCACAATGTGGCCGACTGCCTGTACCTCCGAGGCTTCCTTGGCCAGGCGCTCCCAAAGGGAAAAAGGGGAAAAAAATAAGCTTTAGGTGATAGAATTCAAAGCATGCCTTGGTCTCAAAGAACAGGAAGTAGGAGAAAGCATTTAGGATAACTCAAAAGACTGCGGGCCAAACGGGCTCTAAAAGACAAGTAGAAACATGTAGCCCCTGTGCTTTTCTGTGGTAAATAATGACAAATCCATTTGTATTTCCAACAGCTAAGCCAGGCAACTAGGTAAACCATTTTGGTTTTTTCAGAAGTAATCAGAAAAAATCAAACCCAAGTAGTTCATAAAGGCTACCCTGGCATTGGTAGTAATTTTTTTAAATATTATAATCAATTCTAGACTGAATTAAACCTTGTTCTTAGACGGCAGCTCTAGTTTGCATGAGTCGTTTTTCTTCTGTGAGGGGTTGGCTCAGAGAGGACCAGGCAGAAAGCTCAGGCCTAACTTGTAAACACGTTTTTCTGCTGTAGTTCGGTTTTGGGTTTTCCTTCTTTTGTTTTCTTTTTCAGTGCTGGGGTATGAGCCGGGGCCTCTGCTCAGGAAGCTCTGCCATTAAATTACTCCTAGCCCACACACATCACGTATGGTTTTTTTAAACAAAATGGAAAATAATAATTGTTTTTGTATTCTGCGTAGCAGTCTTTCTCTAATTTGAATTAACCACAGACCCAGTGGAGATTAAAATCATTGTGAGCACTCTAATCTGCAGGTATGCAAGCCGTGATAAAGAAGAGCTGGGGCCAGGAAATGGTTCTAGATGTATTAACCTGTACACACACAACCACACACAACAACACTTTGTGTGGCGGATGAAAGAAGGGGAAGCCACATCAAGTAAGTTAGCTTTAGTTGTTGTGACAGAGGGCCAGAAACCAGTTTACAAGAGAGGACTCCTTGTCACCACAGTTTGGAGGCTGGCCCCATTATATTACGGGGAAAAAAATGAACACAGCCAGAATCAGAATACAGTGGTAATGGACACAGGGCAAAAAGAGCCCCCAAACCTGTGCCAGGGAAGAAAAAAAAGGCCTGAGGGCCATGGAAGACACCTGCCTTCCTTCATTCTTTCCCTGAAGCGGGGCTCCCACTGTGAAACCTTAGCTAGCCTGGAACTCACCAGTGTAGACCAGACAAGCCTAGAACTCAGAGCTCCGTCTACCTCTGCCTCCCAAGAGCATGCATGCAACTAAGAAATACTTTGTGAAAAAAACAACCTCAGGTGACCACCTTCCCCCAAGTAGACCTGCTGTCTACAGTTTCCATCAAACCTCCCGGTTTCAGCTGAGTCTATTAGTATGGATTAATCTGCTGATATGATTATGGTTGTAATGGTCCAGTCATCTCTGAATAGTGATTCCCCACAGCTAAACCGTCAATACATGAATCATTTGTGGACATTCCAGACTTAAACGATGGTACCCAGTCCTTAGTCCCCAAAGACACATGCTCATTACACAAGTAAAAGACATTCAAGAATCCCCAAATTCTCAAAGGTTCCAGGAGCTGCACGAAGGTCTAAATCCAGTCTCCCGAGACTCAAGCCATAGCTCTGAGCCCTGTAAATGTGAGAAAACAAGTTACAGATTTCCAAAGGCCTTGACACCCAACTGTGACACTTGAAGGGGGCAGTTTCATGTAGAGATGATATCCCTGATTGCAGTACTCCTTTCACTGCCTCCTGCTTGGGCCTTCCCGGCCCCCACTGCTTCCCCAGCCCAGTCCTCTTCTTGACACCCATAGCGTTTGCTCCATTCACAGTCACCAAGCTCAGAGCCAGTTCATTCAAGAATAAGCACCATGTTAAAACAGATACAGTCCACTCTGAGTCACTTAAGTTGGACTACATACTACCTTGTGAGGTTTATGAAGTTTGCCAAAAAATGGCTTGCAGCCCAGGACAATGTCAGAGGAAATAGAATCCCTGTGGTGCAAAAGTTGAGTGCCCTAACACTCAATTTGGTAGTGAATGCATCCGTCCCCGTCCTCGCGTGCAGCATAAACCTGAAGCCAGCCACCAAAGGGAGTGTACTTTGTGAAGAGACGGAAGGGGACTGTCTTTTCCCTGGACTTTAGAAACTAAGAATATCTTCCTGAGGTTGGAGACTGCTGCATTCACTCTAGTGCCTTCATTCACCTGGAGAGTCGCCACAGCACAGACTGCTGGTCCTTAACCCAAGGGAAGCATGTGCTGGAGACCATGTGTCTTGCACAGGCTTCCAGGCTAATGCTGCCTAACTTGGCACTAAAAGGCTTGTTGAATCTTCGAACTTGTGGGATGTTTAATGTCCTCCTGTGCTTCCCTTGGGTACAGGAGTTTGTATTAGAGCAGTTGTGTGTTCTGGAACGTTGGTTGCTGCTTGCAGAACTCCCACCCGATGCTGTCTACAGCTGTGGACAGCATCACTCAGGGGACTCCGGAGATATGGTCAGCTGACAGAGACCAAGAAGACCATCTGGAGGTGAGAAGGGACAGAAGCATGGCTGCAGTAGACTAATGGGAAGGGAGAAAGATGCGGCAATAATGTGTGGATGGGGACATTTTACAGTTGAAGTGCCCCCCCCCAAACTGATGACTAGTAATGAACAAGAGAGACAATGATAAATGTCAGAATAGGAGAAACCACCATTCTCAGTCACAGAGAGTGTAAGTGGTCCAGCTGACAGGGTAAGGAAGAACACACTCAAATTGTGTCCCCATCCACAGTGGCATGTGCATGCCCACACATGCACTATAAACAAATGTTTAAAAAGAAAACCATTTGACACTCAGGATATTGTAAATAGAGGCACTGTACAGGCCACAGTTCTACTGCCTGTACATGCCCCACAAGCAACTGCTCCAGGCATAAATTCTTTTCATAATAAAAAGACCCAGAAGACAATAAATATTTTGGTTTGGGTTTTTTATTTGTTTGTTTTTTTTTTTTTTTTTTTTGGTTTTCGAGACAGGGTTTCTCTGTGTAGCCGGCTGTCCTGGAACTCACTCTGTAACCAGGCTGCCTCGAACTCAGAAATCCGCCTGCCTCGCCTCCAAGTCTGGATTAAAGCGTGCGCCACCACCGCCGCTTGTTTGTTTTCAAATCATGTTTCCTAGCTGTCCTGGAACTCACTCTGTAGACCAGACTGCCTCAAACTTAGAGATCCACCTGCCTCTGCCTCCCAAGTGCTGGGATTTAAGATGTGCCCCACCATCACCTGGCAACAATAAACATTTGTTAAAGCAGTGAGATACAGACAAGCAACACTGGAGGTGAGGGAGCAGAGTGATCCACACGTGCTCCGCATCCTGTGGTGCTCAAGTCTTGTGGTTCTCCATGTCCTGTGGTGCCCCAGCTTTCACTCCTGAGCCACCAAGCAAGGTCTCCAAAACATCAGGACAGCCCTAGAAGCAGGGGCTCTCCTGACCTCTGTCACAGTTCCTTCTGCACCTATAGCTCTACAGTATCCACTCATGTGATGACTGTCCTGATTAGTGTTTAGACCATGCTTCTCAACCTTCCTAATACTGGGACCTTTTAATACAGTTCCTCGTGTTGTGGTGATCCCCAACCATTAAATTATTTTCATTGCTATTTCATAACTGCATGTTTGCTACTGTTATGAATCATAATGTAAATATCGATATGTAGGATATCTGATATACAACCCCCAAGGGGGTCATGACCCACAAGTTAAGAACCAATGGTTTAGCAGTTAGGTACACTTAACCTCTCTCAGAAGACCCAAGTTCAATTCCCAGCACCCACATGGCAGCTTACAACTGTCTGGAACTGTAGTTCCAGGTGATCCAGCACCCGCACACAAATAATCATGTAAGCAAAACACCAATGCACATAAAAAATAATAATAGCTGGGCGGTGGTGGCGCAGGCCTTTAATCCCAGCACTTGGGAGGCAGAGGCAGGCGGATTTCTGAGTTCGAGGCCAGCCTGGTCTACAGAGTGAGTTCCAGGACAGCCCAGGCTACAAAAACCAAAAAACAACAAAAACAAAAGCAAAAAATAAATAATAATAATAATAGTAAATAAATCATTTCTTCATCACAACAACTCATAACTCAGCATCTTCCAACTACAGCTTGTAATGAGAAAAAGTATGTTTCTGATTTCATGGCTAAAAAAGAAAGTGATGGTGAATGGTGGTAGCACACGCCTTTAATCCCAGCACGGCAGGCAGATCTCTTAGTGTGAGCCCACCTGGTCTACAGAGTTCCAGGACAGCCAGGGCTACACAGAGAAACCCTGTCTCAGAAAAAAAAAAAAAGTGGTGGAGGAAGGTTTTGCCGTTTGCCCTTTGCCTCCGAGGATTCACAAGAAAGCTCTCATCAAATTCCAGTGCTCGGATTTTTTACCCTCCAGAACTATAAGAAATAAACTTGTGTCGTTTATTATTTATTCCCCAGGCTTCAATATTCTGATAGCCACACAGTGGACTAAGCTACCTTATAACCCACGGCCATTCCTATACATAGCTAAAAGGATTGAACTCAGGGAGTCAAAACTTGCCCCTGTTTGTGGAACCACCTTCACAACAGTCAGCATGCCACCTGCCACTGTCCTCCTGGGGCTCTGCACTTCTCCTTCATACCCACTCCCACTCAGCACTTCCCATCGGTCTCACTTGTCCGTTACTACTGAAAGGCATGGCTCCGCAGCTGCATTCAGTGCCCCGCTAACTGGCACCTTGGATCTGCTACCCTGTGGACAGCATCTCCCTGTTTCCCAATTTACTTTTTCCATCCCTGCTAGCATATATAATGCACCAATGAGAAACGAGAGGTCCAGTTTCTTGCTAAAGCCTCGGCACAGAGTTGGAGAGCAGCCCCGCATATCCCATAATCCCGCTCTTACTCGCTGTGTCTTCCTGGCCTCCTGGGCTCTGGCTTCTGGAAGAGCCGCCTTAACGATGGCATAAGTTGTATTTGCTACAAGTATGTCACCTACAGCTACAAGTGCTGTAATGGCAGTGTCAACACTTCCAAATTAAAGACCATCCATCCCTTGGCCTTGGAAGCTGGGTTGTCACTGCCCCTTCTTCTCTTCCTCCCTCTGTGTCCTTCATCCTTAACCCCTTTGAGAGAGGCCGGGAACGTGCAGTCTTTTTTGCTTTTCAGTCAGATTCTGAGCTCCGTGCACACTGTCCACATCCATCAGCCTCCAAGAACAGTATTGGCAGGCTGTACTGCAGTGTGGCCAGACTCTCTGTGTACACGAATGCCACCAAATGTCAATTAGACAGAGAAGGGGTTTGGAAGGTGGTGCTCTTGACCCTGAGGAAGGAAGGCTCTGAAGGCATGGGAGGAGTCAGCAGAAGCAGTGTGGGGAGAAGGCACCTTGGCCCAGCTCTGCTCTAAATGACAGATGAGCCGCACTCCCCATTGGGTTTCTGCCTCTGGGAAGAGGAAGCAGATGGTACAGACAAGTCTAGCCCAGCGTGTGCTTACACAGAGAAGTCACTTAACAGAAACTAGAGTCATCTGGGAAGGGGAAGTGCCTTAATTGAGGAACTGCCTCCAACACATCGGCCTGTGAGCATGTTTGTGGGCATTTTCTTGATTAATGATTGATGGGGTGGTGGGTCTGGAGAGATGGCTCTAGTGGTTAAGAGCACCATCTGCTCTTCCAGAGGTCGAGTTCAATTCCAGCAACCACATGGTGGCTCACAACCATGAGATCTGATGCCCTCTTCTGGTGTGTCTGAAGATAGCGACAGTGTACTCACATACATAAAACAAGTAAATCTTTTTTAAAAAAAAATTTTTTAATGATTGATTTGGGGGGACTCAGCACTTGGGAGCAGTGCCACCCCTAGGAAAGTGGGCCTGAGCTAGATAAAAAATCAAGGCTATATAAGAAATCAAGCCAGGCAGTGGTGGTACACACCACTTAGGAGGCAGAGGCAGGCAGATTCCTGAGTTCGAGGCCAGCCTGGTCTACAGAGTGAGTTCCAGGACAGCCCTGGGCTACTCAGAAGAAAACCCTGTCTTTGAAAAAACCAATAGACTGTGAGCTGTAAGCCAGGTAAATCCTTTCTTTACCTAAGCCGGTTTTGGTCTGGATTTATCAGAGACACAAAGCAAACTGGGACAAAGGTCATCCTCAGCTCCAGAATGAGTTGAGGGCCAGCATGAGCTACAGGAGACCTTCCTCAAAACAACAAAAAGTTGTACTAACCTTATCCTAACCATCAGAAAATAAATTCCTAAAGAAGAGGCGTTAGTGGCTTGTGTCATCTTATGCTCTTATGGCTATCTATTCAGAGACAGGGTGTCACTACACAGAGCTAGCTGTCCCAGGACTTACTATGTAGACCAGGCTGGCTTTAGAATCAGAGGATCTACTTGTCCCTACCTCCCAAGTGATAGGATTAAAGGTGTGTGTCATTACACCTGGAAAAAGTCTGCGGTATTCACTGACTCTCAGGTGTGCTGGGTGCTGGGCATGTGTGAGGGATAGCTCACAGTCACACCTCACCCTTGTTGCCTTTTTTCTCTTTCCTTTTACTGTGGAAGTGGTCTAGCTCTGCATGCTTGCACCTCGCAACATTCCCAGACTTGGCTCCTGATCATTTTAGCCATTCTTCCCTTCCAGGCTTTGACAAATAATAGATTACTTAGAGTTTTACTTTTATTATTTTTAAATATGTATATGTGGGAGGTTGTTCATCTAAGTGCATGTGCTCACAGAGGTCAGCAGCGTGGACTTACAGATGGTTGTGAGCCACTGGATGTGGGTGCTGGGCACTGAACTCAGGTCCTCTGGAAGAGCAATACATGCTCACAACTGGGCCATCTCTCCAGCCTCCACTGTTACTGAGATAGTTGTTTCTCACTTAACATTATGATATATATGCACACACACACACACACACACACAACAACACACACACTACAGACACACCACACACACACGCACACGCACAACCACCCACACAGCACGAAGAGAACACAAGAGAGAGAGAGAAGAGAGAGAAAAGCTCGCACATTGACATGGTCTTAGCTGAAGGGCCACTTTCAGATGCTCACTTAAATTCTTCTTTCCTAGTGCCTTGATTTCTTCGTTATAGAATTTCCCCATATTTTATGGACATTTATTTTACTTCAGTTGTCTTTTTTTTCTTTCTTTCTTTTTTTGGTTTTCGCGGTTCTGTATTTCCTTGGCTGTCTGGAACTCACTCGTAGACCAGTTGCCTCGAACTCAGAAACCCCTCCTCTGCTCCCAGTTGATTAAGCTGCGCCACCATTACCCTCTCTACTTCCAGTTTTAATGGATTCTTTTAGGTATTTTACTTTTGTTGTTGTTATTGAAAGTAAGATTCAGTCTGGCCTCAGTCTCTCTGTCCTTCTGCCCCAGCCTCCCTAGATCTGGAATTATAGGTATGTACCATTATACTATGGTTATTGTTATTTTAATTTTTTTTAAATGAATTTCCATACTTAGGACTGTTGCGGTCAAACAGAAAATCCTTCTATAAGGCCAGGGATGGATTTATAGGTCTGCTGGTTGTGCCTCAAGTCTCATCTTTTTAGCCTGTTTGCTTCTGCCTGGAGGGTACAGGAACTGATAAGATGGAAGGACAGCAGTCAGAGTGATCAGCAGAGGCAGGGGCTCCTGTTGCCCGGATGTGGGAACCCCATCCAGTTGCCCTTAGATTTACGGTATCTTTGTAAAGATATCTTTGTATATTCCTTAGTTTGAAGGTTAAGTCAATAGGTAGCAAGCGCATAATGCCCAGATCACATCGCATTCCACAGGATGGATAAATGTGCGAACTCAGGCAAGTTGCCTAATTTTCTGTAACACGAATGAAAATAGACCCTACCCGAGAGGTATTATGAGATTAAATGAGATGGGTCCCGCGCTGTGTTCAGCTCGGCGCTTGCCTATCACGTGATCACACACCAGGTGCGCATGTTCCATCAGCAGGCTTCACTAAAGAATGTGTAGATGGCAGGCTGCTAATCACACTGTTTGGCTTTCCACCCCTCCGCGCCCCCCACCCCCCACATCTTCAATTTTATTCCCACACACAAATCTTGGGAGGTTAGCTGATTTTAGATTGTCAGCAGAAGCTTAATTCTATACATGAGAATGGAAAGCTTAAAACAGCTATTAACTAGGGTGGCAGAGTGCTCTGGAGCACAGCCTAGAACCCAAAGGCTTACGGTTTTCAAACATCTGGTTTTGAAAGAAAAAAAACGGACGGACAGAGCATGGGTCTGAAACAGCAGGCACCATCCGTCCTGTGGGTTAGGGTGAGGTGACAGTGAAGACCCCACTAGGGAAAAGATTAGGATTTCTTTCCAGAGTGAAAAACGTGTCATCAAAAGAGGAACGTGAGAATATATCCTTAACACTAATTAACTGCAGGCAAGCTGTGGTGGTGTTCACCAGAATACAGCACTCGGAGGTAGACTGGGAAGTCAAGACTAGGCTCAACTATGTCTGAAAGCCAGTCTCAACAGCTACAGCCAGGGCTGAGGTTGCTGGTCTGTAATACCAGCACTGGGGATAGGAGTTGGAGTCGGGGATCCCAAGGAGGACGATCGATTGGAGTTCCAGGACATCCAGAGCTACAGAGTGAAGCCATGCCTTAACAAACAAACAAGCAAACCTCTCAAATCAAACAAAAGAAAAAAATATAACCCAAGCCTAATCAAATAGAAAATCACAATGAATATAGCAACTGAATCTTTTTAAAAAAAAAATTAACAAATAAGTAAAACATCAGTATCTCACGTAGCTCAGGCTGGCCTCAAATCACTATGTAGCTGAGGATGACCTGGGACTTCTGTCCACACTCTATTTATGGTAAGGATCAAACCCAGGGCTTCCTGTATGCTAGGCGAGAATTCTGCCACCTGAGCTAATTCCCCAGCTTCATAAAGCATAGTTTATTCAACACAAAACTCAAACAACAAATAAAACCCTAGTCTCCTGGCTTCTAGATCCCAGCAACCCCAGGCTTGTCATCATTTGACTCTCGGGTTCACTGGACAAGCTGGGGCTGTCTCTATGGGCCTGGATTTTGTTTTTCATGGCCCAGGAGGATAAGCGCCAAAATTCACTTTGTGTAATGCCATTCCCGTTCTCATGGTAACGGACATCCATCAGCACCAAAATATATAAATGGCACCCCAGCATCACAAGGATGTTACCCCGACAACTGGAATTCAGAGTTTACATTTTTAAAGCCTTGTGGGAGGGTTTAATTTCAACTTTCTTCAAGAAAGCCTGTGGGGAGAGAATATTCAGTGAGAACTGTAGATGCTTACTTAGCCTTTGGGGGAATTTGAAGACACAGGATGCCCAGTAGAAACCAGCTTGCAGGGGCTAGAGAAATGGCTCAGGAGGAAATAGCTCCCTTCCTGCAAGCATGAAACCTGAGTTCAAGTCCCAGCGCCTACCTGGAAAACCCAGTAACCCCAGGGCTGAGCAGCACACAAACAGGTGAATCCCAAGGGTTGCTGGCTACTTGCCTAACTCCAGCTTCAGTGAGGTGCAGGTAGATCAGAACATTCAGTGTCTGCCCTCCACACACACATGCATAGCCACACCACCACACACACACTAATAACAACAATATAATGTAGTAACAATGTCTCTATGACTGGGTGGGGTGGCACAGTCCTATAATTCCTGCACTTGGGAGGTAAAGACAGAAGGATCAAGACTTTAAGGTCACCCTTGGCTACATGCACATTTGAGAACAGGTTAGACTGCATGGGATAGAGACCTCAAGAAATTATTTTTCTTTGTGTTTTGTCTTTTGCTTTGTTTTGTTTTGAGACAGCATCTCACTGTGTGTAGTCTTGGCTAACCTCGACCTTGCTATGTGGATCAAATTGGCCTCAAACTCACAGAAATCCTCCTGCCTCTGCCTGTCAAGTTCTGGTATAAAAGGCATGCCCAACCAAACATGGCACCTAAGGAATTTGAAAATAACAGGCTATTTCGATTTTCCCAGAGGTTTTGTATTCTGTTCTCACCTTGAGAGTAACAGAGCTAAGACTGTCTCTGTTATGTGTTTATGGGGACACACACACCCCATTTCTTTAGTAGAACACAGGCCTTCTATGTGTGGTACTGATACTGCCTAGGGTGTAGGAACAGGTTCGGCTGATTAAAGAATTAAAAGTCAGGAAAAGTTTGAAAGTCAAGCAAAGCTGAACTTTCTCTAAGAGGACAATGGATCTCTGAGTTCCAGGACAGCCAGGAATACAAAGAGAAACCCTGACTTGAAAAACCAAAAATAGCCGGGCAGTGGTGGCGCACGCCTTTAATCCCAGCACTTGGGAGGCAGAGGCAGGTGGATTTCTGAGTTCGAGGCCAGCCTGGTCTACAGGGTGAGTTCCAGGACAGCCAGGGCTACACAGAGAAACCCTGTCTCAAAAAAAACAAACAAAAAAAAGAAAGAAAAAGAAAAATCAAAAATAAATAAACAAATAAATAACAGGCAAAGTGATGCATGACTTTGACCCAATCACTTGGAAGGCAGAAGCAGATGGATTTATGCAAGTTTTAAAGCCAGTCTGGTCTACACAGTGAGTTCTGAGCCAGCAAGGGCTACATAGGAACAGAAGGAGACCCTGTCTCAGAAGAAGAAGAAGAGAAGGAAGATGAGGAAGAGGAAGATGAGTAGGAAGAGAAAGAAAGAAAGAAAGAAAGAAAGAAAGGAAGGAAGGAAGGAAGGAAGGAAGGAAGGAAGGAAGGAAGGAGAAGAAAGGAAGGAAGGAAGGAAGAAAGAGGACAAGTCAGAGAGGGAAAGAAAAGAAGAGAGAAGAAAAAAGAAAAGACAAGACCAAGAGCAGGGCAGGACATCTGCAAATCTCAGTAGTTGCACAGAGGAAGAAAATGGAAAGGAAATAAAGTCATGCTATTGAGTTAAGCTCACATGAAGGTCACCCATAGTCAGACAGCTTTAGCACAGTAGTTCTCAACCTGTGGGTCTCAACCCCTTTGAGGGTTAAATGACCCTTCCATAGGAGTTGGATATCAGATATCCTGTGTATCCAATATTTACATTAGGATTTGCAACAGTAGAAAAATTACATTTATAAAGTAGCAATGAAGCCGGGCGGTGGTGGCGTATGCCTTTAATCCCAGCACTTGGGAGGCAGAGGCAGGCAGATTTCTGAGTTCGAGGCCAGCCTGGTCTACAGAGTGAGTTCCAGGACAGCCAGGGCTACACAGAGAAACCTTGTCTGGAAAAACCAAAATAATAAATAAATAAATAAATAAATAAAAAGTAGCAATGAAAATAATTTTACTGTTGATGGTCACCACAACATGAGGAACTGTATTAGGGGTCACAGCATTAGGAAGGCCGAGAACCACTGCTTTAGAGAAAGACTAAAGAATCTCAAAGGACCATGAAGAAAAGCTTCCTCAGGCTTTGTCCAGCATCAGAAAGAAAGGAGCAAAAAGGAAAGGCAGACAGACCCAGCAGCTCATTGGGGCCAGGAATTCTGGGAAGGAAAAACAGTATCTCGTTAAAGGGATAATTATTCCAATTATCTCTTTAGCATGGCTTAAGATGAGCCTGCCTTCCCAGAGGTGGCCCTGCCTTCCTGGGGGATGGGGCGGGTGGGGGTAGGGCAGGGTGTCTGCTGCCAGGTGGTTGACTGCTTAACTAGACCAATGTATTTATATTTTGGGTAGCTTGGAATACTAGGTCTGCACATTGGCCAGAGATTTCATCCTCTTGACCTGGAGGAACCAATTTTCTTTGAATGGACTTTACTGTTGCTGCTGATGCAGCAAGGGTAAAGACACCTGCACATCCGCAAGTGTCTCTCACACTGTAGGCTGACTGTCCAGATAGCCCAGATAGTGGGCCTCCCTGGTTTGTTTCACCTGCCTGGAGGGACTGTCACACGAAATGCCATCAGCCATTGACTTGCTGACTCCAAGTTATAAGCGTGGAGGGCTGGATGGGGGGCTTTCCAGCCAGCCTCAGGGTGCTCTCAGAGCAGGAGTGGACAGCCAGAGACACAGGCCTCCATAGACAAGCTCTGGACACTATTTCATCTCCCAGTGATCCAGCAATCGGTCCATGTCCAAGGCCACAGAGCAACAAGGGATGACTGCAGCGAATCAAGCCTAGGAGAGGGCTGCTACAGGAACTGTCTCTGTCCATGTCAGAGCTGAGGCCAACCACGGACTTGGAGTCTCCATCTCTCACTTTGTCCTTTTGTTTCTAGGACTCTACACAACAGGAAGGCTTATGGAGAGGCCCTGGTCCCAATGGATAATGTCCTGGTACATTCTACACATGTGTTAGGCATGTTTATTTCCTGACTGCTTCCCAGACCAGGGCCAACTAATCCCCAGGAACAGCAGGTACGCAAGCATGTGAAGGTCAGAGGACATTAAAAGTCAGTTCTCTCCCGCCACATGTGGTCTCAGGGATTGAACTCAGGTCAGCAGGCTTAGGTGCAAGCCCTTTACCTGCTGAGCCATCTCACTGGCCCTAAGTTGGTTTGTTTTGGGTTTTCTGTTTGGTTTTGTTGTTGTTTTGTTTGTTTTGTTTTTTAGTTTTGGGGTTTTTGTTTTATTAAGATTTATTGCTGGGCAGTGGTGGCGCATGCCTTTAATCCCAGCACTTGGGAGGCAGAGGCAGGCGGATTTCTGAGTTCGAGGCCAGCCTGGTCTACAGAGTGAGTTCCAGGACAGCCAGGGCTATAAAGAGAAACCCTGTCTCGAAAAACCAAAAAAGAAAAAAAAAGATTTATTACATTTATTTACTTGGGTGGTGGTACACACAAGGACAGCTTGTGAGCGTTGCTTCTCTCCAGCCACCGTGCGGGCTCAAGGGTCAAACTCAGCTTGTCAGGTTTCAGGAGGCAGCAGGGGCTTTACCCACAGAACCATCCTGCCAGCCCTAAAAATATTTTTTTAATTAATTAATCTTTAAAATTTCATGTGCATTGGTGTTTTGCCTGCATATATGTCTGGGTAAAGGTGTCAGAGCCCCTGGTACTGGAGTTGCAGACAGTTGTGAGCTGCCATGTGGGTGCTGGGTCCTCTGGAAGAGCAGCCAGTGCTATCTCTCCAGTCCTCAGATTCCTCTTGGTCTCGACACCTGTCAGAAATCAGTGAATGTGTACATAAGCTTGTTTCTGGATTCTCAATTCCATCCTGCTGGTCTCCCTCCCTCCCTCCCTCCCTCCCTCCTTCCCTCCTCTCCCTCCCTCCCTCCCTCCCTCCTTCCCTCCTCTCTCTCTCTTCTCTCTCTCTCTCTCTCTCTCTCTCTCTCTCTCTCTCTCTCTCTCTCCCTCCCTTTCTCTCTCTCTCCTGCCTCTGCCTCCCGAGTGCCAGGATTAAAGGTGTGCGTGTGCGCTGCCCCCACCACCAGGCTTGGTTTTTTCTTATAAGGCTCTGCCCTCAGTTTAACCGCTCCAGAGCCTCCTCCTGCAAGCACTGTCATACTGGGATTGGGATTTCAACATAGGAACTTGGGGCAACATAAGCAGAACCCCTCAGAGGTTACCCCCAGGGTTCCAGGAGGCAGGAGTGGCTTCACTAAGGGAGGGGTAGCTGTTGTATTCTCAGTGGAGGGTTCTGCCGGTGAAAATGGTCATGCGATGGACTAAAGGCATAATTTGCAAAGTTTTCCACAGACAAGGGCAAGAGAGCTAGAGAAACGGCCCAATATTTAAGAATACTTCCAGAGGACTGGAGTCCAGTCTGGGGCCCTGCTGTGACCTCAGGGTCCAGTCATTTGTGGAACGAAGAGGTTGTTATAGAATCCATAGTGATTCCTCACCGCCACCCCCAAGATTCCCTGGAAACTCCTGGGGCTTTTCCGGGTTGGGCTGCGTCTCTGGGTAACTGCTGCCCTCATCCTAAGTCTGAACAGTCCTGAGTCCCATGCTCTCTGCTGCCCCTCCTGCGTGGGCATCCTTAGTTTCTCTTGCCATCTCACAGGAAAAGGCATCTTTCTGGCTCACTTACCTTCACGGAATTCGAAAGTTCCCTTTGGTGACCGAGAACTCTGGCCAGCCCTACCTGGGTGGTGGCAACTCCCTGCCGGCCACAGCTGCGTGTGCTCCACAGCCCGCCGCACACTTTTGGCAGGCTGACCTAATTATAAAAAATAATAAGGCACATTTATAAAGTACAGAAAAATAAGAGTAGAAAAAATATTTTTAAACCCCCCTCCCCATAATCTTGCCACCCAGAGGCAGTCCCTGTTAACATTTTGATATGCTTCCTTCCTGGTTTTAAAACACATTTTTCTGTACTTGAGATCATACTATACATAATTTCATCTCTAATTTTTTTCACTTATAACAGTATTTTCTCTTATCCTTTATCGTTAAACTTTATTGAAGTTTCTTTTCTTACCATATTAGGGTTTTAAGAATACTTTTGTTTGTTTGTTTGTTTGCTTGCTTGCTTGCTTGTTGAGATAGATTCTTACCTATCCCTGACTGATCTTGAACTTGCCATGTAGCTAAGAATCTGGAAGAGATCTTGAAGTCTCACCTCCACTCCCAAGCATACCCCACACTCAGCTTCAGATTAGCGTTTTAAATTATAAAAACAGCAATGCTCATTGTAGAGAATGAAAAGAATTCAGAACTAGAGGAAATCACTTGAAACAGTTGAGTTTTATCTTCAAAGCCCTCATATACATATAAAATGCTTTTTGTTGTTGCTGCTGCTGTTGTTTTGTAGACAGCATTACACAGCAGTAGCTGTCCTGGAGCTCGCTGTGTAGCTTGCCCCACCACACAGCCCAGTGGCTTCCAAACATCTGTGACTCCAGGTCTAAGGCTGCAAAGCCCTGGTCTCGTTTCTGAAAGCACTACACTCGAACACTAATATGAATGAAAATACATGAACTACACTCACATGTACTCAGAAAATAAAAAAATCATTTTAAAAAATGTTAAGAGTTAGCTGGGTAGTGGTGGTGAATGCCTGTAGTCCCAGCACTTGGGAGGCAGAGGCAGGTGGATCTCCGTTGAGTTTGAGGCCAGCCTGGTCTATATAGTGAGTTCCAGGACAGCCAGGGCTACACAGAAAAATCCTGTCTTGACAGCAAAAGAAAAAAGAAAGGAAGGAAGGAAGGGATGGAAAGGATGGAAGGAAAAGGGTTGGTGAGATGGCTCAGAGGGTGAAAGCAATCGCTAGTTATGAAAATCTGCTGATTCAGATTCCATCCCTGGAACCCACATAAAAACAAAACAAAACACAAGGTCAAAGTAGAAGATTGTCTCCCAAAAGTTATCCTCTGTCATTTATACAGAGAGCATGGCACCTTATGCCTAAACTCACACATATCACACACACACACACACACACACACACACACTCATACACACACACACTAACACAATTCACAATTCATACACATTCACACACACACCACTAAACATGAACACACACATAAATAAAGTTTAAACAATAGTTATGCAATTAACTGAGGCCTGAGGACGCAGGAAAAGCCAGCATATGGTGCAAGGCCTGCCCTGGATGATAGAGTCCAACTTTAAGCCAAAATAACCCCTTTCCTCCCAAGCTGGTTTTGGTCACGGTATCTTATCACAGGAATAGAATTCAAACTAGAGGGTCTGTAGAGATGGCTCAGCAGCTAACAGCATTTGTTCTTCTAAAGGAGAAGCCTGTGGGTCCAATTCCCAGCACCCACATAGCAGCCCACACATCTGTAAATCTAGTCCCAGGGGATCCAACAACTTCCTGTCTCCATGAGCATCAGGCACACAGACGGTGTATAGATAGACACACATGCAAGCAAAGCACCTATGTACACAAAAATAGGTTGATTTTTAAAGAAAAAATTAATAATATATATGAAACCCTGTCACACCCGGCAGGTCTAATGGTAGCTCACTATGATTTTACTTATCCTTTGGCTATTAGACATTTAAATAGCAAACACTAAAGCAAGTACCGTCACACACACCTGTAATCCTAGCACTTGAGAGACTGAGGCAGGAAGATACTAAGGTGGAGGGGAGCCATGATTTCATGATGAGACCGTATCCCCGAAACTCTAATAACTAAAAGAAGTAAATGTCAAAAATTAGTTAACAGATAAGCATGGTACATACTTGTAATCTGAGTACTTGAGAGGTAGAGACAAGAGGGTCAATAATTTAAGACCATCCTTGGCTACATAGTGAGTTTAAGGCCAGCCTGAGCTACATGAGACCTTGCCTCAAAAAAAATTAACATTTTCTTCAAAAGGCTCTGTTTATTATTTTGAATTTTTATTTATTTTGGAGATGTTTTATTTTTATTTAGTTGTGTGCGTGTGCTCGCGTGTGCACATTGAATGCAGTGCCCACAGAGGCCAGAAGAGGGCACTAATAACAAGGAGGTAGGGTTATAGTGGGTTGTGAGTCACTTAACATAGGTGCTGTGAACGAAACTTGGACCCTCTGGAGGAGCAGTACATACTCTTAACTACTGAGCCATTTCTCTACCCCTTTAAAGTATTTTAAACATACATTAAAAGTAACAGAATTGTTGCTGTACATGGTAGAACATACCCAGCACTTAATCCCAGCACTTGGTAAGGCAGAGACTGGTAGACCTCCATGAGTCCAAAGCCAGTTGGTCCACATAGTGAGTTCCAAGCCAGCCAGGACTGTGTAGAAAGACCCAGTCACAAATAAAATAAAATAAATAAAATAAAATAAAATAAAATAAAATAAAATAAAATAATAAAATAAAATAAAATAGAAAAAACTAAATAGTTGGTTTGTTTGTTTATTTGCTTGGACAAGGTCTCACTATATGTAGCCTTGACTAGCCTGAAATTTACTACGTAAACAAGGCTGTCTTCAAACTCAGAGATCTGCTTGTCTCTGCCTCCCCAAGTGCTGGAATTTAAGGTATGTGCTGTTAAGCCCAGCAACTGAAGAGGTTTGTTGCTTTTACAGTGTCTTACAAATACCAGGCTGGCCAAAGATGGTCTTGAACTTCTGACCCTCCTGTCTCACCTGTCTGAGTTCCAGGATTATGTGTGGCACCTCGCCTCATGTCACATCCTTCTTGTCAAAAGAGTGAAGGACAGACCCACAACCATCAGAGCTGGGATCCAGTGGAGGAGATCGGCTACTGCTACTGTCACAGCCCTTAACCTCAGAGCAAGTTCCTGAGGGAGCAGTCTCATGCTGTACACATCTGAGACCAGGAAGCTGCAGTTGTATTTGTACACACTGATCAATCATTCATAAACACTCAGACTCCAGAGATAAGCTTTGCCAGTTTCTCTTGATCCTGGGCCACGTGTCACACTCATGACAAAACTCACAGCTAGTCAAGACTTCACACATGGGTGCCTTCCTCCACTGTCCACAGCTCTGCAACTGAGCTGTCCTTACAGAATAACGACTTAATATTTAAACAACGTAATAGTAAGTAATTCTCATGACTGCATTCATCTCAATACACAGTTCTTTAGACGTGAGTATGCCCATACAATACGTCTACACATCCAGATAGTTTCCATGGTACCAAGTGCCACCCACATCTGTATTCTCATCAATTCAGGCACAATTGCATGGGTGTTTGGGGGCAAAGATAAAGAAAGTTATGACATGGTGACATCACAGAGCAGGCTCACAGCCACACAGAACTGAAAGCCCTATAGTTCACTGAACAGGTCCCAGACTGTTTCTTGGCACGTTCAGGTACAACCTAAGAGTCTGGGACCTCACGCTGACTTTCACCTCCCTCAGATCTCCCTGGTGAGATCCAAGTGGACAGACTCCTGGCCACCAGCATTAGTTCACATGTCTGACCCCAGGAGAGCTAAGAAAGTGCCAGACACTCATGAATTACCAGAGTGAGCGGCACACAGGTGGCCTCCTCTGTTGCAGAAGCCATTTATGGAGTGTGTAGGATCCAGCCCTGAGGTGTGAGGTTGGAAAAAGCCAGTTTTGGCATCGCACTGACCCATAATGAGGACTAAACAGGATGCCAAAGCCATACATAAAAACATATCCAAGTTTATAAGCACCCAGGTAGCCTGGCCTCTGCTTTCTGGTGTGCCTTGCCTCTGGCATACGGGCTAACAAACCTGCACACAGATGCTTGGCAACTAAGCAAGGGCTTTGGGAGGTCCCAGCGTAGGAAAAACTCTTGTGCTGTGGAAACATTCAATAAGGAGTCAGGCCAGGGCTCTACGTAAACCTAAAAGCTCGAAAGGGCCATGTCTTTCCCTGTCACTCCTCAGACAGACACCCTGGCCTTGTGGTGTGGCTAGTCATAGCCTCCCAAAGACACCCAAGGACTCTGCAGCCTGCGAAGCAGCTAGCGAGAGTGGTTGGGACATGATTAATGCCCACATGACATTGTGTGAACAGCTTTGCCTCCCCAGGATCCAGTGGGGCACGTGACATGGTCAAACACAAAGATGCTTCTTCTAAACATTAACGATGCTCAGAAATATCTTCTCTGCCGGGCGGTGGTGGCGCACGCTTTAATCCCAGCACTTGGGAGGCAGAGGCTGGCGGATTTCTGAGTTCGAGGCCAGCCTGGTCTACAGAGTGAGTTCCAGGACAGCCCGGGCTACACAGAGAAACCTGTCTCGAAAAACCAAAAAAAAAAAAAAAAAAAAAAAAAAAAAAGAAATATCTTCTCTGAAACTATTGCTTGCCCTCACAGTATGATTTTACAGCACATTCGAGTAAACTGGAGGGGACATACGGACATCTGTACAGCACTGGATGGAAAAAGTAACTATGCTTCCTATGAAAGAATTATAAAAATAAATGCCGAGAGCACACTAAATGCCGAGCTTGTAAGAAATTTTCCAAATAAAACATTTTCAAAATTTTAATGAGAAACCTGAGCTTGCTTCCACGAGTATAACTTTTAAAAAAATTTATAACATATTTTATTCAACCCAATATATTCCACTATTATAATTTCAACACATCATTTGTATAAAAGTCACTCACAGGATAGTTTACATTCTTGTTTTCTTACTGTTTTAGCCAGTAAGAAAATTTAATAAGTCAGCTTAAAAATGTAACAACAGCAGGACCCCACCTGAGAACTGAGTAGTTACTCAGAGCTTGAAGCCGACAGCCTGAACAGTAGGGACAACGGCCCTAGTTACTCAGTCCACAAGGTAGAGTGCCTCAGTAGTCCCGACCTGCCACCAGAAGCCCAGAAGGTTCCCGGAGAGCCACTGGGCTCTAGTCTCTATGAAACCTTGGGAAGCTGCTTCTGCCATGAGCAGAAGGGTCAGCAATGGCAGCAACAGGGCAGATCTACTCTGTGGCAAGAGAGGACAAGTGAGCTGGGGCGAGACAAACTTTTTATCTAATCTGCTACCAGAAGATGCTATCCAGTGTGGGCTGGGGGCTCCCAATCAGGGCAATGAGGAGAGTTCTTCAGGTGAGGCTCCTATGCAGGTGACTCTAATTTGTGACAAGCTGACATTAAAACCAACAAGCACATGTACTAAGTTGGACATCCAGTGTGTGTATTATAGATTGAACACCTCTGTTTGGCCAGCTCAAGAGTTCAGTGGCCACACGTGACCAGTGGCTGCCTGATTGGAAGGCACTACTGAACATCCAACAGCGTAAAGAGAGCATGAACAAAAATGTTTAAATCTTTTTTTCTAGTGTGTGTTGGGGGGAGGGGAGGGAGAGAGATTGGGTACTTGTGTGTGCTACCTGCAGAGGGTCCCTGGAGGGTATCAGGAGCCACCTGATGTGAGCACTGGGAATCAGACTCGTGCTTAGCTGTTGAGCCATCTTTCCAACCCTAAATATCTTTTAGGGTTGCTTTTATATGCTTGAAATGGATATAAGTAATTACCAGTGAAGTTTTTTTTTTTTTTATTGATCATCTATTTAAGTTTTTAGTTATTGCTCATCAATGTGAAATATTGTCCTAGTAGATATTTTTAATTAAAACACTGCCGAAAGTTACACCCATGAAGTCTCAGCAACATGGCTGCCTAAATATGACCTGAGCAAGGACACCAATGGACATAGTAACATGGAGGTTGGAAGACTCCTGTAGACTCAACTCTAAACAAAGAACTACAGGCAACTAAGGAACGCTGAGAACAGGAGACATGGTCTCCCCAGGGAAGAGCTCGCCCACTAGTTACCCAGTGGCAAATGGTTATCCCTGAAGACATAGGTACTAGTGACACTGCTGTTACAGTTTATATATGCTCAGCCCAGGGAGCGGCACTATTAGATGGTGTGGCCCTGTTGGAGTAGGGGTGTCACTGTGGGCGTGGGCTTTAAGACCCTCGTCCTAGCTGCCTGGAAGCCAGTATTCTGCTAGCAGCCTTCAGATGCATGCCTGCCTGGATGCTGCCATGTTCCTGCCTTGATGATAATGGACTGAACCTTGAACCTGTAAGCCAGCCCCAATTAAATGTTGTCCTTATAAGAGTTGCCTTGGTCATGGTGTCTGTTCACAGCAGTAAAACCCTAACTAAGACAACTACACAGACTGAGCAGGTGGTATTTATGTATTTAGGAACACACACACACAACAACAATTCAAAAGAGGCCGTGAGCTTTTGTCTTGTTTTTGGTGGTGGTGGTGGTGGTGGTGGTAGTGTTTTGCTTGTTTGTTTGGCTTCATTTTGGTTTTTGTTGTTGTTCAGTTTTGGGTTTTTGAAACAAAGTTTCTTTGTGTAATAAGGTCTGGACTTGCTTTATAGACCAGGCTGGCCTTGAACTCACAGTGACTTAAGGCATGTGCTATCATGCTTGGCATGAGGCTGTGAGTTTTAAAGAGAGAAAGGGAAACTACCTTAGATGATTTAGAGGAGGAAAGGGAAGAACAAAGTGATGTAATTATACTCTCAAAACTTAAAATAATTTTAAAAAAAAAATCTGTCCAAAATGGAATAAAGATGAAACCATTTTAAAACTTGTATGTACTGTTAAGGTTAAAGGATGCTTGGCTAGTTCCCATCAAAATGAATTTCTGTAAAATTTGAAACTAAAATAATAAAGACTAAATGAAGAGCATATACTTATAAATAGAAAAAAATTAAAGTACTTTTGCCACCTTTTAAGATTATACAGTAAGACAGTCTTAATTAATTAAGACAGGTATGGGGACACGCCTTTAATCCCAGCACTGGGGAGGCAGAGGCAGGCAAACCTCTGAGCTCAAGGCCAGCCTGGTCTACAAAGCTAATTCCAGGACAGCCAGGTTACACAGAGAAAACCTATCTCAAAAATAAGTAAGTGAATAAATAAATAAATCATACTGAAGTTGAAACACTCTTTCTTTTTTTTTTTTTTTTTTTTTTTTTGGTTTTTCGAGACAGGGTTTCTCTATATAGCCCGGGCTGTCCTGAACTCACTCTGTAGACCAGGCTGGCCTCGAACTCAGAAATCCGCCTGCCTCTGCCTCCCAAGTGCTGGGATTAAAGGCGTGCGCCACCACCGCCCTGAAACACTCTTTGAAAAATCTAAGGGTCTGATTACTATTTCTGGAGCAGGGTGCAGTGACACATGCCTTTAGTCACAGCACAGGTATGTGGATCTCAGTTTGAGGCCAGTGAGTTCCAGGCCAGCCAAGGCTACATGGTGATACCTTGTCTCAAAACAAAACAAAATACAATACCCGGGCTGGAGAGATGGCTCAGCAGGTAAGAGTACTGACTGCTCTTCAGCAGGACTCCAGAAGGGCAGCCTGCAGCATCTAGGAGTGTATCCTGATGCTGCCCCACACTCTCCACTGCCTTAGCGGATGCAGGGCTCCCTGGGCACTCCAGGCACAGACCTAGCTGCGTCTTGATGCCCTTCATCTCTGCAGCATGGCAAGACCAGTTTGCAGCAGCTTATGAGGCAGACACTATGCTGTGGGATGTTTTCTGGCAGACATGTCCAAGGCCAGGGACCCAGTTCTGTCTCGCTCCAACCATTCTTTATCCCCGTGCTAACAGGTCACTCTCTAAGGAACGCAAATGCTGGTGACGATGCTTGAAGTGACTGCTTGTCCACCTCAAAGACTGGATGTGACAACAGGACCCCTTCCTGTTTCATTCCCACCAGGCAAATACACCCCCACTGAGTTACATCCGGTTTTGTTTTTGAGATAGGATCTCACTACGTAGCCCTAGCTGACCTGAACTTCTCTAGGTACATCGGGCTGGCCCTAAACTCGGAGATCTGCATACACACACACAACACACACACACACACACACACACACACACGCACACACGCACGCGCTACACCACATAAAGCTTTATTGAGATAATACATGACATAAAACTCACCAATTTAAGATGTACAGTTGTGGCTTTGAGTGTATTCGCCAAGTCGTCCAGGGACTTCAATTTCCTGTTTGTCACATGAAGATAATGGCATACAACCTCATGTAATTGTTGTACGAGAGAAACGAGATAATAAATGTAATGTGCTTGGCACATTTCCCAGCGCACGGCAAACTGAATAAATTACCACCGCTATTCCAATAATGAGAGTGACAAGGATGGGAGATGGAGAGGAACAGTCAGATTGTATTGTTTTCAGGGACACAGAGCAGGGCTCCTGCCCAGGACTCTGCTGCAGGGTGAATGGGATTGGGGTGACTTAGCTCTGTGCCTCTCCTACCACAGGGCAACCTCTGGTGCCCTCCAGGTGTCATGGTGGGCACACAGGAACCCGACAGCCGCTCAGCAGCTGCACAGGAGGCCACAGAGTTTCAAGTCATGATGTGCAAAGAAATGCTATTCCTTACTGAAAAGTAGTGGGAAGAGAAATTCAAGTCAGAAGCAAGAGAAGTCATTTCCTTCACGAAACTCTGATCAACTGCTCCCTGGTCTCAAAAGATTTACTCTCAAGATTTTAAAAACAAAAATAAAATAGTATTTGTTGTTCATGATTCCCAGAAGTAGTGAGTATTAAAATTTTATATAGGAGAAAAACAAGGGGTTGCTGTTGTTGTATTGTTTGTTTCTTTGTGTTTTGGGTGTTTTGTTTTGTCTTGAGTCAGGGTTTCTCTGTGTAACCCTTGCTGGCCTGGAACTCAGAGATATGCTTGCCTCTGCCTCCAGAGTGCTGGGGTTAAAGGTGTGTGCTACCACTGCCCTGCTTAGATAGAAAAATTTTTGAATGCTTTTTTTTTTTTTTTTTTTTAAGACAAAGTCTCACCATGTGGCTCTGGCTAGTGTAGAACTCTCACCTTGTAGATAAGGCTGGCCTCAAACATACAGGGAACTGTGTGCTGCATATTTCTCCCTCCCAGGTACTGGGATTAAAGGCTTGTGCTACGATGCCTGGCTAAGAATTTAAATGTTCTTTCCACATATTTTCTGACTGTCTGAGGTGATGGAGATGAGTGGACCATCCCACAGTATTTATGTACATTGGATTAAGAACATTCAGAATGACAAGATGGCCCAGCAGGTGGAAGCATTTGCTATGATAATCTGACTACCAGATTCAATCCCCAGAACCCACAATAGAAGGAGAAAACTAACTTCTAAAAGTTGTTCTCTGATATCCACACATGCACACAATGGAGAGCAAGAACAAGAGCAGGCACATACACAGATTCACGCGAGAGCACAAACATGCAAGCATGCACACACACATGCATACGTACACATGTACATATGCATGCATGCACGCACGCACAGACAAATAATAAGTAAACATTTTAAAATAGGAGCCGGAGAGATGGCTCAATAGTTATGTGTGTGCACTGCTCTTACAGGGGACTCAAGCCCTGTAAGTCCCCAGCCCCCACAAATGGTAGCTTACAGTCGCCTGTAACTCCAGCCTTCAGGGATCTGACACCCTCTTCTGGGCCCCACAGGTGCCTGCACTCATGTACACAAGCGCACACACCTACACATACTTTAAAAATAAACAACAATAAAAAGAAAAACCAGTATGGTGGCCCACACCGCTCGTTCCAGCCCTTGGGAGCCCGATGCAGAAAGATTGCTCAGAGACTGAAACCAATTTGTTCTACCTACTGAGGTCCGGGCCAATTTGATGAAATCCTGTCAATAAATAAATAAGTAAATATCAAAGCCCAATAAACCTGTGAACGGTGCTGACTGTGATATGCACCCCCCCCCCCGTGACCCCATCATTCAGGCAGACAGAGGGCAAGTTCAAATTTTTTGGCTCTTGTGTTTCTGTTTTGTCCTGTTTGTTGCTGTTGTTTGTTTTGAGACAGTGTTTCAGAGGCCAGGCCTGGAAATCGCTGTATAACCAAAGCTGGCTGTATTCTCCTGCTTCTCCTTCAAATGTGCTTAGATTGCAGCTGGACTGTGTCAGCGCACCCACCAGTTAATATGGTGCTAGAGATCTAGGCAAGCACTGTATCGACTGAGCCTCACGCCTAGTCCTCTGCTTCGTGTGGCAAGGTAGGCTCTCACTATCTCATCCAAGCTGACCTCAAACTCATGGGCTCAAACAATCTTCCTACCTCAGCTTCCCAAGTAGCTGGCCTCAAAAGGCCCTCCTGCCTTAGCCTCCTCAAGGGCTAAGGTCACAAACAGGTACTAACATGCATGGTTATATATATATTTGAGAACCTCTCTATATTTTTTAAATACATATTTATATTTTTATTGATTTATCTACCTATTTATTTTGTGACAGGGTCTTACTGTGTCCCCTTGACAGGTCACAGCGATCCACCTGTCTGCTCACCAGGCCAAATCTTTTCTTGTTAGCAATTGTTACTCCAGGTCTCTTGGAAATGGAGGTGCAAATGAGAAGTTATTTTTTTTTCCCTAAGGCAGAGACCCGTAAACAAGAAAGAAAGGGATTCTGGGTTTATGTTCAGTGTAACAACTTCATCTCAATGAGGGGCGGTGAGGGGCGGCGAGGGGCGAGGGCGGTGAGGGGCGGAACGCGGAGAGAGGAACTGGGCTGCTGACGAAGGCAATCCCATCTGATTAGTAACCGGCACTGAGCAGTCAGTAGGATTCGGTGCACCGTCTCCACACCTGCTTGTGTTCCGGTTTGACCCTCGGCTCTTACTCCATCTTCCTCTCTCCCTCTTTCCTCCGTCCCTGCATCAGGTACTTTTGGTCACTGTGACAGAGGATTTAATATAAACTCTTGGAGGAGTTTATTTTGGTTCATGGTCTCGGAGGGCTCAGTCCTTTACGGCCCCAAGCAGAGCAAAGGGAAGGCTCGCCCTCTTTAGCTTTCTCCTTTTCTCCAGCCCAAACACCCGGCTGATACCTAATCCACATTTGGGGTGGGTCACCCCCTCCTGGATACAGCCAGGTTGTATCCCATAATGCAGTGACGTTGACAGTGAGGATGGACTATCACATTCTGTGGTCTCTCCTGATAGTCACTCTTTTATTTTGTTTTGTCTTGTGACAGTTTTGCTATATAACCCTAGCTGGCCTAGAACTTGCTATATGGACCAAGCTGGCCTCAAACTTGTGGTAATCCTTTTGTCTCTGCCTTCTAAGTTCTGAAATTACAGGTGTGCATCACCAGATTTGACTCTTCTTCTCCTTTTGAGTCACATTATTTTGTTTTCTCACATGTCAGAAAGCACATGATACGTCTCATTCTGTGTATAGTTTATTTTACTTAACATGATACCCTCCATCTGCATTCATATACTGAAAATATCATTTCATCCTTTTTCAAGACTGAGTGGTACTCCATTGTGATATTGTCTCAGTCAGCATTCTATAGATGTGAAGAGACACCCTGACCATGGCAACTGTTAAAGGAAAGTATTTAATTGTGGCTGGCTTACAGTTTCAGAAGTTTAGTCCATTATCAGCATGGTGGGAAGGAAGCATGGCAGCATGCAGTCAGACATGATGCTGGAAAAGTTCTATATCTGATTCTGATTCCACAGGCAGGGGAGGCAGAGAGAGGCAGAGAGAGAGAGAGAGAGAGAGAGAGAGAGAGAGAGAGAGAGAGAGAGAGAGGCAGACAGAGCAACAGAGAGAGACAGACAAAGAGAGGCAAAGACAGAGACAGAGACAGACAGACAGGGAGGGAGGGAGAACACACACACACCTCTCTCTGGACCTGGCTTGGGTGTCTGAAGCCCCAAAGCCCACCCCAGTGACACACCTCCTTATCCTTCTCAAGTAACACCACTCCCTAGCAACCACATACATGAACCTAGGAGAGCCATCCCTATTCAAACCACCACAGACATATACCTTATCTTCTTTACCCATTCATCAGCTGATTCCAAGGCTTGGCTACTGTTTATAGTACTGCACCAAACGTAAGTGTGCCAGAACTTTTGCATGCTCACCTCATTTCAGACAAATGCCCAAAGTGTTGCAGCGGGATCATGGGATAGATCTGTAGGTTGCTGTTGTGAGAAGGCTTTCTCTTTCAAAGTTTTCACGTCTGCGTGTGGCTCTGTGTGAATAGCATACGTCACATGTGTATGGGTGCCTGTAGAGGCAAAAAGAAGACAAATGGTCCCCTGGAGCTAGAGTTACAGGCTGTTAATGAGCTGCCCAATATGGCTGCTAGGAACTGAATGCAGTCCATGTTCTTAACTGCCAAGCCCTCTCTCCAGCCCCTACTTGTAGCTTTTGAAGAGTCCCCATATTGTTTCCAATAGTGGCTAGACTAACTTGTGTTCCTGCCAACCCTGTAAGAGGACTTCTTCTCCTCAAGTTGACATTTGTGCCCTTACTGGAGCACTTTCTCTTTCCTCCCCTCTACAATTTCCAGTAGAGCTCAAGCTGTGCCAACAACAGCTCTGGGTGAGTCAAAATCAGAAGTCAGCTAAGGGTCACCTGTACAGCTAGGAGTTTAGATAAGGGCCAAGAGGCAGAGCTGGAAACCTACTACTGAGATCTAAAAGGCCTCAAGGCATGTGAGCGGGTCATAGAAGGCTGGGGACAAGCGGATCAGGAGGGAGACACCACCTGGTCTCTGTCTCCTCACAGCAGGCCTGACTTCAGGGAGCACTTCAGTACCTGTCAGCAGGTTCAGTTGCAGCCAGCAAAAATACTGCTTCCAGCAAGCTCTCTCGTTCTCTTCTGGATTTCAGAACATAGAGACTAAAATGCATAGTGTGGGGACAGCTGAAGAGGGACTAGAACCCACAAACCTGAGGGGAAGAGAGCTTTGTCCTGGGCCTCTTTAAACATCACATTTAGAGAGAACTTGTGCTCAGTTGCCTCCGATGATGCTCTGGTCTGGCTCGCCTGTTGTAGTCACACGCTTTCATGTCTATGGACTTTCATTTCTAGTAATGACTTGTCACCTGAACCCTCCAATGGGGCCTTCCCAGGCAAACCTGGGCAAACCTAGGCAAACATGGCCCAGATAACTTGCAACAAGCTGACTGTTTGGGCAAGTTATTTAACTTCTTAAGTCTTTCTTTCTTTTTTGTCAAATAGGGACAGTCCTTATCCTACAAAACTGTGTTTTGGCATTTCCTCTGTGGTAAGGTATGACCGTAAAATCTACCAGATTGGGCTGGGTATGGCTCAGTTGATACAGTGCCCCCTTAATGCAATGATGCTGTGGGTTTGATACCCAGCACTTTGTCCACTATAATAGCACATGCTATTATACCCAGCTATAATAATACCCAGCTATAATAGCACATGCTTCTAATCCCAGTACTACAGATGTAGAAGAGGGATTAGAAGTTCAAAGTCAGCCGGGCGAGTGGCGTACACCTTTAATCCCAGCACTTGGGAGGCAGAGGCAGGCGGATTTCTGAGTTTGAGGCCAGCCTGGTCTACAGAGTAAGTTCCAGGATAGCCAGGGCTACACAGAGAAACCCTGTCTCCAAAAACCAAAAAAAAAAAAAAGAAGTTCAAAGTCTCGAAAAACCAAAAAAAAAAAAGAAGTTCAAAGTCTGGGGCTAGAGATTGCCTAGCATTTAAGAATGTGTACTTCTCATAAAAACAAAATTGGAAACCATAATATATCGGCAAAAGATAAAGGAAAAACAAAACAAACAAACAAAAAAAACAGACCAGGCAAAGCATTGTGAACAAAACAACAAGAAGAAACAAAAACAAAAATCTCCCAAACTATCAGTGAGTTCATTTTGTGTTGACATCTACTGCTTGGCATAGGGCTTGTCCTTAAGTTTGTATACCCAGTGATAGTCTGTTGGAGAAAGCTAATTTTTCCTTTAAGAATAGTTATCAGGAGTTCAGAGGCCAGCCTGGTCTACAGAGTGAGTTCCAGGACAGCCCGAGCTACACAGAGAAACCCTGTCTCAAAAAACCAAAAAAAAAAAAGAATAGTTATCAGGCCAGACAGTGGTGGCGCACGCCTTTAATCCCAGCACTTGGGAGGCAGAGGCAGGCGGATTTCTGAGTTTGAGGCCAGCCTGGTCTACACAGAGAAACCCTGTCTCGGAAAAAAAAAAAAAATAATAGTTATCAGATAAAGATAGCTTCTGGATTAGGGATGGAGACTGTGTCCTCTTCCTCTCTCAATGCTAGGACCCCATCTAGCTTAGACCTGTCAGTGTCCTTGCAGAGGTTTGTTTCTCAGGAAGTGAACGCCTGTGCCAGGAAGCTCACAACCACCTAGAACTCCATGGCATTTAGCTCTCTTTTCTGGCCTCCAAGGGCACCAGGCATATAGTAAACAGATACACAACATCAAAACACCTATACACATTATTGTAGTTAGGGTTTCCATTGCTGTGAAGAAACACCATGACCAAGGCAACATTTGATTGGGGCTGGCTTACAGGTACAGAGGTTCAGTCCATTACCATCACGGTGGGAAGCATGGCAGTGTCCAGACAGACATGGTGCTGGAGAAGGAGCTGAGAGTTCTACATCTTGATCCAACTGTAGCCAGAAGAATGGCATCCTCAGGCATCTCAGAGGAGTCTCAAAGCCCGCCGGCACAGTGACACACATTCTCCAACGAAGCCACACCTACTCTAACAAGACCACACCTCCTAATAGTGTCACTTCCACGGGCCAAGCATATTCAAACCACCACATACATAAAGAGAAAAAAAAAAAAAAAAAAAGACAGAATCTCACTAGCTAGCCTTGAACTCACTATGTAGACCAGGCTAGCCTTGAAGTCACAGAGATTCACCAGCTTCTGTCTCCCTCCCGAGTGTTGGTATTAAAGGCAGCACAAGAGCATAGGGAATACTCATAAGTATAGACTCACTGTTCCTGATGGTGCCCACCAGTGTGCAATAGGATAAGCAACAGGAATGAATGGCCCCTTGGGGTGTAAGTTCAAATCCTTGCCCAGCTCTTACGATAGCTCCAGTCTGCCCCATTCATGGTTGCTGCTTATCCTTGAGTTGGCCCTGTGTAGAAACCTTGTCTTGAGAGGAGCTGCCAGCTTAAAAGACCTGGCTCCTCAGAGCTCTGCTTTCAAATGCCCAGTGTCCTCACAGGGAGAAGGGAATCTGCTACATTCAGGGCTTTCTAGCCGACTCAGCCGGGAGGTGAAAACTGCATAGGGTCAGATTTCAAATAATCAGAGAGAGGTCACTGCCTGTGAGTCAGAATGTACAAGGTCACTGGCTGGCTTTTGTTCTGTTCTGTTTTCTGTTTCAGTTTTGGTTTAATTAAAGCTGTATGATGTATTAAATGAACACTAAATTATACTAAAAAGTTATAGCCAGTTGCTTTCTTCATCTTCTCCCTGCCCAATAAGTTCTTCTGTGAAGGCACATGAAAGGCTGTCAATAAACAGTGTGTGCAAGCTGTATCTATGGATTTACTGTTTATTTGTTTGTTTGTTTACTGCTATGGATGAAAACCTGGATCCTCACATAAGCTGGGCAAATCTATCACTGGGATTCCCTCTGCCTTGGTGACTTTTTTTGTTGCAAGTGAATAATTATCTATTCACCATGACCAAAGCAACTAATCTAGGGCTTACATTTTCAGTTCTTGACCATCATTAGTGGGGAGCATGACAGCAGGCAGGCAGGCAGGCAGGCAGGCAGAACACTGCAGCAGTAGCTGAGAACTTACATTTGACCTACAAGGATGAGGCAGAGAAAGAATGAGCTCATTGCAAATGGTGTGGGCTTTTGAAACCTCAATGCCCACCACAACCCCAGTGATACACCCCTTTTAACAAGGCCACACCTCCTAATCCTTCCCAAACAGCTCCGCCAACTGGGGGTGGAGCATACACATCTATGAGCCTATGAGGGCCGTTCTCATTCAGACCACACATTCTCCTAGCACTCGTTCTTTAGCTTTATGGTTGACATGATTCCCTACCTGCCCAAATTAACATTTATTTAGGTTTTCCATTTACCCTCACATGCATCTATGCAGCACATCCAACAGCCTTGCAATCTAATATTCTCACACAAGCGACGCAGAGAATCTGCAATGTTTAGAGTTTCCCTCTGAGTGCAAAGGCAATAATGTTAAGGATAGCAATAAAGTGACTATCAGTTATGACAGGCAAGATCCCTGCAGATAAAACAGATACTGAAAATATTATAAAACATTTCATATTTACTTGTCTCACGATATAGATGAAATGGACAGTTTCTGAGAAGATAAAACTTAAGAGATGGAGAAATAGGAAGCCCATATTATCTATTAAAGAAACTGGAATCTTTGGTACAATGCTCTCCTTAAAGAAAATTCCAAGCTAGATGACTTTATTGCTGGGTGCTATCAAAGATTTAAGAAATAAATCGTGAGGGACTGGGGAGATGTGTGAACTTGAAACCTGAGATCAAATCACAAAACCCACGTAGCATGCATCTGTAATCCCAGTACCTCTATGGCAAGATGGGATGTGTGTGTATGTGTGTGTGTGTGTGTGTGTGTGTGTGTGTGTGGCAGAGACAGGAAGAGTCCCTTAGGAGGAGCTTGTGGGGCAATTAGCCTGGTGTGTACAATTAAACAACAAAGAGACTGTATAGCCATAAATTTTTTGCAACCTACTTTTAATAAGGGTTCAACCACTCCTTTAGCCCACCACCCAGCAGAGGCAGTGGAAGAGAAAAGTTATTAGGATATGGGGGAAGGGCACCTGTTCAGCAATAGTTCAGAAGATCAGAGGCAAGCTCAATCTTCTTTGTCAGCAGTTCAGTCCAGTAGCAAACACCAAATACAACTCAGCAGCTGCAGACCTCTAGGCAAGCAGATAGCACACACGAACTGGCAGGAACAGTCTAGTCCTTCGGAAGGCAGACACCAGGCAGCTGTAGTTCAATCCTGAAGGAACTGTAAGGCTAGCCAACAGCCAACCGGCCTGAGGTGAGACTGCAGAAGTGGTTAGCTGCTACAGGAACTTAACGAGTTCTTTGGCGAGGTTCTCTCTGGTGTCACTACTAGTAGCTCAACAATGTTGTGTAAGGTGAACCAATACATGCCTGTCTTTAGTGGAGGAACAGTGAAGCTGAGCAAACCAAGCCAGTGCTCAGTGCTCGTCTCCCACTTGTGTACAGGTTCATATGCATCCTCCTTCTCGGGACCTTTCACGTGTCTGCTATATCAAAACTTCCTTTCACCTGTGTCTGCTTCAGAAAAACATTTTTTCCTGTGTCTGCTCCAGGAAAACATCCTTTCACCTGTGTGCCCCAGCAAAACATCATTTGACAAAACTAACTTTCCGAAGAAACTAGAAGTTTCCACTTCAGCTCTGTTTCAATCAAGATGGAAGGTGAGAACTGACCCCAAAGCTGACTTCTTATCTTTACACATGCATGTGCGTGCGTGCACACACATACACACCACACATAAATAGACAAAGAAAATACCAAGTGTAAATAGGAAAACAAACAAAATGAATATCAGAAAATATCAGAATCCCCCAGGGAGATGATGGAGAGATGGTTCTGCAGTTAAAAGCACTTACTCCTCTTCCAGAAGACCTGAGTTTCGTTCCTGGCACCTAGTTAAATGGTTCACAACCTATAACTCCAGTTCCAGAAAGTCTGATGACTTCTCTAGCCTATGTGTCTACAAATAGGCACACACACACACACACACAGAGAAAGAGAGAGAGGGGGGGGGTAAATAATAAAATGAATGAAATACAAAAACCAGAGCACGAACTGCTCTTGTAGAGTTCAGTTTCCAGCACCCATATCAGGTAGCTCATAAATTCCTGTAACTCCAGCCCCAGGGCATTCTACGACCCATGCTCGCCTTCAAGGGCACCTGCCTTCACATGCACACACACAAACACACACACACACACACACACAATTAAAAATAAAGCCTTTTAATTAATGATAAATATTCCTAATTCTCATAAGCACAAAAATTTTGTGTTGTTTTTCTTTTTTTTTTTTTTTTTTTTTTTTTGGTTTTTCGAGACAGGGTTTCTCTGTATAGCTCTGGCTGTCCTGGAACTCACTCTGTAGACCAGGCTGGCCTCGAACTCAGAAATCCACCTGTCTCTGCCTCCCAAGTGCTGGGATTAAAGGCGTGCGCCACCACTGCCCGGCATTGTGTTGTTTTTCAAGACAGGGTTTCTCTGTTGTCCTGGAACTCACTCTGGAGACCAGGCTGGCCTCGCTTGAACTCACAATGATCCATCTGCCTCTGCCTCTCAAGTAGCAAGAATTTTATTTTATTTTATTTTATTTTTATTTTTATTTTTGTTTTTTTTTTGAGACAGGGTTTCTCTGTATAGCCCTGGCTGTCCTGGAACTCACTCTGTAGACCAGGCTGGCCTCGAACTCAGAAATTCACCTGCCTCTGCCTCCCAAGTGCTGGGATTAAAGGCGTGCGCCACCACCGCCTGGCACTTTATTTTTTTAATGTGTCTTGTTTCCTGTGTCTGTGTGAATGTATGTCATGGATGTGCTGGTGACCTCAGAGGTCAGAAGAAGGTGCTGGAATCCCTTGGAGCTGGTGTTAAGGGCAGTTTAGAGCTGCCAAATGTAGGTGCTAGGAACTGAGCTCAGTTCTTCTGCAAGAGTAGCAAGTGCTCTTATCTGCCGAACCACCTCTCCAGATCCTTTTGTTATGTATTTGACTGTCTGTCTTGTCTGCCTGCCTATCTATCTGTGCACCACGTACATGTGTGTTTCCCTCAGAGGCCAGTGGAGGGAGTCAGATCCCCCTAGAACTAGAATTACAGATGGTAGTGAGCTAGGAATTGTCTCCTGATCCTCTAATTCTTAACTGCTGAGCTGTCTCTCCTACCTGGGGGTCTTGGGGTTTTTTGTTTGTTTGTTTTTTGATTTTTTTGGTGTGTGCTCGTGAGTGTGTTGTTTTGAGACAGGGTCTCCCTACAAAGCTCTGGCTGTCTAGAGCTCTCTATATAGACCAGGCTGGCCTTGAACTCACAGAGACTTGAATGCTGGGTTTAAAGGCAGACATCACCATATCAACCTCAACTCCAGAGTTTTATTAACTAACAGCTTGAACTGAGAGACAGGGTAGATGGAAAGAAGCCTAATAGACCCCCAAAATTTTACTGGCAAGAAACAGATGGAACTGCCGGGCCGTGGTGGCGCACGCCTTTAATCCCAGCACTTGGGAGGCAGAGGCAGGCGGATTTCCGAGTTCGAGGCCAGCCTGGTCTACAGAGTGAGTTCAGGACAGCCAGGGCTATACAGAGAAACCCCGTCTCAAAAAAACCAAAAAAAAAAAAAAAAAAAGAAAAAAAAAAAAGAAACAGATGGAACGACAGTGCTGTAAACATCAGATGCGTTTCTGAAAAGGGAAAAAACTAAACTAAAACTAGAGGAAGCATGACTAAGAGGAATAGAGGCCGGGGGGTGAGGCCCTGAGCCAGAGAGGAAGTACTCCAGCCTGGAAACGTGTTTGTCTGAGCAGAGCTTGAAGCTGTGAGTGGAGTGAACCACTCCTTTCTCCTTCCTCCTCCCTCTAAGCCCCTCCTCTCCCTAAGCCCCTCCCTCTCCGCATCCTTAGCCCAAGCTGGCCTCCCACTCAGTATTTACTTAACTGACAATGACTTTGATCTTCTGATTCCTTTGCCTCCACTTCTGGAGGGCTGGGATTTCAAACATTGTCACCATGCTTGCTTTATGCAGTCATAGGGATGGACCACAGGACTTTGTGTGGTAGCCCAGACTGACCTTGACCTCAAAACAATCCTTTTGACTTAGTTTTCCAAGTGCTGGGATTACTGGCACGCACCGCCACACGCAGGTTACGACTGTATTTTTTAAGGTGAAAATTCAAGATAACTAACGAGCCGTGAGGGCACATCCCTGTAAATTCAGGAGATGGAGGCAGAGGGCCTCGTGAGCTTTGCCTGGTAGTGAGTTTATAATCTCGTATACATGAGACTCTGTCAAGAAAAGAAACTAAGGAGCCGGGGTGGTGGTGTGGCGCACGCCTTTAATCCCAGCACCTGGGAGGCAGAGGCAGGCGGATTTCTGAGTTCGAGGCCAACCTGGTCTACAAAGTGATGTTCCAGGACAGCCAGGGCTATACAGAGAAACCCTGTCTCAAAAAACCAAAAAAAAAAAAAAAAAAGAAAGAAACTAAGGATGGGGATGTGGGGAGAGAAAAGAGAAAGAGTAAGGTAAACTGAATGATATAGAATCTGACATTGGAGCCATCCCAGGAACGAACGTCCATGTGGTGGTTGGGATGGGGCTGGGGAATGCCCAGTAGAACTGTCACATACCATTCCCTTGGGTTCCCACTTGACCCTCCGATGGAAACTGCATCCTCTGTTCTGTCAACCTGCTTGGTGAGAACAGCTGTGAGCATCAAAACTTAAGCAATTCTAAGACATCTTGTCATTGCCAGCAGTAATGTAACGCAGGGGTTTTTTGTTACTGGTGATGGTAGTTGCGCGTGTATGTGTGTTTCGATTTGGTTGGTTTTATTTTGGTTCTTTTTATTTTTTATTTATTTCTTTTTTTTTTTTTTTTTTTTTTTTGCATCCTTATCGTTATGTGGTGGAATTCCTCTGGCCATGGAGTCGGAGCCTGATGGAAAAGATATTATCTAGCAGAATGAATGTCAGTGAAGGAGAACTAATTTCAGATCCAGGGTCACGTGCTTATGAATGTCACATGCTGGTTTACTCTTTTGTAGCAGAGACCTTTGTGAACCGATGGGGCGTTCTCCGGTTACTATGGAACCCACACAAGCACACTGTTGCCTTCTCTCCAGCTTTGTACATTTTCACAGTCTGTTGTTGAGCAGAGGTTTCCTCTGAAGTGAAACATTCCCTCCTGGAGCAGGGAGGAAGGAAATTTATAAGACTCAGGAAGTAAACACAATTTACAAGTTTTAGAAAGCTCTAAAACATCCACCCCCAACATACCTACCCACCCAAAGTTGTACAAGTAGTAACAATTGCTGCGGAGAAGAGCTTCCTATGGAACTACAAGTTGTGAGCCATTACTGACACACGGGTGGGCATTTTGGAGGTATCTGTCCTGCTCCAAGTAAACTGTCACCCACACCACCATGACTCCATAATCTTTTTTTAATTTTCTTTTTCGTTTTTTTTTTTTTTTTTTTTTTTTTGGTTTTTCGAGACAGGGTTTCTCTGTGTAGCCGGGGCTGTCCTGGAACTCACTCTGTAGACCAGGCTGGCCTCGGACTCAGAAATCCGCCTGCCTCTGCCTCCCACGTGCTGGGATTAAAGGCGTGCGCCACCACCACCCGGCCAGCAGTTAGTTTTCTTCACTACTAAAATATCTCTCCATCTCCTTCCTCCCTCCCTCCCTCCCTCCCTCCTTCCCTCTTTCTCTGTTTCTTTCTCTCTCTCTCTCTCTCTCTCTCTCTCTCTCTCTCTCTCTCTCTCTTTCTTTCTTTCTTTCTGGGAGGGTCTTACTATGTAGCCCTGACTAGACTGGAATGTACTATGTAGACCAGGCTGGCCTTGAAACTGATAGAGATCTGCCTGCCTCTGCCTCTCAAGTATTGGGATTAAGGGTGTGTATAACCACATGTATTAGTTAGGGTTCTCTACAATCACAGAACATATGGAATGAATTCCTCTCTAAATATATATAAAAGGAATTTATTGGAATGACTTACAGACTGTAGTGCAGCTTATCCATCAATCACTAGCTTTGAGTGTAAAGCCCAAGAATCAGTTTATAGGGCTGGATGTCTCAGCTGCTCTTTAGTATGTGCTAGAATCCTGAAGAAGTAGCTCCAATGCCGTGAAGGAATGGATGTGTTAGCAAGGTGAGGGCAAGCAGGCAAAGAGCAAAAACTTCCTTCTTCTGAGTTCTTATATAGGCTTCCAGTGTCTTCCAGTCTCAAGATCTGGATTGAAGATGTGTGTCTTTTCACCTCAAATGAAAAGCCTGCGTTTTCCAACCTTAAGATCTGGATCAGAGCTGTATGTCTTCCCATTTCAAGATCCAGGTCAAAGGTATGTGTCTTCCTACCTTGAAGATCTTGTCGCCTGGCAGTGGTGCACACACCTTTAATCCCAGCACTTGGGAGGTAGAGGCAGGTGGATTTCTTAGTTCGAGGGCCAGCCTGGTCTACAGAGTGAGTTCCAGGACAGCCAAGGCTATACAGAGAAACGCTGTCTCGAAAAAACCAAAAAAAAAAAAAAAAAAATCTTGTCTAAAAGTGTACTCACTCACTTCAAACCAAGCAAGAAATCTCTCACAGGTGTGCCCTCCATTCCTGGAGTGTCATTCATTCCAGATGTCATCAAGTTGACAACCAAGAACAGCTGTCACACCACACCAGGCTTTTTTTTTTTTTCCAGAAATATTTATTTATTCACATGTGCATGTGTATGAGTGTGTGTATGTGTGTCACAGTGTGCAGAATTGTCAGAAGAGAACACTGGAATCCTAGAACTGGAGTTGGAGGATCTGGGTAGCAATTGTGAGCTGCCGTGTGGGTGCTGGGACCTACCTTCAGGTCCTGTGAAAAAGCAGTAAAACTATTAACCACAGGCCATCTCTTAAGACACCTGTTCTTATTTTTTAGGATAATACTGTGGAACACTTTTATTTGGTTTTTTAGAAATACAAACAATGTTAGTTGTGGTGTCACAACTTGTATTCCCAGCTCTCAGGAGGCTGAGGCAGGAGAATCATGTCTCATCTTTCCAGGCAGTAAGACTACAGAAAGTCAGTCACCACAGTTTCCTTTCCCTTCCCTGTCTTTTGTTACTTTCTATTTTGGTTTTGGGATACAGGGTCTCATGTGCCCAGGCTGGCCTCAGATTTGATATCAGAGGTTGGCCTTGAACTCATGATCCTGAAGGAGTATACCACCTTGCCCAGTTTTACTTTTTAAGTTGAGATGGGATATCACTAAATGCCTTGGCTGGCCTTGAACTCATGTTATAGCCAGACAGGACTTCAACTTTTTTTTTAAGATTTATTTATGTACATTGGTGTGTTGCTGCATATGTGTCTATGTGAGGGTGTGGGGTCCTCTGGAACTGGAGTTCCAGTGTGAGCTACCATGTAGATGCTGGGAATTGAACCAGGGTCCTCTGGAAGAGCAGCCAGTGCTCTTAACCACTGAGCCATCTCTCCAGTTCTGGCCTTGAACTTCAAATCTTCCCTCAGCCTCTTGAGTAGCTGGAATGACTGGCCTAGGCCACAAGGCTTAGACAGAGAAAAAAAAACTTTTCTTTTGGAGACAGGATATCACTATGTAGCCCCGATTTGCTTAGAACTTTCTATGTAAATCAGGTTGGCCTTGAACTCACAGAGATAGTCTAGCCTCTGCCTCCCAGATTGCTACCATCTGTACTACATGACTGGCTGCCAGGTAATTTTGAGACAGTCTCTCTATGTAGCCCTGGCTGTCCTAGAACTCTCTGTGTAGATCAGGCTAGCCTTGAATTCACAGAGATCTGCCTGGTGCTGCCTCCCAAATGCTAGGATTAAAGTTGTATGCCATTATCCCTGGCTTTTTTTTTTTTTTTTAAGAGAGTGTTAAAAATGAAAGAAAATAATGATAATAATAATGCTATCATTTATATCTGTTTATAATTAACTATTCTAACCTTTCCTTTTCTCCTTTTGAAGGTTTGGAGTTTTTTGAGACAAGGTCAGACTTTATGAGGATGTATAGATTCTCCCAAGTGCTGGGATTATAGGCAGGAACTTTTATACCAGGTTTGTGAAGTGCTGGGAATCGAACCCAGGTCCTCACACATGCTAAGCAAACACTCTATCAATGGAATCTCTATAACCCTGAAAGATGATTAAGTGAATTAAGATCTGAGAAGTTTAATGGCACAGAAAGAGCCCAAGTCCAGGTGCAGACCCACTGGGGTCACTCGGTTTTGTAAACAGTGGTTGGTCCTGGTTGCCTACTCTATAATCAATACGTGGGAGGCAGACACAGGAAGTCCAGGTGGCAACTGTCATTCTGAGCTACACAAGGAGTTTGATGCCATCCTGGTCTACATGAGACTCTGTGGATGTTCTCCCCCACAACTACCCTTCAAAATCTTGGATGCAGTGGATATCTTTATGTTAAAAATATAGCCATTTGGGGTTGGAGAGATGGCTCAGAGGTTAAGAGCACTGGCGTTCTTCCGGAAGATCCGAGTTCAATTCCCAGCAACCACATGGTGGCTCACGACCATCTGTAAAGAGATCCAATGCCCTCTCCTGGTGTGCATGAAGGCAGATACAGTGTACTCATACATAAAATAAATAAATAAATCTTTAAAAAACCTTATTACCATCCTGAAACTTGAAGTCTTATCTGTTTTGTTTTGCTTTTGAGACAGTGTTTCACCCTTTAACCTGGGCTGGTTTCAGACTCACTGCTTTCTTCCCACTCCTGTTGGAGGTGCAGGCGTGAGTCACAATGCCTGACCAAGCAGTTTTGATACATCATCTTTTCTGAGATTAAGGATGGAACCCGGGCCTTCATCTAGATATGTGTTCTTACCACTGAGGGACACCCAGCTTCTGTGCTTTATTAGCAACAAAAATAGACACTAGATTCAGGATTCCTTCGATCTCACCTCATCTCCTTCAGTTCCAGATCCCATGATTCTAGATTCTACATTTCATCACCATAGCTCCTTTGCTTCTTTTGGCTGGAACAGTTTTTAGATTGTCCTTGATTGTGATCATCGTGACAGACTTGAGGGGTACCAGTAAGATATTCTGCAGTTGTGATTTGTTTTGTGAGAAAGTTATGATTAGGCTGTAGCTCTTGCTCTTAAGAATTATTTTATTTTATGTGCATGAGTGTTTTGCCTAAGTGGATGTATGTCTCTACCACGTATGTGCCGAGTGCATGTGTGGGCCAGACGAAGCATCAGATCCCTTGCAATTGGAGTTATAAGCAGTTATGGCCCACCATGTGGGTGCTGGGAATAGAACCTGTATGCTCTAAAAGACCAGCCAGTGATCTTAAACAGTGAGCCATCCCCCCAGTCATTCCTGGTTTATGAGGTTTTAAAGGGAAAATTATTGAAGTTAAAGTATCAATTATAGCTGGTCAGCATGGTGGTGGTGGTGGTGGTGGCACACACCTTTAATCACAGCATTTGAGAGACAGGAGCAGGCAGATTTTCAAGTTCAAGGCCAGCCTGGTTTTCAGGGTGAATTCGGGATAGTTAAGGGCACAAAGAGAAACCCTGTATTGGGTGGTGGAGGGAATTATCATATCATCTAAAAATATAAATTTCAGGCTGGAGAGATGGCTCAGTGGCTCTGCTCTTCCAGAGTCCCGAGTTCAATTCCCAGCAACCACATGATAGCTCTCAAACCAATCTGTAATGGGATCTGATGCCCCCTTCTGGTGTGTCTGAAGACAGCAACAATGTACTCACATAAATAATAAATTATAATAAATACATCACATATGGCTAGGGTACTCTATAAACTCATTTTCCTTTTGAAGAGTATCTTTATTCCCATTCTTTCAATCATATTATATCAGGAATATATTTTGGATAATAACCCAGTACTGCTTCATGTATTGGGCTGCCCAAGTTTTTCCAGCTCTGACCAGTGGGAGTGTTTCCAGTTGGCTTTCACAGTCATTACAGTGATTCATAATCTTTATAAGAAGAGGAAATACAGAGTCAGAGGAGGAAGTTCATTTGGTAAGAGTGCTTGTCTAGAATGCTTGAAGCCTGAGTTGGGTCCCCAGTGCAGCATAAAACCACAGGTGTTGAGACAGACCTGTAAGTCCAGCACTCCAGGAAGTGGAATCAGGATGATCAAGGGTTCAAGGTCATTCTCTGCTATCTGTCAAGCTGGAGGCCAGTTTGAGGATACTTGAAAACCTATCTTTAAAAAGGGGGGCGTGGGGGAGTGTGGAAAGAGAGACCGAGATAGATAGCATATGCTCACACACAATGGGAAAGCTGTGTCTCTGCCCAAGAATAGAGGCCTCAGAGGAAAGCAAGCCTGATAGCACCTTGCTTTTGACTTCTGACCTCTAGAGTCTAGAGAAATAATTTTCCTAGTGGAAATTACCCATGGGCAGAAGCACTAAATCTAGAGCCCTAATAGGTGGCTTTTCACCACAATTTAAAGGAAGTTTTAGAAAAAAGTTTTTTATTGGTGCATATGTTTGTGTGTGCCTGGTGTGTATGTATGTATGTGGTATGTGTGTATGTGTGTATATGTGTGTGAACTGTTGGGCCCCCTTTCAGCCAATAAATGAGAGGCTCTATCAACACTTCCACACCCTCCTCCACTCTTCCCCTCAGTTTCCTCTTCTTCTCTCGCCAACCTTTCTCTTTCTACCGACACTTTTCCAGAAGCCTACAGATTTAAATATGTGTGTGGTCTCCTATGACCACAAGCTTTCTCTGTCATAACTCCATTATTAATTTAACCTACCATTCCTGAAGGAATCACCTATTGCTTTGACTCTCACGGCTTACGTCCTAGAATCCTGGCTAGGGGCAGCAAGAGAACGAATGGAGGACAGACACACAGCCATGTGTACAGTGCAGCTGGGGTCAGGTAGGGTTCTGGAGCACGCTGGTACAGCCCTGGGGAAGGGACTAGCTAGTCTGTCAGCCTTTGTAGGGATCAGTCTGCAGCTTTATCCTAGAGGAGGAAGCTATAATTGTTCTCTTCGAGTACACTGATGAACAGTTCATAACATAAACACTCATACTGTAACTCCCAAGGGAAGCTTCGCCACTCTTCTTGAGCCTGGCTTATGTGGGTGCCTGCTTTGGCAGTTTCCCATAGGTCAACTGATCTTGGAGTCCCCAACAGGCCATACCCATGTCATTCACTCAGAATGTCACTGGCTTAGGGCTTCCGCTGCTCCCTACAGTCTATTGTAGCTGCCTCCACACTCGTGCACCATGAATTCTGACATCTGTTTCCACCATTTTAGAAACAGTACTGGCCCAGAGCCTTTAAGAGTGTCTCTAAGTCCCACACTGCATGCTGGCCTTCACCTGTAGGCTGGCATCTCAGGCTCAGTCCAATACATCATTCTTTTTCTCAAAGGAACCTCTCTTCTTGAGTTCTTTATTTCTGCTGATAGCTTTTGTCGTCCGCTGATGGCTTATTGTCTTCTTTGGGATTGGGTATTAGTTTTATTTAGGTAACTTTCAGGAATTATATTTTTTCTAGGTGATGTATCCAAATGCTTCCAAGGTCCAAATATTCAAATGATAAATGCTGAAAAGACTCTCTCCCACTAATGACCTCCAGATACCAACTTTTTTTTTGGCTATCTGATTTGTTATATTTAGAACTACAGATATGTCTTGTGTGGACATGCTCTGGAACCCATCTTGTGATCAAGTGTGGGAACTGAAACTTTGTAATCGGTACCACCCTCAATGCCGTCAAACTCTGGGGTTCGTACGTTTGCTCAGTTTTTTTTAACAGGGACTCATGTAGCTTGTTTTTTTTTGAAACCAGTCTATGTCTTGTAAAGCTGGACATGTCCTAGGAAACCATCATGTAGTGACAGGTTGTGGAACTCAGAAATCATCTGTCATGCCTCCCATCAATGCTGATTAAACGGCGTTGTTGTGTTAGACAGGTCTCATTGTAGCTTGAATGGGACTTGCTATGTAGACCAGGATGGCATTAAACTCATAGACTATCCTTCCAACACTTGAATTTATTATTTATTTATTTATTTGAGATCCAGTCTTCTGATAGTCCCAACTGGCCTTGAACTCAGTTGAGGATCTCCCTGTCTCCATTTCTCAAGTGATGTGATTATATTTTTATTAGCATATCTTAGTTATACATGATAACTTGGTCTTTTTTGAGACAGTGTCTTGCTAGGTAGCCCAGGTTGGCCTCAAAATTACCATAATCTTCCTCCCTGAGCAGGAATATTCACATTACAGGATATACCTCTGTACCCATAGACCATATAATCTTGTGAGACTACCAGTGTATATGTGTTTTTTGTTTTTAACTAGAACATTATCATGTAGTCCATAACTGTCTACAGTTTTTGCAAATATGAGAATGTTTGGTAATTTTCATGTTATCCTTTCCCTTAAAGAAAAAATCAAATGTACAAGCCTGGCAGTGGTGGTGTTCACCTTTAATCCCAGCACTCGGGAGGCAGAGAGGTAAGCAGATCTCTATGAGTTCAAGGCCAGCCTGGTCTACAGAGCCAGTTCTAGAACAGCTGGGGCTACACAGAGAAACTCTGTCTCTAAAAACAAAACAAACAAGCTAACAATCAATCAGATCCATGTGCTCACACATTGTACACACAGGTCTGCTTCCCAGGTTCTGACCTCTATTACAGTGGGACCGTTCCAGCCTTTGTTGCCTTAGTGCCCTTAGCGCCTTACCTGGAGTATCCAGTCAGTAGATTGAAGCAACTGAAACCCTGCATGGCAAATGCCTGCCCACCAGAAATTCTGCGTTCTTGAAGAGCTTTTTCTAAAACAAAATCCTATGTACCCCTTATATAATAATCAACACATTTTCTCACTGCCTTCTTGTGCATGACTGTCCTCCAAGCCACACTGCTACCATCTGGAGAGTTCAGCTGTGCCCTCCCTTGCAAAAGGGCTATCCCAGTTGGGGTTGCTGACTGTTTCCATCCCCTCATGAAGGATTGAGGAAAGTCACAAGATCCTCATCTTAGTGTTGAGTCTCTTACCACCTGTTATATATAACTGTCTCAATTACATATGGCCTTAGGGAGGGGCTAGAGTATATAGGCCAGGGAAGACTGGCGGGGTGGGATCCATTTACATAGCTTTGGCTATGGGAAAACCCTCATCCCTGCTGGGTAAAGACGTCTGGCTTTTTAAGGGAAGAACACCCACACCCTTATAGGTTACCCTTCACCTATCCTCTGTAAGATAGCCCAAGAAACTCCTGTTTCATCAAAGCTTTGGTGAAAGGACTTGTGTTTGAGTTTGTTGCTGGGACCTTGGAGGGAGGGGTAGACTCCGTTTACATCTTTCCCCTCGGAAGGGGTTTAGCAGCATACTACTCACAGAAACTCTGCTCCCCTTTCTTCTTAGTCTTGGCTTCTTCCTGCCTCAGATACTTAACGTCACACTGGAGTCTGATGATCCTGGAGGATGCTTGCCTGAGAGTTAGGACATTACTACTTTACTTTGAGGCATATAACACTGCCCCAAGTCCAGCTGTTCCTCCTCCCATGTTCAGCTCAGCTTGCCAACTTTCTTATGAAGCCCTCCCAGCCCCAATGTGAGCAAAGCTGGAAGACAGTGAGTCCAGCAAGCCACCCCATGTGCAGGACTGTGGAGGTGCTTATTATCAGACTAGATCAGTGCTGACCCCACATTCGCACCCCCAGAACAGGTGGCTCCTTAGGCGTGAGCCATCTGGAATGGAGAGATGGCTCAGTCCTTAAGGGCACTTGCTGATCTTCTAGATGACTCCTTTGGTTCCCAGCACCCATGGCGGGTGCATCACAACCATCTAGAACTCCAGCTACAGAGAGGGTCTCACACCTCTGGCCTACACAGGTAGCTGTACTCGCTTACACATCACTAAAAATAATAAAAAATAAATCTTTCAAATGATTATGTGCTCTCCATGCCTCTCTGTGTCTCTCTAGTCCTAGCCTCGTCTTAGGCCTCCTCTAAACCCCAAGAGTGTGACTGGCTCATCTTTAAAGCGTGCTCTGTTCCTAGCTCAGCCGTGGCAATGGGAACACTAAGTAGGTCTGCTGGCCTCTGCTCTAAGCTCCTTTAATGAGGGCTCGCCCTTGGTTCTTGTGGGCTCCTTAGTGTCTCACCAGGTTCATCACCCAGCAAGTGTGAGCAGGTGAACCGGCATTAGAAATGCCTGCCCAGCTGGGCGGTGGTGGTGCATGCCTTTAATCCCAGCACTTGGGAGGCAGAGGCAGGCGGATTTCTGAATTCGAGGCCAGCCTGCTCTACAGAGTGATTCCAGGACAGCCAGGGCTATACAGAGAAACCCTGTCTCGAAAAACCAAAAAAAAAAAAGAAAGAAAAAAGAAATGCCTGCCCATTAGAAACCCTATTCAAAGTGCTTTCTGCAAAAAGGGAATTATTAGGGACTGCTCAAGAAGCCACGGTGTGTGTGCCTGTGTGTGCACGTGTGTGTGTGTGTGTGTGTGTGTGTGTGTTTGTGTGTGCTGTGTGTACTACAGCTCAAGAGAACAACCAGGGAACCAGGGAGCATGCACCACATTGCCTTGCTCATCTGCATGACCAGTACTTGACAAAAAACAACCCCCGAGGAGGAAAGGTTGATTTTGGCTCATGGTTTGAGGATGCAGTCCAGCTTAGCAGGCCTGTTACATCACATCCTCAGTCAGCAAGCGGACAGAAAAGGACTGGTGATTGCCTTGCTTTCTCCTTTTTATTTGGTCCAGTACCTAGCCAGTGGGATAGTCCTGTTAACATTCAGGCTGGGTCCATCTTCCTCAGTAAAACCTCTCTGGAGATGCCCCCACAGACATGTCCAGAAAGATGTCTCCTATGTAATTCTAAAGTCCAGTCAAGTTGACAATGAAGCTTAACCACACACCAGGAACCGGCTTTCTCTCCCTTGGGCTCCCTCTCTGTGCTTCTGCCCTCACTTTTTTTATAATAACTGATGGACTTCCTGTTTCTCAGTTATTTGGGTAGAAAATGGCCTCTGACAGCACTTCCCATGATGTCTAAGATGTAACTCAAGTACAGAAACAGAGGAAGGGAAGAAAGGAAGGAAGGGGAGGTGGGGGAGGGAGGGGAGAGGGACAACATGAGATATTTCAATTTCAGTTTCAGAATCTCCATGAATGGATCTAATTGGTCCACTTTGAGTCAGGAACCTATTTTTGGACCAATCACCTGTGATCTCAAGGCAATGAAGGACAGGACGAGGACAATCCTGAGGACCTTGGTAGTGTTCACGACCGTATCTCCACAGCTTCATCAAGGATGAGACTTGGCCCTCAGTTTCTAGTGTCTGTGTCTTAGTCAGATCTTCTGAATTCCTAGGGCAGAAAACGTACGTTGATACATTTCTATCCAGAGGACTGCCAGGAATGGGAGCCAGAGAGAAGGAGGCTTTATAAAGTAGTGAGATTAGTAGGGGCATTCTATAATGAGGGCAGTTTCCAGAAAGGGAAACTGTTGAGCTGGTAAGTCATACCTAAAGGTGAGTGAATAAATGGAATGATGGCGTGATCTCATTTTAAAGGGGACTACGTCTTCAGAACCATTAGCTAAGTATTAGGGAGCTACTAGAAAACAGGCTCTACCACACTCAAAATGAAACTTCTCAGCCTCTCTTAAATTCTTCCTCCCCCCCCGCCCCATCCCCCCTTTCCCCTGGCTTCTGACAGTTTGTACTCAGACAGTTGCTCTCCTGTCTTTCCCAGTTCTATTCCAAGCTGCTGGCTGTGCCAGGGTAATCCTAAAGCAGCAGCTTCCCTACTGTCAGCCACCGTTCAATCTGCTGGAAACCAGACATATCCTGTATCTGAACTGACTTCCCTTTCGGCAAGGTTAGGACACTTTCAGTTCCATCCATCCACCATTCTGTCCTGAAAACCTTAGGTCACCTCTGTCCTCTGCCTTCTTAGCCCTTCAGCCATCTCCCCTGTTACCAAGCAGTATTGAATTTTCCTCTGTTTACACTGGTCCTTTCCTTTCCATTTCTGTTAGTCATCTCCACCCTAATTCTCACTAGTGAGGAAACTTCAGCACATCTTTCAGTGACTGATAGGAAGACAGTATGGAAAAGATATGCCTGGGCACCTAGAAATACTGATGTCCTGTGTTAACCAGCTATCTCTACTCAGTGACGTCCCTGGAAACAATGGTACAACCAAATAAAACAAAACTTAGTGACTAACTAGATATCTACTCACAAACTACAGTGTAGACTAGGCTAGACACTGGTCATTTCAGTCTATTCTCCCACCCTATCAATGCCCGAATAGTAGTCTTTCTTTTTTTTTTTTCTTTCCACTGAAGGACAGCGGGATCGAACTCGAGACAGACAGAGCGCCCTAGCGACAGAGCGCGAGCACTACAGCGATGCGCCACCATGGGCCGTAGTCTTCTTTCTTTCTTTTTTTTTTTTTTTTTTTTTTAGTTTTTTTCGAGACAGGGTTTCTCTGTGTAGCCTGGCTGTCCTGGAACTCACTCTGTAGACCAGGCTGGCCTCGAACTCAGAAATCCGCCTGCCTGCTCCAAGTGGGGATTAAAGGCGTGCGCCACACCGCCCGGCTGTAGTCTTTCTTTTTTAAAGACAATTTTTACTTTATCTTTTAAAAATCTTATGTGCATTGGTGTTTTGCTTTCCTGTCTGTGTGAGGGTGTCAGATCCTCTGGAACTGGAGTTACAGACAGTTGTGAGTTATCCTGTGGGTGATGGGAATTTGAACCTGGGTCCTCTGGAAGAGCAACCAGTGCTCTTACCCACTGACTCATCTTTCCAGCCCCCTCAAACAAGGAGCTACTGAGTCCTTAAGTTTACTTCTTAGCAAGACAGAGTCACACCAAACTGGTTGACGGAATTGTTATTTGTAGCCTTTGCTCAATGCTGGAATTGTTCAAACCTGTGTAACTCAAGGATTTATAGATTCTGTGCGTGTGTGCATGTGATGATGGACTGCCTCTTTGAATGTCAAAGACAGCCCTTGTCACCTCTCAATAATTTGAGGAAGCTGGCCTTTAATCTCCCAGGAAAATGGAACTTACTTCATATTTCTTTCTTTTTCTTTTTTGGTTTTTCAAGACAGGGTTTCTCTGTGTAGCCCGGGCTGTCCTGGAACTCACTCGGTAGACCAGGCTGGCCTCGAACTCAGAAATCCTCCTGCCTCTGCCTCCCAAGTGCTGGGATTAAAGGTGTGCGCCACCACCGCCCAGCTTCATAGTTTCTTAAGTTGAGCACAATTTTCTTCTGTTGTGGGGACAGGTAAAGGGGAGTGAAATTCGTTCCGAGTCTGCCTCTATCTGGAGGGGATAATGGGAGAGACAGGAGTCTCCTCTAGACCTCAGTGACTTAACTTAACGTTTCATCTCCATTGAGCTCACTCAGATCTAATCAGGTGGGTAAGGTGTCTGGGTGACGGCTTCCAGAATTTCACTGATAACCTAATCAATAAACTGAGAAAGATGTAGGCAAGGGGATCCAGGAGAAGTGAATGGAATGTGTAGGGCAGGTCTGAGAACCTGTTGACATAAGATTTACATATAAAGGACTTGGTGTGTTTGACCTTAGCAAAAAAAAAAATCTCTGGCCAAGAGGCAGCCTTGGCCTGCCAAGACAGGAATCCCCATTCTCATGTAAAGATCAACCAGTTTGTCTTGAGGGCAGTAGTTTCAATTTGTTTTGGATGCTTAATCTCATTAAATCTTAAGAATGTACAGAACTGCGGGGCGCACGCCTTTAATCCCAGCACTTGGGAGGCAGAGGCAGGTGGATTTCTGAGTTCGAGGCCAGCCTGGTCTACAGAGTGAGTTCCAGGACAGCCAGGGCTACACAGAGAAACCCTGTCTCGAAAAAAACAAACAAACAAAAAAGAATGTACAGAACTAATATAAGAAGGATGAAAAAGTCAAATCCATTTACAACATTCATCCCAACATATTAGCCCTGGTAATAAATATTCTGTGTAATTTGATATTTTCTAATATTTGTAAAATCAGAACATTTGTAGTAGAAAATGTCAAAAGTTTCACAGAAGTTAATGCCTTCTGACACTATCTCTTTTCTTTATGGAATGCTGGCTGACTATGACCCACTAAGTTTCTCTTGTGCTTTGTGAGTGGGTGTGAATTGCCATGTAAAAGCTCTAATAGGATCAGGATCAGGACTGGATCTATCTCTTGATCTGATTTGGGGCAAGTAACATCAACGTGCTTTGGCTTCTGCATCTGTCAGATGGGACCATAGTAGTACTTACCCAGTGGGCTACATCTGAGAATGAAATGACAGGGAGAGTGTGGGGGGTGGGGTGTTGCTCAGTTGCCTGTTTGCCTAGCATGCATGAGGTCCTGGGTTCAATCCCAGCACACATTAACTGAGCAGGGTAGCACAGGCCTGGTATCCCACCCTTTGGGAGGCCAGGACGGAAGGTTTACAAGTTGAAGGTCAACCTCGGGTACATAATGGAGGTTAGGTTGGGCTGCTTGAGGCTGTTATAAACAGAAGGGAGACAATGCAGACATAGCTAATAAGTCCTGTGTAATGAGGAAAGGTAAAGCACCCAGGCTTGCTTGGGCAATGAGGGATGAAAGCAATGTTGAGACTAAAGGAGTAACAAGCTATATTGCGATGGAAAGTTCTAGCAGGTGAGAAGACAGAAATGTTCTGAGCAGAAGGGGGAGTATTCCTTGATATATGACTCAACGGCTTTCCAGTTTTTCTGTTGCCTGAGAGAGACATGGCAGATGAGGTCAGAGATGGCATCGTGGGTGAGATCATCAAGGTTCTCAAAGCCACCTTCAATGATTTTAGATGTCAGACATCCTGAACAGGGAAATAACATGATTTGCCTTAAAAAAAAAAAAAAAAAAAAATCCATTCAAGTTGAAGTGTGCAGAAGGGACTGGAGAGAGCAGGTCCAGTGGCTGGGAGACTGTGAGGAGTCTAGGTGCAGCCTCTCCATAAGAAAGCAGCCTGGACCAAAGTAAGAAAGACAGGCAACAATGCTTTAAAGATTTCATTGGGTAGTCAGGCACAGGGGACATGTCTTTAATCCCAGAACTTGGAAGGCAAGGGGAGGATAAAACTCTGAGTTAGCCAGGTGGTGGTGGCGCACGCCTTTAATCCCAGCACTTGGGAAGCAGAGGCAGATGATCTCTGGGTTCAAGGCCAGCTTGGTCTACAGAGTAAGCTCCAAGACAGCCTGGTCTCAACAGAGAAACCCTGTCTTGAAAAAAAAAATACATAAAACAAAAGGTATCCAATTAAAATTAATTGTTTCCTTATTTGTTAAGCTGTTTTCTGACACCATGTGGGGCATTTTATAATTATCTAGTGTGCATTAAATCTTCAGGAAGAGTTAAAAATGCAGGATTCTCACAGTAAGCTAACACGTTAGGTTTCAGTTGGAGCTGGGGATCAGTGGTCCTGATGGTGACTCCTGATGACTTAACAAAAGCAACCCAAACTATCCCATGTCTCCAACGTCTTTATTTTTCCACTGTCTACTTACTTGTTAGGCATATAACTATGACACCCTATTGCTTCATATAACCTCCAAGAAAGCAAGGGCATGAACTTAATTTTTTATTAAATAGGGCCTTGGTTTGCTAACAGGTGCACTTCGGAGCACTCACAACAGCATCCAATACGGAAAAGGGCCCCTTAGAAATGTTGGTCTAACGAACGAGAGAATAAATTAGCATATTGCTTTGTACAAAACTTTCCCGTTTAAAGATCTGCTTAGGGCTTTGAAATAGAGAAGCAAAGCTCATTTCAGAGAAGGGTCGAGGCGACGACGCAAAGCGCCGAGAAAAATGTGGGGGAGCCCCTTTGGAGCCGAGGTCCCAGTTCCCGCGCTCGGCACCGAGCGGAGGGCCCTTCGGATTAGCAACCATTTTAGGCGGCATGAGCCTCTTGGCCGCCGCGTCCACGATTTGCGCATCCAGTGGCCCTCCTGGTTCGGGCCCCAGCCAGCGAGGTAGAGCCGCACGAGAGGCCGACCAGGCTGCCGGGGGCTGCGAGAGCGCCTCCGAAAACCCCCTCCCTGGGGCCGCAGAGCCGCGCTGGCCTCGCCATCATGGCGGTCTCCGGGCGGGGAAGCTGAGCCGTGCGTCGCGTGCGTGCCTCCTCCCTCCCCTCCCCCTCCTCGGCGGCGGCGGCGGCGGCAGAGGCGGCAGCGCTCGCCATTGCCGCTGGTGGCAGGAGGCTGCGAGGAGCCGGCGCGGTCGCAGTCTCCACGGCGCAGGCCCACGGTAGCGCAGCCGCTCTGAGGTGAGTGCCCTACCGCGCAATCTCCAGCTATTTCAGCCCCGGCGCAGCCGCAACACGCCGCCCGCCCGCCGGCCGGCCGGCCCGCCCCGCAGCCGGCACCCTGCCGCCCCCGGCTCGGGGCCTGGGCCCCCGCCGGATTCGGCCTGCCTGGGGCGGGGGGCCCGGGCCCGGCCCAGCCAAACCGCCACCCCGAGGATGTGCAGGCCGCACTAGGCCCCAGGCGTCCTGGCGGGCTCGGGAGGGAGGCGGCTGCCCTCCCAAGAGCCCCAGGGTTCCGGCCTCCCCTACCGCCTCGGGTTCTCCCGGCCGCGGCCTCCTCCGCGCCGTGGAACCCCGGGCCTGGCCTTCCCCCCACGGGCTCGGGAGCGGGCAGCCCGGGAAAGCGCGCCGGGCCTGGGAGCCGGAGGTGGGTGGGCTGCGCGGGACCGGAGCGGCGCCCCGGCGCTCGCCCCCTCGGCTCTTCCCGGCTCTGGCCCGCCGGTGGCACGGCGCTGCCGGGCGGGGCGCGGGAGTGGCTGTGTCTGGCGGGAGAGGAGGCTGGTGGTTCGGCCGGGCGACCTCCGAAGCTTCCCTCCCGCCGGGGTGGCGTGGGATGGTTACCCAGGTGGACTGGGGGGCGCTGAATATGGCGCGCTGCCCACCTTCTTGTAAGTTGCGAGGAGGCGCCTAGGCGGCAGTTCGAGGAGGAGGGCGCAAAGTCCTTTTGTACGCAGAAATAAGGAGCGACATTGTGTTTTTCTCTACGGCGGAGCTACCTACCGAGCGGCCTGGGTTCTTCCCGGGTCTGGCGTGGTGGTCCCCGGGGTACAGGAGGGGGAGGTAGCGCGCCCCTTCAGAAGGAGCGGAGCCTTTGCCTCGGTTAAAACAGGGGGTCTAGGGTGGTCTTGTGCTTGATTCTCTCCCATGTCCCCAGGCTTTCGTGGATTCATGGGTTTGCCATTGCATGTTCTGTAGTGATGTCCACTGTTTCTCACCTGTTGTGTCGTTGCTGCTGGCCCCAAACTTTGTTCGGTGCATCTGCCTGCCCACCAGAACTTGAAATTGTTAAACATACACTAGTGTTGTTAGAGCTTCAAAGGATATCTGCTCTGACCAGTTGGAGGAGCTGTTAACAGGTCATCCCATCTTCCCAGCCATTAAAATATCGTGTACTAACTGCTTACATTAGAGTTGGTTTCTGTTGGGCCGAATTCTTTAAGTAGGCAGAGCAAAATTCACATTTTAGTAAGTGTTTAAACTCCATATATTGGGAGAAAGTTGGTAGGAGTGAACCTGTCAGTTGGGACAGTGCTCTGTAGGAGAATGGGTACAGCTTTTGTCCCTGGGGGAGTAGTCCTTTTCCCAGTCTTCAGCAGATCCTCTTAAATGCTTTTTCCTTTAGTTTTGAACAGTAACGTATTGGATTATTCCCCACTCCGGGGAAGAGAAGAGGGGAAACATTGGAGATACCTTTATTATATATATATATGACTGTTGGTTTTGTTTTGTTTTCATTCATTTGTGTCCTGACCCCCTAACATTGTTTGAAAGTTGTTGGCAAGTTACCCTATAAAGTAGTAAAAATATGATTAGTTATGAGTACAAAAGTAAATGTATAATCGTCATGTGTAATGTGGTGTATTAACTTAATTTGGGTGCAGACTGACTACAGTTCATTGAGTGTAGGTTTTTGGGAAGGTGTTACCCTTTTTATTTTTTTGTGCTTTGCTGGGCCTCTAACCCAGGATATTGGCCGTGCAGACCCTTTGCTCCTGAAATACATGGGCAGCCTTTTGCTGTTGTTTGTTTGCCTGATAGGAGTTAGTTGCTTTCAGTTGGGTACCTAACCCACACCCTAACAAAACAATAGTCTTTAGCCCACTTTATTTAAAATCTTGATTTCATTATAATCTCAAACTCGGCAAACAGAAGGGAAGATGACTTTTTGTCTACTAGTGAGTGGTTTATATTTTCATTTAACCAAACCCAGCTAACTCAAATTAGATATTTTCACAAAATACCGGAATTATAGGATTATAGAAGGGATTTCAGGTTTCCTTCGACATTCATACAAATTTCAGTGGGACCTAAGGTTGTGGGTTTTCTGGTTTTTTTTTTTTTTTTTTTTTGGTTTTTCGAGACAGGGTTTCTCTGTGTAGCCCGGGCTGTCCTGGAACTCACTCTGTAGACCAGGCTGGCCTCGAACTCAGAAATCTGCCTGCCTCTGCCTCCCAAGTGCTGGGATTAAAGGCGTGCGCCACCACCGCCCGGCTGGTTTTCTGTTTTATTAAGGAATAATTACACACCAGTTGCTAATTTAGTTAGGAAGGTGAAGGCCAACATCCCGTGATTTAAATTCATGAATTGTCTTTGCTGCTGTATTATATTTTTAAACCAGACCTGGCTTGTCTATACAAAGCATTTTATGGGAAACAAAGAGAAGCATGTACCATTTAAGGGAAAATTAAGGTTCTTGTGGTTTAGATTACAGTGTGTGTGTGTGTGTGTATAAACATTTTTTTGACACTATGTAGCCTTGGTTGTCCTGAAACTTGCTGTGTAGACCAGGCTGGCCTCAAAGGATATGCCTGCCTCTGCCTCTAGAGTGCTGGGACTAAAGGTGTATACCACCACACTCAGGATATTTTTATATCTTTTTGTCTGCAATAAGACATTCAGTAAATGTTGGAATAATAGTGATGGTGAACAGCAATTATTGAAGTTGGGTTTTGTTTCAGGACAAAAAATTATCAGCATAAAAAGGGATGTTGATTTACTTTTGTTTAGGATGGAGGTGGGGAAATGAACTGTCAGTCTTGACAAGCACACTCTTCAGGAGGTTAACCTGGTAACTTGTGTCAGGCTCTTAGACAAGCTCAGTGCTCCACACTGAAACACACTTGCTCACCTACTCAAACTTGGAGGCTGAGGGGAACTCTGTGCTGTTGAGTTTCACAAATGTCTACTCCATCCTCCCTTCTTGAGAAGTCCCGTCTCTCCAGAAGTGACATCTTTTACTTTAGGTGTTTGTAACTGTATGATGTTTATTATATATACAAGTACATATGCATATGTACATATTTGAAAGATCAATCTCCAACCAGCCTGTAGTCTTACAAAAGGCATTTAAGGAAATGTTCTATTACAGATATTAGTTGTTTATACTTTCATGATTTCATTAGAACATATGACAGCATTTTTTTTTTTTTCAGCCCAAACTTACCAAATACAGTTTCCTACCGTCCCTTAGTGAAATAGCAGTTAAAAAGGCACATGTTTATAAGCCTTAGAAATACATGGTTTGGGGCCTGGTGGTATAAATCAGTGGCAGAGTATGCTTAACTTGAGGAAGGCACTTGGTTCAATCTCTAGCAAAGAGGATGAAGAAGTAGTAGAAGTAGAAGGTAGGTTGTTGAGAAGTCTAGTGATTTTTCTGCCTGTGTGTTATGTATCATCATTTCTTAGGTTCTTATGAGTGTTTGGCCTGCATATATGTGCACTACTTGCATGCCCAGTGAAGGTAAAAGCCGGAAGAGAGCATCAACATTCCCTGGAGTTGGAGTTGCAGGCAGTTGTATTGTGTGTGGGCATGTGAATGCTGAGAATCCATCGGGTCCTCTGGAATCCAAAGGAAGGCCTCATCCCCAGGAGCTGAAGTTACAGGTGCTCCTGATCTACTCCAACAAATAATGTGCTGTGGTTCTTTGGAAGAGCAGGCAGTGCTTTCAACAACTGAGCCATCTTTCTTTCTTTTTCTTTTTTTTTATTAAAGATTTATTTTTATTTATTTGAGCACACTGTAGCTGTCTTCAGACACACACCAGAAGAGGGCATCGGATCTCATTACAGATGGTTGTGAGCCACCATGTGGTTGCTGGGAATTGAACTCAGGACCTCTAGAAGAGCAGTCAGTGCTCTTAACCCCTGAGCCAGCTCTCCAGCCCATGAGCCATCTTTCTAGCCTGTTTGGTTTGTTTGTTTTTTTAAATGTGCAGTGGTGTTTTGCCTCTGTGTATGTCCATGTGAGTATGTCAGATTCTGGAGTTAACAGACAGTTGTGAGCTGCTCTCTGGGTGCTGGGATTTGAACCTAGGCCCTCTGGAAGAACAGTCAGTCTCTTGACCACTGAGCCATCTCCAGCCCTCAAAACTGTTTTGTGTTGTTTTGATGCATATGAGTATTCTGTCTGCATGTACACCTACCTGCATGGCAGGGTTAGGGCATCAGATTTCAGTATAGTTGGTTGTGAGCCACAATGTGGTTGCTGGGAATTGAACTCGGGACCTCTGAAAGAGCAGACAGTGATTGTAACCACTGAGCCATCTCTTCAGCCTTTGTTTTGATTTTTTTTTTAAGATAAGAATTTGTGTATCCCTGGCTGGCCTAGAACTTGTAGTTGAGGTTGACATTGAACTTCTAAATCTGCTACCACCTTCAGATGCTGGGATTAAGGCACATACCTTCTTGAGTGGGTAAGCAAGCACTTTAAACAATTGAGCTACATCCTAGCTCTTGGTTAATATTTATCCATCATTATTCTAAGGTCAACAGACTGGAAGAGAAACAGTAAGAGTTGAAACAAACTGATTATAGCATTTTCAGACCACAACTATACTAAACTGTTGGAAACTTTGAATCAATAAGAATGAGAAAGTGAATTTTTGACTCTGCAAGGAAAGTTAATGGATGATGTGTGTCTTGGATTATACCCTCCACTCCATACAGTTCAGAATTAGGCTAATGTCAGTCTCTTCTCAGTGTACTTATCAAGACTTAGAGGCTTCATCATGTGGTCTTTATGCCTTAGTTGTCCTAATGTGTTCACACTAACAAACATTAAACCACGTTTGAACTGAAGAAAAACTAAATGTTTAACTATTTGGAGATACTCAGACACATTAAAACAAAACAAAAACCAAGTTCCATGTGACTGGCTTACTGCATGCTGTCCCTTAAGACAAGTCTGTATTGCACACTTAATCACACAGTGTCTTAGATCACCCGGACAGAGGGGTCTCCTGAAGCCCAGACCTCAGAGTCTGTTTTGCCTAGCTTAGAGTGTTGTGCTTAAAACTTCACCTGTCACCACAGCATCACTTAATTTCTTGAAGTAACCAAAGCCATATCAAGTAAGGGTAAGATTTGTAGGCATCTGTGTGCATGATTAGATTGATCACTGATTTGGGGGGGCGGATAATATTTTTTCAAGGAAGCTACAGGAGCTATTCTTTGTATGGGTCATCTGTTTGGTGATTTCAGTACTTGTGGAAATTGTATTGCTTAGTACATAGGTGAAGTATGTAATTCAGGCTTGTGTCAACAATGATGGCTCAGCAGGTAAATAATTTTTTTTTAAAGTTTAGTCTAGTTGATGTCCTTTGTTTCAGATGTGCAAAGTTTGGCTAATAATCTTAAGTAGATATTAATTCTCTTGACATCTTTTAAGCAGTGCCTGTTGGATAAACTATACTGAGCCCCTTCCAGAATGCCTTCGAAGAGTGAACTTTGCATGCATCTATGCTAAGACCATTTTTTAAGGAGCCTACATTTTACTGTTGGCAATTGTAAGCCTTTTAGAACTTAGGAGAGTGCTGCTGCTGCCGCTCCTGAATGTTAATGTGGTTAGGCTGGCAGCTAACCTACAAAGAACAAGAGGAAGTGAGGAAATGTCTCTATGAAACATGGCTTAAAACTGTTTTAAGAAGTGGACTAGAAATGGGGAGCAGGAGACACAGAGCTGAATTCTTGCTTTATGTTTAAAAGCAGTGAGCCTATATCCTCCATTGAGAATTTAAGCTCCTGGAGTGCATGTGTCCTTACTTTGAGAGTTTGCCATTGTCAAACATTAAAGATGGGTTTCGAGGCCATACAAGGTACCAGAGTCACAAAACTTGGGCCTTATTTATATTGGAGGGGAAAGATGAGCTTGACTCTTCTACAACTCATAGAAAATAAAAAAGGGTAAAGAAAATGATGTGAGAATAGGGAGGAATTAGTTTTGGAGAGGGACCACGACAAAGGGAAAACAAATTAGGGAGGATTATGTATATTATATTAAATAGAGTCCGAGAAGGACTGATAGGAGGGAGGCTAACAGTTGTGTGCATTGAGAAATAGCAAGTGGATTTTACTTGTACTTGAAAGAAGAGTGTGGAAGACTGGAAAATTTCCACTTGGAAATTTGATTGGGAAAGTTTGGGAAGTTGGTAATCAGCACTCATAAGTGGAGCATAGGTTTTATTCTGTAGGTTTCTAGAGGCTAAGGCATTCAGGAGATCTAGTGTTCTGTCTATAACTTTGTACTGGTGGTGCTGAGTCCAAGCCCTTGGACCAGCTGGTCACACACTGTACCTACCACTCAGAAACATCCCTAGTACTCACTGGTTTTTAAAGATTGACATACAGACATTGAATTAGAAATGTTTGAGACTTTTGGATTGTACTGTCAAAGGAGACAAATGCTGGGGGCTGTGTGGTTTGTGTGACCATTGACTGTAAGGAGTTAATGTCTGTAGTCTAGTGGATGACTGTGATGCTCTTAAGGTAGAGAGCATATAAGAACAGCATTGGACAAAGAATCCAGATATATTGAGTTCTGTGGAACTGATTGTAACTCAAGGAGATTTGGGAACAGAAGCAATTGATGATTTTCACTCATCAACTAATATCATAGAGAATTGTGAGATGTGCAATTAAGAGTGAAGAAAAAAATCTTTTTTTTTTTTTTTTTTTTTTGGTTTTTCGAGACAGGGTTTCTCTGTGTAGCCAGGGCTGTCCTGGAACTCACTCTGTAGACCAGGCTGGCCTCGAACTCAGAAATCCACCTGCCTCTGCCTCCCAAGTGCTGGGAGAAAAAAACTCTTTTTAAAAAAGATTTACAGCCAGGCAGTGGTGGCTCACACCTTTAATCCCAGCACTTGGGAGGCAGAGGCAGGCGGATTTCTGAGTTCGAGGCCAGCCTGGTCTACCAAGTGAGTTCCAGGACAGCCAGGGCTATACAGAGAAACCCTGTCTCGAGGAAAAAAAAAAAAAAGAAGTAAAAAGTTGAGTTGGCAAGATGGCTTAGCAAGTAAAGGCATTTATGGTCAAGCTTGGCAGCCTGAGTTTATTTCCCAGGACCCACATGGTGGAAGGACCGAGCTGACCCCACAAATTGTCCTCTGACCTATGTGCATGCACATTCATGCATACCATGATACCTGCGTGACCCTTGGTCTATTCAATAAATTAATAGTTTTTGCCCTGGATCTCTTAAAACATTAGTTCATCTTGATCTTTGAAGACTTATACTAAATAAATTTTATAAAGTTCTTAGTTCTGGAGTTCAAGGATATATTATAACTGTGTGACTCTGAGTCTTGAAATTACATACAAAATTTTGTGTGTGTGCCTATATGATATTTCTGGGGAAGGGCCCAGTCTCAACTTTTCTGAGATTCTTGGGGGCTCTTGACACAGAGTCGAGGGCCTTTTCAGTAATGTTACTGAGGAAGTCCAGGGATGGCTGTGGTGTTGGTTGGCTGAAACCGTTCCAGGGAGGGATGTTGAGTGGGTGTCTAACTGAGCTTTGTTATGAGGCACCTCATAACAAAGGGGGAACACTTAGTGGAGGGCAGGAGAACAGAGCTTAGGCAGAAATTGGCCACTCACAGTAGTGCCAGACTGTGCATGTACAGTAGATACAGTAGACTCTGAGAGGTCAGTACTGGTTTATGTTTGATTGTTTGTGTAGCCTGGCTGTCCTGGAACTCACTCTGTAGACCAGGCTGGCCTCGAATCAGAAATCCACCTGCCTCTGCCTCCCAAGTGCTGGGATTAAAGGCATGTGTCACCACCACCCTGCCAGTACTGTTATTGTAAAGGAAAAATATGGTTTTAAAGAAAATAAATTGGCTCATAGATTTTGTTCAGAGAAAAAAATGATTCTAAGTTAAAAGTCACTTTTTTTTCTTTTCTTTTTACTTTTTGTTTGTTTTTCAAGAGGGATTTCTCTGTGTAGATTTGACTGTCCTGGAATTTCCTCTAAACTCACTCTAGACCAGGCTGGCCTGAAACTTAGCGATCCGCCTGCCTCTGCCACCTCAAGAGTTGGGATTAAAGATGTGTGTCCATCACCACTCAGCAAGAATTGCTTACAGCTTAGAGATTTTCTACAGTATACAGTTGTTTCATCTTAGTGATAATGTGGCAAGATATTTGCTCTCCTTACCTAATTTATGTGATCATGAAATAAAAATACTATTGTTCTGTTTTGGTAGAGCCTTTGAGACATAACTGTAGAATAGAATACTTTGATATTCCAGACAGTTTAACGCTAACACATTGCCTAGTGTTCACATTTTTTAAAGTCATGTATGCATTCAAACATACTCCTTACAAATAAACATTCCAAGCTGTGTGTGGTGGCACACACTTTTAATCTCAGCACTGGAGAGGCAGATGCAGGAGAGTCTCTGTAGGTTCTGGGCCAGCCTGTTCTACCCAGTGACTTCCAGGATATCCAGGGCTATGTACAGAGGCCCTGTCTCAAAAACAAAAAACAAAAAACAAAACCCCAAGCCATTCAAAAGAATCCAAAAACCTGCTTGGTTCCCAGAGTAGTTCATTGTGAAATTTTAGATAACTGGTCATTTTTAGTTTTTTACTAAAATCTTTGGCCTTTGAAATTAGTTTTTAATCACTTCCTAGTTTCTGGGTGGTAATTTTTATAAATTCATTTTACTCATTCATTCATACATTCATTTTATGGTGCTAGGAAATTGAACCCCTAATATTGTCCTTGCTAAACAAGTCTTCTACCAGTAAGCCACTCCCATAGCCCTTAACTGATTGCCATGTTCACAGATAATTAATACTGGTTGACATTGTTTATAAGCTAGCCTTCAGAAATATTGGTAAGTTTCAGGAATAATGGATAAGGAAATGTTGGGTATCTTAACAGATAAGGTTTATGGTACACAGTTTGTGATTAGTTTGTGTTGATTGCTTTTAAATTTCACACATAATTATACTTATTCTGAGATGTAGTTGTATTGATTTAAATGTAAACAGTGTACAGTATTTCATTAGTTAGCACATTCAGCACCACAGACATTATTTCTTTGACTATTTCTTTGTGTCATAAGCCTTTATCTTTTTTTCCTACCTGTTAATTATGGTTGCTGTACCATGCTGTAGGACATGAGAACTTAATCCTGATTGTATTTTTGTACCTGTTAACCTTTATGGAACCTTTTTGTCACTACCCTCCCTCTCCTAGCCACTATGCCTCCTGCATACTAGTGAGAACATGTGGCATCTTCCTGTGCTTGGCTTACCTCACTTGTAACAGGTCATGCATATTGCTGTAAAGTGGGCATAGAAGAAAAACATTTTGTTTGTTCTTTAGGTGTCTTGCTTCTTCCCTTCCTCCCTCCCTCCCTTTCTTTTCCTCTCAGAAATAAAAGGTTTAGTGGTCAGTTTTCCATATAAAAAAGCCACACACATATCAGAGAACCAACCAGGGTTTGCATAGGTGCACCATCTCTGAATTTACATGGTCTTGGCTTACAGTGGGCTTTTGGTTCTAAACCTAAGTAAGAAATGACCTAGTGTATTGCTAATTTTGTGAATGTTGAAGTTTTGCCTCTGATTTTTTGCTTTATAAATTTCTTTTAAATAAAAGTTACTTCTAAAATGAATTCTGAGTCTGTTATATTAATAACTACTGAGTGTAAAAGTACATATAATATGTTTTCACTATAGAAAAGTAAAAACACAACCCTGCCGTGTAAAGAACATTTTAATGTATTTTATTTTAATTTCTTTATTATATTTGTGGGGGGAGGGGGAGGATTTTGTCTGCCACATTGCATGTGTAGGGACAACAAAAGACAGTTCTTCCCGTCATGATTTGCCAAGGATCTAACTCAGATTTGGTAATAAGGCCTTTATAGTAATCTTGCTAGCTCAGTAGATTTGGGATCAGGTCCTTCCCTGAGCACACATATGGACACGATTTGCATGACACTGTATTTGATATAGAATGAAACAGTGCATACAACCCTAGACCGTCTTCCATGTATTTGATGTTGACAGTTTTATTATCTTTGTTCTGATAACACGTTTGTCCAATCCCCACCTGGGCTGGCCTTGAACTCTTGCCTCTTGAATGCCAGGATTAAAGGTGTCACTGTACCTGGTTTCCTGAAATATTTGTAAATGAGACAGTTGTAAGTACATTTGTTTAATGGAATAAAGTTTAAAGATTCCTCCTCAATGTGTATTCATTGTTCTATTCAGTGCTGTCTGTCTGTCTGTCTCTGGTGGCTGAGGGAAGGGGGGCATGGGATAAGGTCTTCCTGGGAGATCTCAGTGAAACAAGCAATCTCCTGCTGACCTCACTTTTCCTTCTATACTGTCTCATGCTGTCCATCTCATCAGACTTCCCTAGCAAAGAGCTTGGTTTCAGGATGGATTCTGACAGGAGTAATTACATCTCATTGTTTACTAGCTTTTACCTTGGGATCTCTCAAGTTATTTCTACTGAGTGTGTGTAGCAGCAGTTAAAATACAGCAGTACTGAAGATCATCTTTCCTCTTCCAAAAAAAGCATTGTGTCTTTGGAGAGTTTAAATGCTAAAATACAAGAATATTTTTGCAAAGATCTGTATAATTCATGTTCTCCCTCAATGAAATGTGTTCCATCTTTTAATTTTACATAAAGAGTGACTGACTGGTCTCTCTCAGAGGCACTTTTCTTAAAGGTTTTATTTTATGTAGAGAATCTTTTTTTTGTTTTGTTTTGTTTGTTTTTTTTTTTCGAGACAGGGTTTTTCTGTGTAGCCCTGGCTATCCTGGAACTCACTCTGTAGACCAGGCTGATCTTGAACTAAAAGAGATCCGCCTGCCTCTGCCTCCCAAGTGCTGGGATTAAAGGCGTGCTCCACTGCTGCCTGGCACAATTTTACATTTTTATACGATTTTTCTAGTAAACATTTTTACCAAATAGATGATACAGACCCTTTCTTTATATATATTAAGTACTATTTTGGTTTTATTTTATTTTTTTAATAGGCTCTTCCTATGGCGTCCTGGCTGTTCTGGAACTCAAGAGATCTGCCTCCATCTGCCTCCTGTGTGCTGATATTAAGGGCATGGCCCATATGACTGGCTATCTTAAGGTTTTTGTTTGTTTGTTTTTATGGGAAACCATGAAAATGAAACAGCAAGGTATTTCTGTGCTGTTTAACAGGCTTATGTATTGCTTATACTTTTATCTTGGCAACTTGAGGTCACTATGAAAAGCAAATTGTATAAAAGATCACATTGAGAAAATGTCAATGAGAAAAATATATTTTATTCTAACTTTCATCTCCCCCTTGTCTAGACCTACTACCCTTTTACATCTTTTTGTTTTGTTTTGTTTTTTTGAGACAGAGTTTCTCTGTATAACCCTGGCTGTCCTGGAACTCACTCTGTAGACCAGGCTGGCCTCGAACTCAGAAATCCGCCTGTCTCTGCCTCCCAAGTGCTGGGATTAAAGGCGTGCACCACCACCCCCGGCCGATCACTACCCTTTTAAAAGACTTCATCTGAACGGCTGCAGACTTTGACTTGTCGCTAGGGAATTTGGGTATTTTTAAAAATTAATGCTGTAAACATTATGTAGGTAGTTCAGGTTTCTATATTGGTACCCCTTTAGATTTATGGGTCTATTTCAGTTCAAACAAGTTCTACAGTAGAGTTGTTGAGTTTTAGGTGGCATTTTAGTTGTAACTTCACTGCCTTCACTCCTGCAGCTTGCCCTTCCGTTTTCTTATCTAGAAGTCAAACATGTTTTCTTTAGACTGCTGTGCTTTTTGCCTTGATTTTAATGCTATACTAAATTTATTTTTAAAGTAACTCAAGATAGTTTAGTTTAATGAATCATAAAGTAAATGTGGAAATTTTAATTTCTTTCTTGTTTTTTTTTTTTTTTTTTTGCTCGTTTGGTTGGTTTTGTTTCTTCTTCCTTCTTGAGAAAGGCTCTTACTATGTAGCCTTGGCTGGCCTGGAACTTGATATGTAGAACTGCAGCCTCTTGAACTCAGAAATCTGCATGTCTCTGGTCCCTCGGTGCTGGGATTAAAGGAGTGGTTTACCACATCCTGCAGAGATTGTAACTTTTGATCAACTAAAAAAAGTTCAAATTTACATTTCTGCTACTGTTTGGAATTCTTGGAAAACATTTCTTTTTGTTTTTTTGAAAGGTTTGTTTTATTATTAAGTAACAAAATAGGTACTGTTTATCTGCCTTAATATATTTAATGTGTTTTCTTCTCCAAGTAATTAGGACAGTTCTGTTTCACATCCATGTAACCAGTTTGAGGGACTGAATGACTATTCCAAATTGTCTGTTTTCTTTTATACTGCCAGTTTCACAGTTGTGTTAACTCAGTGTGGTTCCATTTATTATTACATAAAGTATACCTTGCTTTGGATAGTGGCTCACATCTGTAATTCCAGCAATCATGGTGCAGAGACAGGTGGCTGGACACACGTGTTTGAGGTCAACCTGGTCTATTCTGGCAAGTTCCAGACCAGCCGGGGGCTACGCAGTGAGACCTGATAGGAAAGAAGGCAAGGCAACAAAGAAGTGACATCATTCACAGTGAAGCACTTCACGGATCTTTCTTTTTCTAGCATGTTATAGCAGGCGGTCACTGCTGTTGGCCAGCATTTGAAGCAGGCGTGCTGGAGTAGACCTGTGATACAGTCCCTGGAAGCTGGAAAGGGTCTGTCTTAAAAAAACCAAAAGGATAGCTTATGAAAGAAACTATTATTTTAGGCCTTCAGAAGGCAATTTCACATTGTTTAGTGTAATAAAATATGAAACTGGTTTATACACTTCAAAGAATTAGGCATATTGCCAAGATACGGATTTTTTTTTTTTTCCTAACATTTCCTTTTTGCCCCATAGCAGGTAGTTCACCTCATTTGTCTTTTCAGTTTAGTTGAGTTTTTGAAACAGGGTCTCATGCTGCCCAGGTCGGCAGCACTGGGATTCTAAGTGTGTGCCACCATGCCAGGTTTATACAGTTGTAAGAAATGTTGAACCCAGGGCTTTATGCATGCCAGGCAAGTACTACTTAGCTGAGCCACATCCCCAGCCTGGATGTCCTAACATCCATAAAGACGAATGTTGGAGCCAGTTGAGGTATTAAACACCTGGAATTCCAGCATTCCAGAAGTGGAGGGCTACATAGCAAAGCCTTGTTTAAAAAGAGAATTTGACAAAAGTCATAAATCCAACAGATAATTATAAACTAGTGTTGTGATGCTACTACTTTTGAAAAAAGTTAACAGTGGTGTTTCTGTAACTGATTTGCCAAGAAATTAATGGTCCTCAATCATAAATGTTAGTAACACTGAAAAATGTAAGCGTAGTTCTCTCTCACTTTTTTTTTTAATGCCTTAAAGTTTTCTTAATTTTTTATGTCTGAAGACTACCATGATACCTTTCACTGGGTAGAAGGTCTTAAATGTTTGTACAAGGAAGGCTGCTCAGTCCAGTGTAATGATACCCTTGTCCTTCCGGCCCTTATGGCATATATATGTTTAGTCCTCTTTTTCACTTCTGTGTGGAGTGAAACTTTCCCCTGGTGGCTACAGTATAGCTTCTGGTGACCCTCTTTCTTCAGATGGCCAATGAGGGAAAAGGATGACTTTTCATTACAGTCTTCAGAAACTGAATAATTTTTTTCCTCAAAGCTGTTTATAAAAAGCCATCAATTATCATTCTGCTCAATGTTTCCCCTTAGAAGTTAACTCTTAACTCTTGTGACATTCGTCCCATCCCCAGCTCAAAAAATGACAGTTGAGTTCTTCCAGCTGCAAAACAAAACCATTGGGAGTCTAGGACTACAGATGTGCTTGGCTCAGTGGTGGGTGACTGAGCATGTGCAGGGCTCCTGGTTCCAGTCCCTGTCACTGAAAAGAAGCAAAGTATTTCAACATAGAAATAGCGTGCTGGGGGAAAACCCGACAAATCCCACTTTAACTGCTCTTTTACTATCTTTCCTCAAATCATCAGGAAATCTTGCCAGCTCTGCCATCAAAGCCTCTGAAAACCTGACAGCGGCTCACCGACTCTGCTGGTGCTCCCTGGTCCAAGTCACACTCATGTCTTAGCCTTAAGTGTTTCCACTCTCCACGCTCCTTCAGTCTGCTCTTCTTACATCATCACAGTGACCATTAAAACAGAAATTAGAAAATCAGATCGTGCTGGATAGTCAGTCATAGGTCAGCTTGACAAAATAAGTTCCATGAGAGGAAGGAACCTCAGTTAAGAAAATGCTTTCCTGAGATTGGGCTGTAGGCAAGCCTGTAGGGTATTTTCTTAGTTAGTGATGGATGAGGGAGGGCCCAGTCCATTGTGAGTGGTGTCATTCCTCTGCTGGTTGTCCTGGGTTCTGTAAGAAAGCAGGCTGAGCAAGCCTTGGGGAGTAAGCAGCTCCTGTCCTGACTCTTTGTAATGAGCAGCGCTGTAGAAATTTTTTTTATCCCAGCGATAGAAATCTTAAGTTGAGACATAGATGATGACTTTACTCATAAACATCTTCCAAAGACTTTCCTTCTCACTCTAAAGCCTAAGGATCTTACCTGGCCCACAAGTTTTGATTTGGGGTGTTGGCTTCGCTAGTCTCAAATGCCACCTCTGTCCACATATAGGATCCATCTTGCTGTCCTGCTAGCCCTGCTAGCCATACCAGGAACACACCAGAGAACCAGAGTTTGAATGCCCAGATCCATATAAATGCTGAGTGCCACTTGTAATACCAGCCTCGGAAAGTGCAGACAAGGAGTGGTCAGTGCACGCTGGCTGATGGGACTAGCCACACCAGCAAGCTATGAGTGTGATAGGCTCTGCCTCAGTGAGTAAGGGGTGAGAACAGTCAGAAGATGAGAGGTCATGAACACACACACACACACATCCCTATACCTCTCCTCTCCCTCCTCAAACACATGCATAACATACAGAAACTGGAAAGCTGGAGGAGGGGCATTTTTTGACAGCACACAACACTCTGTCTGCTCTCACTTTCCAGTCTCCCTAGTCTTAGTACTTTTGTCTTGTTATTACTTTTCTCCTTGGTACTGACTGTGCCCAAAATTATTATGTGTATTTATTGCTACCCTCCGCCTCTGTAGGATGTGAAATCCAAGTCAGGTGGGTTGGTTCAGGTCAGTGTTAGGAGTGAATGTATGACACTTTGTAAGTTACTCTGTTCTCTTTCTTCCTTTACTGAACTTGGATATATTGATCTCTTGCCTTGTGACTTTGCAACATTACACTGTTATTTTCTGCTTCTCATTTTCCTTTTACATCCTTTTTTTTTTTTTTTTTTACTTTTTAATGACATCTTAATTGTCCCCCAAGGTTTTTTTTTTTTTTTTTTTTTAATTTTTATTTTTTGATGTTTATTTACTTATTTATTTGGTTTGGTTTAATTTTTATTTCATTTTCTTTTTGAGACAAAGTCACTATGTAGCCCTGGCTGGCCTGAAACTCACCATATAGACCAAGATGGTCTTAAATTCACAGAGATTCAAATGCTTCTGCCTTTTGGGTGACGAGATTAAAAGCATATTCAATACTTGGCTTTTACAGCTTTGTTTTCTCATTCCTTGTTTTATTTTGTTTGCTTTTGTTCATGTTTTCTGTTTCGTTTACCAGCTTCTGTTGATGAGTCCAGTACTTCCACCTTCATGACAGACTTCCCCCAAGTTTCAAACCTGAGTGTCTGTGTGACAGTGCCTCCGGAAAGCTGCTGTCGTCCTCCACAGTCTGCGCTTTCCTTTCTTGTTTGTAGTCTGACTAAAGACCACATTAACCCAGCCAGAAGGACTGGAGTCCCGACTTTCCTCAATCTTCACACATCTGCCTCTTCACTAAGTCCCTGTTGTCATCACTCACATACCTTGGGGCTTCTTGTTTGGTTTGGTTTTACATTTTTACATAGAGTTTCCCTATGTAGCCTGAACTGGCAGTGTAAATCAGGCTAGCCTCCAAGTTACAGAGATCCATCTATCTCTGCCTCTGCCTCCCCAGTGCTAGAATTCAAGGCATGGGCCACTATAGCCAACTCTTATCTTCATGGTCTTAATTCATGCCTCTAGGATCTTTGAGGATCCTTGAACTAGTCGATTGACTAGCTTACCTCTAGCCTCAGTCCCTGTTCTACACATAACTAGAATGTTGCAAAACACCACATAGCTATTCAGCACCTGATCTTCATTAGCAAAGCCTGGGATGTGGAGTCACTGCCGACCTGTAAGCCTTGGGTAGACTAGATTATACTGTTCTCAGGTACTGCTTACTAGTTTTTAAGGAAACTAATGTTTAGTATAATCTTCTTATCTCTTTTTAAGAAAAGATTTGTTATTTTATATTTAATATGTATATATGCATGTTTGTTTGGATATATGCATTCAAATATAGGTATCTCTGCCGATGCCAGAGGCGATAGTCAAACCTCTCTAATTACAAGTGGTTGTGAGCTTCTGATGTAGGTACTGGGGACAGAATTTGGGTCTTCGGCAAAAGCAGTATGCACTCTTGACTGGTGATCCATGTGTCTAGCCCCTCTTCTTATTTCATTTTATGAATAAATTAAATCTTGTAAATTGCAAGCAGTCTTTTTTTTTTTTTTTTTTTTTTTTTTTTTTGAGACAGGATTTCTCTGTGTAGCCCTGGCTGTCCTAGAACTCACTGTGTAGACCAGGCTGGCCTCGAACTCAGAAATCCATCTGCCTCTGCCTCCCAAGTGCTGGGATTAAAGGTGTGCGCCACCACCGCCCGGCTGCAAGTAGTCTTAAAACTTGTAGTAGTAGAAATTTCTCTGTACCTTTGTTCATTTTTGTGTTGGGAAGGGATCTTTTATATTAGGTGCCACCGAGCAGTTAGAATACACTGGATGACTTTGCCCGGTGTCTAAGACTCCCACTATCTAGCTCCTGGAGCTGAACCCATTGGGTGCTCCAAAGGTGACGTTCCCCTGCTCAGGATGTTCCCATCCTGGACCCTGCTGCTCTCCTGCAGCATCTCTTGTATATCCATTTCAGAGAGCCTCTCTGTCAAGAGTGAAGTCCAAAGGCCTTTGCAAAGCCTTCCTTTGAGTCCACCAGTCTTTCCTTCCTTCCCCTTACTCTTCACTGCTTGACTTTTCACAGAGACCCTCATTATATCCTGCTCATGAGGGAGAAGACAAGTCTTCAAGTGTTCAGTATACATACTGTAAATTGGTGGCTTGTTCCTGGGTTTTGTTTTTTTTTTTTAATTTTTTTATTTTGGTTTTTTCGAGACAGGGTTTCTTTGTGTAGCCCTGGTACTCACTCTGTAGACCAGGCTAGCCTCGAACTCAGAAATCCGCCTGCCTCTGCCTCCCAAGTGCTGGGATTAAAGGCGTGCGCCACCACCGCCCGGCTTTTCCTGTTTTTACATGTTAGTTTTTGTTTCCTTGTTCCTAGATTTATAAAAACAATCTGCAGGGGACATTTCAGAATTCTAGGTAAAGTGGTACACTCCTGTAATCCCATCCACACCCAGGAGACTGAGAAAGGGAAAAGTACTACTTTGAGGCCAGCCTTGGCTACATAGTAGCAAGATGTGTCGCAAATAAGTTTAGGTGACTGGAGAGGTGACTCAGTGGTTAAAAGTACTGACTACTCTTCCAGGGTAGCTGTGTTTGCTTTCCTGCACCTACATATTAGCTCACAACTCCCCTTATAACTGAGAGAAGATCTGATGCCCTCATCTGTCCTTCATAAAAATAAATCAGTTTTTAAAATATCAGTTTAGTTTTTTTTTTTTTTTGCATATTGGTATGATTATAAATAAAAATTGTGAGCCAAAATATTTTAGAAAAAAATCAGCCTCATATCTTTTGTGTCCTGCCCCTTTTTTCTTTTTTTTTTTTTTTTTTTTTTTTTTAAGACAGTGTTTGTGTAGCCCTGACTGTCCTAGAACTAGCTCTGTGGACCATACATGGCTTCCAACTCACAGAGAGCCTCATGCCTGCGCCTCTCAAGTATTGCGACTAAAGTTGTGTGCCACCACCACCTGGCTCTTCTTCCCTTTTTAAAATTGATTATTTTTAGCTGGGTAGTGGTGGCGCACGCCTTTAATCCCAGCACTTGGGAGGCAGAGGCAGGCGGATTTCTGAGTTCGAGGCCAGCCTGGTCTACAGAGTGAGTTCCAGGACAGCCAGGGCTATACAGAGAAACCCTGTCTCGAAAAACAAAAAAAAAAAAAAAACAAAAAACAAAAAAAAATTGATTATTTTTTATGTATGTTTTACCACCATGTGTTGCAGCACCCACAAAAGCTAGAAGAGGGCATTGGGTCTGGGTTAGAATTAGAGATGATTGTGAGCTACTTTGTGGATTCTTGGAATCAAACCTGTGTCCTCTACAATAATAGGAGCTCTTCATGAGCCATCTCCAGTTTGTTTCTTTGTTTTTGGAAACAGGGTCTCATTATGTAGTCTCCACTGGTGTAGAACTTGCTGTGGACACCAAGCTACCCTAAATCTTAGAGTGATTCTCTTGCCTCTCCCTCCTAAACGCTGGGTTCACAGTGTGTGTCAGTCACATTTGTTCGTTTGGATGAGAGGCCTCATTTTTAGGTACCCATCCTCAAAGTAGCTGTCCTTGTGAGACAGTGGTGGTTGGAGTGGGCTAAGGCTGGGAAGAACAGGACAGTCGCTAAAGCACAGAGGTGGGTGACTGCAGGGGCAGTTTGAACAATCACTCCACTATGTGTCATTTTAAATACAGATTCCTTAAATTATCAGTAAAAACGACAACTTTTGGCTTTAATATGTTTACGATAGTTAAATACCAGTCCAGGAGCCCAAACAAATAACAGTAACTATGCTCCAATGCAATGCTGGTCTGTGGAACAGAGAGAGTACTTGGTTGGGAGGAAGGAAGTGTGAAGTTGAATTTTTCTGCCAACTAGAAATATGATTTTGCATAATTCAACTCAGCCTTTCTGGAACCTATTCTGTAGAATGAGAACAGTAAGTCTAGATGCTCTCCAAGGCTTTAGAGGTTTTAGATTTGTCTCTGATTAAGGACAACCTGTGAACACTGGTGTCTGACTGCTAATAGATATAAGAAGAGAGAGTTTGGGGAGATGGAGTGAGTGGTTACAGATTGTCCCATCAGCTTTATCAGCCTGCTGTTTACTTTGATAAGCCAGGAAGCCGTGGAGACTGCCCACTGATGTACAGGAGACTCCCATTCTTTCTTTTGCCCTGCTCCAGCCCTGCTAACTATAAATAAGCCCCTCTTTTGTTCACAGTTTTAGGCATTTGATGTTTATTGTATTTATTTTTTAACATTTATTCATTTTGTGTGTGCATGTATGTGCCATGACATGCATGTGGAGGTATGCTGTCACTGTGTAGTTCAGAGTGCTCTTAACTTACTGTGTTGTTAAGGCTGACCTGGAGCTCAGTGATCCTCCTGCATCTGTGTGTTGGGATTATGTGTGCACCACTGAACCCAGCTAGCCTGTAGCTATTCTTACTATTACACTTTAGTCCTGGAGCTTCAGTTTAAGGCACCTTGCTTGCTAGGCAAGCACTGCTACATGATATATCCCCAGGCCACTTAGGTTGTTTTTAGCAATCAGAGTTGGGCAGGATATCTTAACTTGACATTTTGGAAAATGGAGTTATAAATGCTGTTATCCTTCCCTCTTTGAAGATTGTAATACCTCCTCTTCTGAAACACAGCCATGCTATATGGCCCAGGCTGCTCTTGAACTCTTAGACTTAAGCAATCCTTTTGCCTTAGCCCCCTGAGTAGCTTTGAAAATGGATACCTCACTATATTTATCAAAACTAATGGGTGATAATTTAATTCTGTCCTCTGACCACCATCTGTGCTTATCTTTGTATGTATTGCTATTTTACTGTATCAACTTTCTATGCTTGTTTTAACTGTGTGTTCAACACCCCCATAACTGTATATGCAAAGTTGTAATGTCCTTCAAAAGCCAAGAAAATTATTGGGTATGTACATAAAATCTTCAGTTAGTAAACCACTTTTTTAACCCATTTATTCAATAAATACTGAGTTCGAGGAATGAATATGTGTGTGTGTGTGTGTGTGTGTGTGTGTGTGTGTGTGTGTGTGTGTGTGTAATTATATTTAGAATGGTAAAAGTTGGAACTACCTGATTATCAGGAATAGGAAAGTATGTTGGCAATTTTTATGTCAGCCTGACTTAAGCTGTAGTCATCTGAAAAAAGGAAGTGCTTCCATAAGTTCAGCTGTAGGATATTTCCTTAGAGGTTGGTGGGAAGGTCCCAGCCCATCGTGGGTGGTGCTATTCCTGGACTGATGGACTTACCTCAGTGATCCCTTCAGATATCTGCAAGTATAAGATGAAATAAACCCTTTCTTGCCCAATTTGTTTTGGTCATGGATTTTATCATAGCATAGCAACCCTAATTAAGACAAGTTGATATGAGGATTGTGTGGTATTGATGTGACAGACCTGACATGTTGATTGGGGGAGGATTGTGGAAGGAATTGGGAGGTTTGTGCAAGAAAAGCCATTGGAATGTTCAGTGCTTGATGAGTTGCTTTGTAGCAGCTTAGAAGATAAGAATATTGAGGGCAGTGCAGAAGATGGAGGCCTGGCTTGTGACATTTTAGAGAGAAGTTTAAAGATTATTGGGGCCATTTGCTGGTTTGAATTAAGTCTGTGGTTCTGGATATCTGGGGCTAAAGAATCAGCTGTGATTAACAAGACAACAGAAATAGTAAAGTGAAGCTTTTGCTGGGATAGTCAGCTGGAGACCAGCATCAATGAGGTGGAATCTTCTGGGAAGTGTTAGGATTCTGAGAGTCAGTACACAAAAGCTGTGTTTCAGAGGAGGACTAGATTGTATCTCTTCTTACTGGCAACTGAACTTGGTAGTGTAAGAGTTACCCTGGTGATACTGCGTTTGAAGGCACGAAGGAGTCATGGAGAAAAGCTTGGCACTGGAAGAAGCCAGGAGAGGCCACTGGTGAAGGTGCAGCCTCAGTAGCACTTGAAGGCCCAGGATTGAAGGGGTCATTCAGAGAAGATGAGGCTTGACCCCGTGAGGAGAGCCTGTAGTGAAAGTGTAGCCCAGTTGGAGCAGAGACCCCAGCATTTTGGAGATGTCGGTAGCATGAGATGACCACTAAGAACAACAGCAGCCTTAGAGTGGAACCTGCCAGAGCTTAGAAGACAAGCTATGTGTGCTGAAGAGGACCGTGCTAGAAAAGTGACCCAACCCCTTAGAAGGGCCCAGAAAATCAAGAGTAAATCCCAGACATTGGGTGTTGAGTTATTTACACTTTGGGAATTTTGCTTTGTTTTGCTTTGTGACTGTGCCTTGGTTCTTTTCTCTCTCTTTTTTTTTTTTTTTTTTTTTTTTTTTTGTTTTTTTCGAGACAGGGTTTCTCTGTGTAGCCCGGGCTGTCCTGGAACTCACTCTGTAGACCAGGCTGGCCTCGAACTCAGAAATCCGCCTGCCTCTGCCTCCCAAGTGCTGGGATTAAAGGCGTGCGCCACAACCGCCCGGCTAGGTTCTTTTCTCTTGAAGTAAGAAAGTATTTATTTTTGACCTTATAGGAGCCCACAGTTTTGAGACTTTGAATTTTCAAAGACATTGGATTTTAAAAGAGATTGGATATTTTAAAAAGACTGAATGTGCTTGAATTTGTAAAGGATTTTAAAGTTATTTGTATTTTTAATGTGAGACCTGGGGGGTGAATGAGAAAGGAAAGGTTATGGCATAACAGTTACCTGTAATGTCAAGTTGACAAGAGGTCAGGTGTGCGGGCTAGTTTTATGTCAGCTTGACAAAAGCTAGAGTCATCTGAAAGGAGGGAACTTCAGTTGAGAGGAAATGCTTCCTAAGATCCAGCCTTAGGGCGTTTATTCATTAGTGATTGATGGGGGAGGGGCCAGCCTGTTGCAGGCGGTGCTATCCCTGGGGTGGTGGTGCTGGGGTCTAGAGTAAAGTAGGCTGAGCAAGTGATAAGGAGCAAGCCAGTAAGTGGCACCCCTCCATGGCCTCTGGCCTCCAGGTTCCTGCCCTACTCCAGTTCCTCATCTGACTTCCCTCAGTGATATACTATTATTATCTGGAAGTATAAGCTGAAATAACCCTTTCTTCCCCAAATTTCCTTGGTCAGCAGTAAAAACCCTAACTAAGAAAGTAATGTCTTGTCTTTATGATTTTCAGAAACAGTTTTTTTCTGTGTAGCCCTGGCTGTCCTGGAACTCCATCTGTGTAGACCAGGCTGGCCTCAAACTCAGAGATCCACTTGCCTCTGTCTCTCAAGTGCTGGGGATTAAAAGCATGTGTCATCACTGACCAACCTACACATCCTTTTGTAAAAATTATAAACTTATAATTTATAAAAATTTAAAAAAAATATTTTAGGTTTAATTTGGGGGGGGGGTGTTTGTTTGCTTGTTTACTTCTATGTACATGGATGTTTTAACTGCCTGAATGTCTGTGACCTATGCATACCTGGTGCCCCAAAAGACCAGAAAATGGCTCAGATCTCCTGGTACTGAATTTACAGATGGTGGTGAGCTGGTTGAACTTGAGTCTTCCACAAGAACAGCAAGTTTTCTTAACTGCCAAGCGTCTTCTGGCCCCTGCTGTGCCTTCTTTGCAGTGGATATGCTCAGCTTTTTTCCTGTTTGCTTTTTGTTGAAGATGTTTTGTGCAGTTCAACCTGCCATCATGTCTCAAGTGCTAGGATTACAGGTTTGTGCCACCAAGCTAGGCCTAGCTAAAAGTTTTATAATGATACAAAACATGTTAAGAGTGTGGGGAATTTTCTTACTTTGTATCAAATACAAAAAGTACAAGATATGTACAAAGGGCTGGAGTTTAGTTCCCACTTTAGTAACTCACAACCACCTGTAACTCTAGCTCCAGATATCTGAGTCTTTTTCCTGGCTTCCCAGGGAACCAGGAAAAAACACACACACAAATAGAAAGTAAGAAAAATGTTTTTTTGTTTTCTGTTTTTTTTAAAAGACAGTATAGGCTAGCTTTAGCTCAAAACAGCACATTAAGAAACTAGGAAAGGCTGGAGAGATGGCTCAGCAAGAGCACCTGCTGCTCTTTCAGAGGACCCAACTTCGTTTCCTAGCACCTGCCTGGTAGCTCACAACCATTTGTAACTTCAGTTCCAGGGATCTGATGCCCTTCTCTGCCCTTTGTAGGCATCAGGTACTCATGGTATACACACATAGATACAAGCCAAATACACATAAAAACAGGAAGTGTAAATATTAGAGAAGAGACCAAAGAAGCTACAAAGACACACAACAGACCAGCAAAGGTGTTCTCAGTAATGATTTAAGATGCTTTTAGCCGGCCGGGCGGTGGTGGCGCACGCCTTTAATCCCAGCACTTGGGAGGCAGAGGCAGGCAGATTTCTGAGTTCGAGGCCAGCCTGGTCTACAGAGTGAGTTCCAGGACAGCCAGGGCTACATAGAGAAACCCTGTCCTGGGGGAAAAAAAAAAAAAAGATGCTTTTTGTCTTTTTGTCTCCTCTTGGGGTGTGTGTAGATTTGGACACAGGACCTCATGATTTTTTGTTTTCAATACTTGTGTTTTCTCAGTTACCCCAAAGAACACGTGTTATTTCTATAAGAAGACATTGTTTAAAATAAAGATAGAAACTGAGCGTTGAGGGTCACAGCTTTTTCTCAGAGTATGCACTCTAAAATGATATTGTAATGTCTGACAAGAATTTATGTTTATTAAATGAATGAGGGATTGGATTGCAGATACTTTAGATGAATGACATTGGCATCTATAATAACACTCATGATTTTTTGTGTGGCTTATGTAGTTGTTCATGTCTATTTGCGCATGCTTGTTGGTCCACAGGCATTTGCATATACACATGTACTTGAGTCTGTGTGCACACACGCCTGTGGGTTGACTTTGGATGTCTTCCACCATTGCTCTCCCTGATTTTTTGAGACTGGGTCTCTTATTGAACCTGGCTCTCGTCCATCTGGGGAGGCTGACTGGCTCGTGAGCACCAGGGATTCCCAACCCCAGAGCCTGATCCTCCAGGGCTGGGATCATAGTCACAGGTGCTGCCTGCCACACCCAGCTTGTATGTGGGTGGGTCCTGAGGTTCTGAGCTCTGTTTTAGTTCCTATAGCAAGCACTGTACTAATTGAGCCATCTCTCTAATTTTATGCAGAAAAAAAAATCCTTGGCTCAGTTATCTCAAAATTTAAAGTCATGTCAGTATCATTGGGCCTATACTTATAATCCCAGCACAGGGATACTGAGTCAGGAAGGTCTGGTGCTCAAGGTTACCCTACTGGGTACAGGGCTAGCTTGTTTTATATAATGTCACTCTGCTTTTTTTTTTTTTTTTTTTTTTTTTTCCTCCCAAAGAGATGGTGTGGCAGCTCATGCCTTTAATCCCAGCACCCAGGAGACAGAGCAGGTGGATTTTCTGTGAGTTCGAGGCAAGCCTGGTCTACAGAGTGAGTTCCAGGACAGCCAGAGCTACACAGCGAGACCATGTCTCAAAAAACAAACAAATAAACCAAAACAACAACTAAAACAAAGAACCTGACAAGGGGGAGGAGGGAGAGAGAGGGGGGAGGGGGAGGAAAAAATTCATGCATTGAACTGTTTTTCAGAAATTAGGAAACAGCTTTCAGTGAGTGCTGATTGTGTGGTGACAGATCCAGCAGACTTGAGGCCTGCCACCGAAGCAGCTGGGCCACAATGCTATTTCACAGTGTACAGAGTCTGGATAAAAGTGGCCTTTGTGCTGCTCTCAGACTGAGGGGTGGGGCTTGTGGCCATTTATGTTATTTCTCCTTAATGGAAATTGAGGCAGCCTTTAATCCTGCTATCACATGACAGCTACTTACTTGATTTTTTGGTAATTTGGGAGCAGCTGCAGACAGTTATTCTACAAAAAGAGCCAAGCAGCTGTATTCAGACCTAGTCCCTAAGTGGTTGGTTAATCACACCAAACTTCCCTTCTCCAGCCTTTCTAAACAGGTATAGCCTTAACAGCTCACCTGCTTTTTAAGCATTTATATGTCTGAAAATGTATTTTTTTTCCCTTCTTTCCTTCCTTCCTTCCTTCCTTCCTTTCTTGTTCTCTCCCTTTCTCCTTCTCTCTCCCTCTCTCCCTCTTTCCCTCTCTCCCTCTGCTTCCTACCCCTGCCTCTCTTGAGACAGGGTCTTACTCTGTATCCTTGACTGGTCTGGAATTCACTGTATTTGCTGACCAAGTTGGAAGAGAAAAAGTAGCTAGCTGTATTTGGACTCAGTCACCAAGTGTTCGATCATCCCAAACTTCCTTCCACAGCCTTCTAAACAAGGTATAGACAGCCTTATTCAAGCCTATTTTCCTCTCTTAACTCTTTCTTTCCTTTGAAGCATGGTCTTACTAGCTGGTTGGAACTCAGAGATCCACATGCCTTTGCCTCCCAAGGGCTGGGATTAAAGGCCTTTGCTACTGTTCTTGACAAGAATACATTTTTCTAATTCTTTTTATCATTGATACCTATTTGATTGAGGGTTCTGTGCCAGATACTGGCTCTAAACTGTTCTGTAGTATTGAGAGTGGAAGATTGCTTCCCCTCTGACAGGTAGGTGAGTGTTAGCTTTAGTTTTTGTGTAGTAAATTGCTAAGGAATCTGTTCTGAAAGGCCTCAGAGGGCTGTGTTGCTTTGGTCACAGACTCCCTCTGTGTCTGCTGTCTGGGTGTTCATTGTTACCTCTGTACCATGCCTTGTGCTTTCTCAAGCTGTTGCCTCTGCCTGGAGCACTTTTCTTTCATTCTGGAGCTCAAAGACTGGCTTCTCCTTCAAGATGTCCTGGCAACCCTATCCTTACAATGTTACTTTACGTTTAGCCCTTGACAATTCTTGCTAGCATGGGATTGTTCTTTTTTTTTTTTCCCCATGAGGAGGGGGCCAGCAGGCCCCTCCCCCCGCCCCCCACCCCAGACAGGGTTTCTCTATGTAGCCCTGGCTGTCCTGGAATTCACTCTGTAGACCAGGCTGGCCTCGTGGCCTTGACCTCAGAAATCCGCCTGCCTCTGCCTCCCAAGTGCTGGGATTAAAGGCGTATACCACCACTGCCCCGCCCAGATTGTTCCTTTTTTAAAAAATGGCAATGCTTACTTTCTTATTGATTCAGCCTTTCAGAATATACTTTAGTAAAAGTTGTTATAGGGCCTAGAGAAATGGTTTAGCAGTTGGGGAGTTCCAGAGGACTAGATCTTGGTTCCCAGTATCAACAGACACCTCAATTGGAGCTGCAGTTTCAGGGATTCTGACACCACCACTGTGACCTCTGTGGGCACCAGCACACATGCATGTTCATGTGTACAGACACACATACACATAATTTAAAACCTATTATAACCTAGAGGTCTAAGCCTTTGTTTGAATAAAGTACCACAAGAAATTGGGTATGTAGGATCTTCTATAGGAAATAAAAACTTTTGATTTTTTATCCTTAGCCCTGGCATACCCCTTCCCTGGGGAATCAAGTCTACAGGATTAGGTTATCCTCTCTCACTGAGGCCAGACATATATGCTGGGGCCACGGACCAGCCCATGAAACAATGATATATAGTGGCCTATAATTAGAAGCAAGCCCTTTCAAAATAAAAATAGAATGTATATTGTTCCATTCATTATAGAAACAAAAACCACATTAACATAAAAATTAAAGTTAAATTGGCTTGAAACTTTTTTTTTTTTTTTTTGGTTTTTCGAGACAGGGTTTCTCTGTGTAGCCCTGGCTGTCCTGGAACTCACTCTGTAGTTCAGGCTGGCCTCGAACTCCGAAATCCACCTGCCTTTGCCTCCCAAGTGCTGGGATTAAAGGCGTGCGCCACCACTATCCGGCGTTAGTTGAAAATTTTTAAGGACTTGACCTTTCCTGTGCGTTCTCCACACTTTTTCCTTTGGTTGTGGCACCATCTAGTGCTTCCACTTTGAAGCAATACAATCTTGGAATGTTCTGATCTTCATTTGGTTACAGTCAAAGAACCCTAAAACATTTTGCAAATCTAAACAACCCAAGACTTGCTTTTTAATATAAGTCTTTGTGTGGTCAAAACTCTTAAAGTGATCTTTTAAGCATTTTTTTCTTCTTTAAAAGCAAAAACGTAGCCGGGCGGTGGTGGCGCACGCCTTTAATCCCAGCACTTGGGAGGCAGAGACAGGCGGATTTCTGAGTTCGAGGCCAGCCTGGTCTACAGAGTGAGTTCCAGGACAGCCAAGGCTATACAGAGAAACCCTGTCTCGAAAAAACAAACCAAAAAAAAAAAAAAAAAAAGCAAAAACATGTAGTATACCTTGAGGCGGCTCTATGCCTGTCATTATTGTGACCTCATGAATCATTGCATGCACATCCTATTGGTGGGTATTTACAAAGAGTACCTTATTTGGGGCCTCACGATGATTCCGTCTGTTCTCCACTTATATGTGATGACACTGAGCATAGACACCAGATGAAACTTGTGTCATTTGTCATTAAATGCCAGAGCCACTGCTGTTACTTCAGAGTGTACTCATAGCCACCCTATTGGAGCACTGAAGCTCTGTTGAGTGGGTATGAGGTGGGTAGAGAGAAGACTGTCCAGATCCTGAGGCCTGTGTATAAGAAGTAGTAGTAGTAGTCATAGTCGTCGCCGCCGTCGTCGTCGTCGTAATAGTAACAGAGCACTAGTAATAATAGAACTAGGAGTGCTGAGCACCCAGGAGAATGTGGTCACTACCCACCACTGATTTTCAGTAGGTAGTATAGATAGGCATGGCAGCCATCACCCATGGTTTTGTTTCTTATGGTTTCAGTTAACCCTGGTCTAAAGTACTAAAAGGGGAAATAACAAGAGTAAGTGATCCACATGGAACTTGTAACTTACATAATGACCTGAGTAGAGTGAGTATTGACTGCAGCATTCCTTCCCATCTCCCCAGATCTACCACTCATCCTTTGTCTAGGGTGCTGTGTGTGCTGTATAGACTGACTTCCGTCCAGTCACTTGCTAATCCTAAATCCCACACCAGCTGTTGAGACACTGCTGTGCTTGCTTTCAAGTAACTGTCCACTTAGTAAAAGCCCAAAGTATGACAGCGATAGAACAGTTAAAGTAAGGGTAGTGATGGGGCAAATGGGCCAGAGAAGCTTCCAGGGCTTTCTGCAAGTAGGAGGCAAAGTTTATCCTAGGGGTGTGTGTACAAGCAGGTGGAAGACAGAGTTTGACAATGTTCATAGTTAGGAATCCGCTAGGGTCTCCGAGTGTCACACACACACACACACACACACACACACACACACACACACACGCACACGCAGGCTACCGTAGTGTACCAAGAACTACAGTTATGGATGGTCCTAAGCCAATGTGTGGGTGAAGGAAATTGAACCTGGGTCCTTCACTGAGCCAGCTCTCTGACCCTATACCGCCTTTTCTTGATTTATCAAACTTGAGTATTCTGGACTTCTCCCTGTGAGGGTTACTTCCACTATTTCCTTCCAGCCTGCTCCTTTTCTGAAAATTATGTTGTAATATTAATTTCATCTTGTCTGCAGCTTTCTTCATCTTGAAAACCAGGCTGTATTGCTCCTGTTTACTTTCCCACCTCTCCACCTCGCTTGCCGCTTTGTGTCAGCTCTGTCCCCACCTTTATGTTCTGTTTGGTAGCATTAGGGTTTGGGTACTGTGGTGCTGATTGTTTTGGTTTGCTTTGGTTTTGTTTTTTTTTTTTTTTTTTTTTTTTTTTTTTTGGTTTTTCGAGACAGGGTTTCTCTGTGTAGCCGGGCTGTCCTGGAACTCACTCTGTAGACCAGGCTGGCCTCGAACTCAGAAATCCACCTGCCTCTGCCTCCCAAGTGTTGGGATTAAAGGCGTGTGCCACCACCGCCCGGCTGGTTTTGGTTTTTTGATAGAGTTTCTCTGTAACCCTGACTGTCCTGGAACTCACTCCACAGACCAGGTTGACCTCAAACTCACAGAAGATCTGCTTGCCTTTGCCTCTCTAGTGCTGGGACTAAAGGCATGTGCCACCACCACCTGGCTTCATTAGTTATTTTAATTATAAAAATTATATTTAGGGGGCTGGAGAGATGGCTCAGTGGTTAAGAGCACTGATTGTTCTTCCAGAGGTCCTGAGTTCAATTCCCAGCAACCACATAGTGGCTCACAGCCATCTGTAATGGGATCAGATGCTCTCTTCTGGTGTGTCTGAAGACAGCTACAGTGTACTCATACATAAAATAAATAAATCTTTAAAAAATAAAATTTATATTTATATTTTGTGTGTGTACACATGCCATGATGTAAATATGGAGATCAGAAGACAACTTGCAGGAGTCTGTCTGTCTTCCACCTCTTGAGTTCTGGGTATTGAATTCAGGCTGTCAGGCATGGTAGCATCTCATTAATTGAATTTTTTTTTTTGATTCTATACTTTAAGCCTGGAAGATTTCACTGACTTTTGAGCATGATTTCTAACCCGGCGATGAGTTTTAGGTTTCCGATGTATCCAGGAGTGTAACCTGAGCGTCTTCCCTGTGGGCACCGGCTTGGACCAATTTTTAGACCATTTTTGCTGATTATTTTTTTCTTTTGAAATGATAATGCTATTGATTAGACTAATGCTCTCTTTCATACTTTGTTATGCTTTGATTAGATTTCCAGGCCTGATCTTCTTTCTCCTTTGATTTTTTAAATACTCTTCACTTAATCTCATCCATTATGTGTGGATTAGACTGAATTTAAGCCCCTTGATTGGCTCCTCCAGATTCCAGCAACTCCTTAGGTACTGTATAGAGGTCATGTCAGCAGGGTGCTGGAAACTAAGACAGCCCTGCTGTGTTCTCTGCTCTGTCCTCTGGTTCTGCAAGGGGAAAAGCAGAAACCTACAACCTCTTACAGTTTGAGTAATAGAGGGTTTCATTCATTCATTCATATTTTTGAGGCAGTGTCTCATTTTATATACCCCAGTGGTTCTCACCTTCCTAATGCTGCAACCCTTAATACAGTTCCTTATGTTGTGACCCCAACCATAAAATTATCTTTGTTGCTACTTCATAACAATAATTTTGCTACTGTTATGAATCATAATGTAAATATCTGATATGAAGATGGTCGTAGGTGACCCCTGTGAAGTGATCATTTGGTCACAGCCTACAACTTAAGAACCATTGATATAGATCAAGCTGGCCTTTAACTATGCAGCCCAGGCTGGTCTGGATCTTTGTGCCTTAGGCTGCCTGCCCAGTGCAGAGATTACTGTTATCGATGCCATGTCCCTAGTTTTAAAAAGTTAGTGTCTGTGCATGAGCATGTGCATATCGATGTGAGTGGGTGCCTGAAGAAGCCAGAAGCTCAGATTTACAGAGCTGGATTTACAGACGCTTGGGCGGAGTACTGGGAGCCAGTCTGTCCTCTGGTGGAGCAGAACTCTTAACCATTTCTCCATTCACCAAGAATAATTATTTTAAATCAAGTGTTGGGTGGTTTGCTGAACACCATGTCTGTAGTGGGATAGACAGATGCACCATTTTGGTTTTTTGGTTCAGAAGACTCGATTTCCCAGCACTCCCCTTCCTTCCCTCTCTCCCCTTCTCCTTTCTTCTCCTCCCATCTCTCACTCTTCCTCCCCTCTTTTCTCCATTTTGTACAGTCACAAAGTTTTATTAAGTGTGTTGACATTCTCACTTTATGTCTAAGACAGTGTTTTCTGCTCAGATTAATATAACATGTGCTGTCATAGCATAAAGTTCTCAGATATAGTCAAAGGCCTCAAAAACAGGTATCTAGATGTGAAGAAATGGAGGTACAGTGAACTGTGAATGTGAGACTAGGAACAGGAAGTGAGCAAGGAAAGGCAGACGCCAGCATATGGGCTTGCATCATAATTAACATTGGACTTATGTGCTGGGCGCTGTGTTCCAGACTTTGTTGGTCATTTCATTTAATCTTCACATCATCCTTTGGAGAATACATACTGTTTTCTTCTTCCTCTCATCTTAAAAGACAATGGCAGAATTGTGGCTTAGTGGTCATTAAGTAACTTGTTAAGGGTTCTGGATATCTGGATAAGAGTCTGTGCTGTCTTTTAAAATACACATTATTTCATTACTCCTTCCTGCCCCCCCACCCCGTCATTAGCAATTCCCCATTGCTTTTGCTAGCCAGAGAATCTGATTCTTTGAGGATAAAAGCTGAAGTGCTTTTATTAAAACTGACCTGGGGGAGAGGGACTGGAGAGATGTCTTAGTGATTAAGAGCACTTGCAGCTCTTGCAGGGACATGGGTTCAGTTCCCAGCACCCATATGGTGGCCAATACT